>JARQOD010000003.1:25705114-25759634 GCA_033576555.1 Oophaga sylvatica | reverse complement strand
AAACGCAATCGGTGTCACGTGAGGAGAATGTACCCGTTGCGCCCCTAGAGGTTCGCACGAGAACTGTGGCGACCCAGACCCTAATCGCAGCGCATGATTTGTTAGTCCTGGGATCTAGGGCCCATTGCATTGTTCCAGCCCCCGGGGTGGAAAGTGTATTAGAAGTAAATGAATAAATAGTAAAGAAGAAACGGTGAGATCCCTATAGGGTCTACCATAAGTAATATTGTAGAAAGTTTAAGAATGTTTTACAAAATTTTGCATAAGTTGAAGAGTATAATGCATATATATTTTGCTAACCGTAGAATGCCCGGCTGGGTAACCAGAAAAAGTTTGCACTTTAGTATAATAATGTGATATTATATCTATGTCTTTGGTTTTACAATGGACTTTGAGGTTGAGGACTGTGCCAACCCAGAACTTATTTGTACATAGTTGCGCTTCGGTGCCTTATCTTGGTTTTACATAAACCAGCACAACTACCTCTGAATACAAAAACCCGTGTGGTGTGGCACTGAGTGAGGTCTGCATTTGGATGTCCTGCAGCCCACCCAGGACCCACGTTGAAGGTTTGGTGCGGGTCCTTCACAAGAATACTGAATATTTATTGAATGCTATTTAATACTTTTGTATTTCTATATATAATGTTTTGTTGTTTGCAACGTTCAAGACATCCTCACCTCCCGGATGGGACGAATTAATGTTATTGTTAATGTTTTCATGCATAAACAAAATGTCTCTTTTGTATTTTACAGCCCGGGAGTGCTGTCTTTTACCATGGGGGAATGTGTAGCCCTGGTGTTAGGCACACGCAGTACCCTGGAGAGTGTGTGGCGAGACAGCAGTTTAATGCTAAATACCCATTCACTCAACATACACTAGACACACCCTTAGGGTAGTGTAGTTTACTATTGAGGGAGTGGTCAGTCAGTCAGTGCCTGGACTTCAGAGAGGAAGGTCTAGCCTGGACTGAGGAGAAGGAGATTAGTGCAGAAAGACTTCAGTCACCTGTCTCAAGGACAGTGAAAGGTTCAGAGACGTGCTCCTGCCTAGTGATAACTGAGAATCTGTAACTAACTTTGAAGGAAGTGAATGAAGGAAGTAACTACCCGACTTTATGCTAGTGTGAGTGCTTATGCTACCAGCGAGGACAAGGCGAAAGGCACAGTGGATTATTGGAAAGGTGCTTTTGGATTGAAGAAGTCCTGCACATTGCAACCGGTCACTGGGGACCGAAGGATCACTATTAGCTTCAAGCATAGTGGTAAGAAAACCAGGAATTTACCGGACCTTAGGTCGCGGCAAACAGCCCCTTATAGTCAGTACGTAACTGGGGTCAGGGGGAGTGAAGACTTTGAGCCTGATCAGCAATATAGGAATTCAGCTCTCTCGCAGGAAGGCTCCTACCACAAAACTGACTGGGCAGTACAGCTATGGATTAGCTGGAGTTATTGAGGGAACTACGCTTCAGGCTGGTTGTACTCATTGTATTGGAAGTAAAGGAGGCCCCTAACTTGTCCAGCTGCTGTCTCAAGATACACTCTCCTTGGATCAGCCTCCCTGGGACCTGCCTGAACATCTTACAAGTAAAGGTATGGAAAGACGCTGACCGTGTGAGACTGTGTTATTTATCTGCACCCGACTTCACTAACTTCATAGACTTTGAGGGACCAGTCCCACCTGTAGGGGACCCGACATCTCGCTGCCTCACCATCCCCTCAGAGATCTACAGCAGCGCTGGTACAAATTACCAGAAGACTACAGGTGGCGTCACGAACTGTATATAAATCTATCCCCTGTAAATATTCCCCCAACATACGCCAGACCGCCAGGGCCACAGACCGAGCCACCGCTACCTGTGACAAAACCCCCATAGACTTCCATGGGCTCGGCTCTGAGTACCCCATTGCCCTGGTAACCCACAATTGTGGTGGCGGGTCGACACAAAACTTTGGCGTCACGAACAGGATGCGAAACTCGCAAAATTGCGAGCCCTGTGTGCCTAAGGAATTGTTTTTGTGAAAAAGGACTGTTTGCACTTTTGGCGCCAAAATCGCCATTTTTGTCGCCATATTTGCGCCCTCAGGCGCTGGAGAAGGTGGGCGTACCTTCGTGGGCGTCTACCCCCCTGTGGCGCGAAGAAAATGCCTGCCCTCTCAAAGTGCTATTACAACATGCGATCCTGCCCTACAGCAAAGGAGGTCCGCCTCCTCTTCACCTTCCCTGCGAGGAGGAGGAGACGCAAACCCCGCCTCCACGGAAGAGACCGGATGTCTCTGGAGGAAGAAGAAAGAATCTTCTGGAACATCATGGAGGCAGGACATGTGCAGCCGAGCAGGGAAGCGGAGGAAGGCAGGCCCCGTGCCCCAGCCAAGCTGCCACCAGCACAGGAGTCATCCGTGGTCCTGCACCTGCAGCAGGCGTTGCTAGAGATTCAAGAAGAAAATGCACGCCTGAAGAAGATGGTCCAGTACCAACCTGGCTTTGAAGAGATCGAGAGACGCCGGCGTACCCTGGAGCAGCGGAGGCTGTGGGACACGGTGATCTCTCCCCTCAACGACCCCCCACGATTCCAGTTACCGAAGATTCTGCTGCCCAAGGCGAAGGAGCAACCGGAGGCTGCCCCCGAAAGTACCAATCCTGATCCCACCGGTGAAGCGGTGGAGGCGAAGGAGGTTGAGGAGGTATCGCCAGTTCCGGAACGCCCGCCCGGCCAGGAGGCCGCAGCAGATGATCGGTCCCCGGCAGGGACACCGGAGGGGTCCTGTCCGTCACTACCAGACGTGGACTGGGACGAGATGGCGCGCCTGGATGACGTTGCCTACACCGCCCAGTGGGAATATGAGTGGCAGCGTCGTGAGGAGAAGCAGAAACGCCAGCAGGAGGAAGAGCGGGAAGCTCAGCGGAATCATCAGCGACAACATGCAGAGCTGATCGCGGACAAAGAGAGTGTCCGGAGAGAGAAAGGTACCCTGAGGGAACCGCGGCGGCAGGGGTGTGTGACTGAGTTCCAGCTCCGGAAGGGCTGGGGCTTCATCCGTGAACCGGGCCTCTACCCAGGGGTCTTTGTCAGCAGGCGTGACGTAGAATCCCACCTACCGCAAGGCCATCCCGGGAGGGACTTAGTAAATGGAGACCTCGTCACGTACACACGGCATTGGGGAATGAAGGGATGGTATGCCCTTAACGTCACCATCGTCCGTGACCCCGTCCCTGACGCAGGTAATGTCACCACTACCGCAGCGTCCCCGTCTCCAGCTCAAGCAGTATCCGGCCGTGCCCCAGCATCGCCCCCTGCAAGTTCATCGCAAATTCAAGCCACCTCTGCATCGCAATATGCGACCCAGTCTCAATCGCAATCCATGACACGGTCCATATCGTTAACTGTGATTGAAACGCAATCGGTGTCACGTGAGGAGAATGTACCCGTTGCGCCCCTAGAGGTTCGCACGAGAACTGTGGCGACCCAGACCCTAATCGCAGCGCATGATTTGTTAGTCCTGGGATCTAGGGCCCATTGCATTGTTCCAGCCCCCGGGGTGGAAAGTGTATTAGAAGTAAATGAATAAATAGTAAAGAAGAAACGGTGAGATCCCTATAGGGTTCTACCATAAGTAATATTGTAGAAAGTTTAAGAATGTTTTACAAAATTTTGCATAAGTTGAAGAGTATAATGCATATATATTTTGCTAACCGTAGAATGCCCGGCTGGGTAACCAGAAAAAGTTTGCACTTTAGTATAATAATGTGATATTATATCTATGTCTTTGGTTTTACAATGGACTTTGAGGTTGAGGACTGTGCCAACCCAGAACTTATTTGTACATAGTTGCGCTTCGGTGCCTTATCTTGGTTTTACATAAACCAGCACAACTACCTCTGAATACAAAAACCCGTGTGGTGTGGCACTGAGTGAGGTCTGCATTTGGATGTCCTGCAGCCCACCCAGGACCCACGTTGAAGGTTTGGTGCGGGTCCTTCACAAGAATACTGAATATTTATTGAATGCTATTTAATACTTTTGTATTTCTATATATAATGTTTTGTTGTTTGCAACGTTCAAGACATCCTCACCTCCCGGATGGGACGAATTAATGTTATTGTTAATGTTTTCATGCATAAACAAAATGTCTCTTTTGTATTTTACAGCCCGGGAGTGCTGTCTTTTACCATGGGGGAATGTGTAGCCCTGGTGTTAGGCACACGCAGTACCCTGGAGAGTGTGTGGCGAGACAGCAGTTTAATGCTAAATACCCATTCACTCAACATACACTAGACACACCCTTAGGGTAGTGTAGTTTACTATTGAGGGAGTGGTCAGTCAGTCAGTGCCTGGACTTCAGAGAGGAAGGTCTAGCCTGGACTGAGGAGAAGGAGATTAGTGCAGAAAGACTTCAGTCACCTGTCTCAAGGACAGTGAAAGGTTCAGAGACGTGCTCCTGCCTAGTGATAACTGAGAATCTGTAACTAACTTTGAAGGAAGTGAATGAAGGAAGTAACTACCCGACTTTATGCTAGTGTGAGTGCTTATGCTACCAGCGAGGACAAGGCGAAAGGCACAGTGGATTATTGGAAAGGTGCTTTTGGATTGAAGAAGTCCTGCACATTGCAACCGGTCACTGGGGACCGAAGGATCACTATTAGCTTCAAGCATAGTGGTAAGAAAACCAGGAATTTACCGGACCTTAGGTCGCGGCAAACAGCCCCTTATAGTCAGTACGTAACTGGGGTCAGGGGGAGTGAAGACTTTGAGCCTGATCAGCAATATAGGAATTCAGCTCTCTCGCAGGAAGGCTCCTACCACAAAACTGACTGGGCAGTACAGCTATGGATTAGCTGGAGTTATTGAGGGAACTACGCTTCAGGCTGGTTGTACTCATTGTATTGGAAGTAAAGGAGGCCCCTAACTTGTCCAGCTGCTGTCTCAAGATACACTCTCCTTGGATCAGCCTCCCTGGGACCTGCCTGAACATCTTACAAGTAAAGGTATGGAAAGACGCTGACCGTGTGAGACTGTGTTATTTATCTGCACCCGACTTCACTAACTTCATAGACTTTGAGGGACCAGTCCCACCTGTAGGGGACCCGACATCTCGCTGCCTCACCATCCCCTCAGAGATCTACAGCAGCGCTGGTACAAATTACCAGAAGACTACAGGTGGCGTCACGAACTGTATATAAATCTATCCCCTGTAAATATTCCCCCAACATACGCCAGACCGCCAGGGCCACAGACCGAGCCACCGCTACCTGTGACAAAACCCCCATAGACTTCCATGGGCTCGGCTCTGAGTACCCCATTGCCCTGGTAACCCACAATTGTGGTGGCGGGTCGACACACTGACACGTACCAGCGATCAGGCCCCTGCTGTGAATCGCTGGTCGTGTCAGAAATGCCAGGACTTTTTTTTGATCGCTGGTCTCCCACTGACAGGCACGCATCGCTGCGTGTGACAGGCAGGAGACCAGCCATCTCCTGGTAACCAAGGTAAACATCGGGTTTCCAGGCGCGGGGCTGTGCCTGGAAACCCAACGTGTACGTTGGATACCAGCGCGCTGCTGCAGGGGAGCTGGTAACCAAGGTACGCGTCGGGTTTCCAAGCACCACACAGCGCCTGGAAACCCGACCTGTACCTTGGTTACCAGCTCCCTGCATCAGTGCCCTTTTATCCAACGTACACTGCGGGTAACTAGGCGACGTTACCCGCAGTGTCGCTGTCCTGATCGCTGCCTGAGCTGCCTGTTTGGCAGCTCAGCAGCGATCATGTAGCGACACACCAGCGATCCTGATCGTTGTCGGGATCGCTGGTGTGTCACTATGTGAGACGGGGCCCTAAGACTCAGCAGGGATTAAGGAGAGCCGGCACCACACCACTCTGCCGCCCCCTAGCTGCCGCCGCCTGAGACAGAAGGCTCAACTCGCCTCATTACAGGTGCGCCCCTGTGTGGGCCCTGCTATATACTATGCGGGCCCTGCTATATACTATGTGGGCCCTGCTATATACTATGTGGGCCCTGCTATATACTATGTGGGCCCTGCTGTATACTATGTGGGCCCTGCTGTACAATGTGGGCCCTGCTATATACTATGTGGGCCATGCTGTACACTATGTGGGTCCTGCTATACACTATGTGGGCCCTGCTATATACTATGTGGACCCTCCCTGCTATATACTATGTGGGCCCTCCCTGCTTTATACTATGTGGGCCCTCTCCCTGCTGTATACTATGTGGGTCCTGCTATACACTATGTGGGCCCTGCTATATACTATGTGGGTCCTGCTGTACACTGTGTGGGCCACGCTATATACTATGTGGGCCGTGCTATATACTATTTGGGCCGTGATAATATACTATTTGGGCCCTGCTATACACTGGCCTGCTATACACTATGTGGGCCTTGCTGTACACTAGGTGGGTCCTGCTATACACTATGTGGGCCCTGCTATATACTATGTGGGCCCTCCCTGCTATATACTATGTGGGCCCTCCCTGCTTTATACTATGTGGGCCCTTCCTTCTGTATACTATGTGGGTCCTGCTATACACTATGTGGGCCCTGCTAATATACTATGTGGGTCCTGCTGTACACTGTGTGGGCCACGCTATATACTATGTGGGCCGTGCTATATACTATTTGGGCCGTGATATATACTATTTGGGCCCTGCTATACACTATGTGGGCCCTGCTATACACTATGTGGGCCTTGCTATATACTATGTGGGCCTTGCTATATACTATGTGGGCCCTGCTATATACTATTTGGGCCCTGCTATATACTATGTGGGCCATGCAATATGCTCATATGTGGGCCCTGCTGTATACTATGTGGGCTGCGCTATACACTATGTGGGCCCTGCTATATACTATGTGGGCCCTGCAATATACTATGGATACATGTGGGCCTGCTATATACTATGTGTGCCCTGCAGTATACTATTTGGGCCACGCTATACACTATGTGGGCCCTGCTATATACTATTTGGGCCCTGCTATATACTATGTGGGCCCTGCTACATACTATGTGGGCCCTGCTATATACTGTGTGGGCCCTGCTATATACTATGTTGGCCCTGCTATATACTATGTTGGCCCTGCTATATACTATGTTGGCCCCTGCTATATACTATGTGGCCCCTGCTATATACTATGTGGGCTGTGCTATATACTATGTGGGCTGTGCTATATACTATGTGGGCCTGCTATATACTGTGTGGCCCTGCTATATACTATGTTGGCCCTGCTATATACTATGTGGCCCCTGCTATATACTATGTGGGCCGTGCTATATACTATGTGGGCCCTGCAATATACTATGTGGGCCGCGCAATATACTATGTGAGCCCTGCTATATACTATGTGGGCTGTGCTATACACTATGTGGGCTGTGTTATATACTATTGGGAGATATATTATATTTTATAGGGTGGCTGTGTTATATACTATGTGGCTGTGTTATATACTTTGTAGCTGTGTTATATACTATGGGGGCTACGTTATATTCCTTTATATACTATGTAGCCCCTGCTATATACTATGTGGCCCCTGCTATATACTATGTGGGCCGTGATATATACTATTTGGGCCCTGCTATATACTATGTGGGCCTTGCTATATACTATGTGGGCCTTGCTATATACTATGTGGGCCTTGCTATATACTATTTGGGCCCTGCTATATACTATGTGGGCCATGCAATATACTATGTGGGCCCTGCTATATACTATGTGGGTCCTGCTATATACTATGTGGACCCTGCTGTATACTATGTGGGCCGCGCTTATACTATGTGGGCCCTGCTATATACTATGTGGGCCGCGCTGTATACTATGTGTGCCCTGCAATATACTATTTGGGCCACGCTATACACTATTTGGGCCCTGCTATATACTATTTGGGCCCTGCAATATACTATGTGGGCCCTACTATATACTATGTGGGCCGCGCTGTATACTATGTGGGCCCTGCTATATACTATGCGGGCCCTGCTATATACTATGTTGGCCCTGCTATATACTATGTGGCCCCTACTATATACTATGTGACCCCTGCTATATACTATGTGGCCCCTGCTATATACTATGTGGGCCGTGCTATATACTATGTGGGCCCTGCTATATACTATGTAGACCCTGCAATATACTATGTGGGTCGCGCAATATACTATGTGAGCCCTGCTATATACTATGTGGGCTGCGCTATACACTATGTGGGCTGTGTTATATACTATTGGGAGATATATTATATTTTATAGGGTGGCTGTGTTATATACTATGTGGCTATGTTATATACTTTGTAGCTGTGCTATATACTATGGGGGCTACGTTATATTCCTTTGGGGAGGCGGGCTGTATGATATTCTATTCGGGGATACATTATATTCTATGTGGGGCTGTATTATATTTATTACATTCTAGTGTATGAGGGGTGATTGCATCATACTCTGAGGGGGCTACATTATACTGTATGAGGTGGCTACATTGTATTCTATGGGGGGCTAGATTATATTGTATGGGGGCTTCATTATACAGTCATGGCCAAAAGTTTTGAGAATGACACAAATATTAATTTTTATAAAGTCTACTGCTTCACTTTTTCTAATGGCAATTTGCATATACTCCAGAATGTTATAAAGAGTGATCAGCTTAACAGCAATTACTTGCAAAGTCAATATTTGGCTAGAAAATGAACTTTATCCCCCAAAACACATTTCAACATCATTGCAGCCCTGCCTTAAAAGGATCAGCTAACCTCTTTTCAGTGATTGCTCCATTAACACAGGTGTGGGTGTTGATGAGGACATGGCTGGAGATCAATCTGTCATGATTAAGTAAGAATGACACCACTGGACACTTTAAAAGGAGGCTGGTGCTTGGCATCATTGTTTTTCTTCTTGTTAACCATGGTTATCTCTAAAGAAACACGTGCAGTCATCATTGCAATGCACAAAAATGGCCTAACAAGGAAGAGTATCGCAGCTAGAAAGATTGCACCTCAGTCAACAATCTATCGCATCATCAAGAACTTCAAGGAGAGAGGTTCCATTGTTGCCAAAAAGGCTTCAGGGCGCCCAAGAAAGACCAGCAAGCGCCAGGACCGTCTCTTAAAAGTGTTTCAGCTGCGGGATCGGGCTACCAGCAGTGCAGAGCTTGCTCAGGAATGGCAGCAGGCAGGTGTGAGTGCATCTGCACGCACTGTGAGGCGGAGACTCTTGGAGCAAGGCCTGGTCTCAAGGAGGGCAGTAAAGAAGCTACTTCTCTCCAGAAAAAACATCATGGACAGACTGATATTCTGCAAAAGGTACAGGCAGTGGACTGCTGAGGACTGGGGTAAAGTTATTTTCTCTGATGAATCCCCTTTTCGATTGTTTGGGACATCAGGAAAACGCCTCATTCAGAGAAGACAAGGTAAGCACTACCACCAGTCTTGTCTCATGCCAACTGTTAAGCATCCTGAAACAATTCATGTGTGGGGTTGCTTCTCAGCCAAGGGAATCGGCTCTCTCACAGTCTTGCCTAAAAACACAGCCATGAATAAAGAATGGTACCAGAATGTCCTCCAAGAGCAACTTCTCCCAACCCTCCAAGAGCAGTTTGGCGATCAACAATGCCTTTTCCAGCATGATGGAGCACCTTGCCATATAGCAAAGGTGATAACTAAATGGCTCAGGGAACAAAACATAGAGATTTTGGGTTCATGGCCTGGAAACTCCCCAGATCTTAATCACATTGAGAACTTGTGGTCAATCATCAAGAGACGGGTGGACAAACAAAAACCTAAAAATTCTGACAAAATGAAAGCATTGATTGTGCAAGAATGGACTGCTATCAGTCAGGATTTGGTCCAGAAGTTGATTGAGAGCATGCCAGGGAGAATTGCAGAGGTCCTGAAGAAGAAGGGTCAACACTGCAAATATTGACTTGCTGCATTAACTCATTCTGTCAATATAAGCTTTTGTTACTCATATGTTTGCAATTATATTTCTGTCTGTGATAAAAACATTTGTCAAACACACACATAAAAACCAGAGGGCAGCAGATCATGTGAAAATATAATATTTGTGTCATTCTCAAAACTTTTGGCCATGACTGTACTTTATGAGGGGGCTGCATTATATTCTATGGGGGCTGCATTATACTATATGAGGAGGGCTACATTGTATTTTATGGAGGGGCTACATTATACTATATAAGGGGGCTCAATTATATTCTATGGGGGGTTTACATTATACTCTGTGGGGTGGTTGCATTATACTCTGTGGAGTGGTTGTATTATACTCTGTGGGGTGGCTTGCATTATGCTCTACAGGTTGACTGCATTATACTGTATGTGGGCTGCATTATACTGTATCAGGGACTATAAGGAATACATTATACCATATGAAGAACTTTGGTGTGCATTATACTATGGGAAGTGAATTGTACTACATGGATGACTATGGCGGTGCATTATACTATATGGAGCACTATGAGGAGTGTATTATACTATATGGATGACTGAGTGTATTTTAATATATGGAGGGCTATTAGGAGTGTATTATACTATATTGAGGACTATGGACACATTATATTATATGGAGGACTATGGGGTGTGCACTTTACAATATGGAGGACTGTGGTGCACATTATAATATATGGAGGACTATGGGGTGTATTATACTAAACAAGCAAAATGCTGCATATTCATCGAGTGATTGGTGTTAATGTGTCATTGGTGAGGGCATGGTGCAGAAGTGAAGTTTTTCCATGAAAGGTGGGAGGGATTTTGGAAGGTTTGCGTGGTGGAGGAGGAGCTAAGGTAGATGCAGAACTGGGGGGTGGAGCCTGAGCGGAGTCTCAAGGGGGGCCCCATAAATTTTGCCAGTATGGGGCCCCGAAATTCCTAGTGGCAGCCCTGGCTGTGCACACTGTCAGACCAGCAATCTGACCTTATACAGTGATGTCCCACCCTGGGACAAAGTAAAAAAGTAAAAAAAAAAAAAAAATAACAAGTGTAAAAAAAAAAATCAAAAATACAGAAAAGAAAAAAACATATTCCCCAATAAATTCCTTTCTTCATGTAATAAAAAAAAAAAAGTAAACATTTAGTATCGCCGTGTCCGTAACGACCTGCCCTATAAACCTGTCCCATTAGTTAACCCGTTTAGTGAACCCCTTAAAAAAAAAAAAAAAACAAGGCTAAAAAACAATGATTTATCATCATACCGCCGAACAAAAAGTGGAATAACACGTGATCTAAAAGACGATATAAATAAACATGAAGTAAAAAAGGGGGATAAGCCAGCGCTGCCTTTGGTCAGCATGCAATACATAAAGTGCATATGCACATATTGGTTTCTAACTGTATAATAGATAAACCCCGCGCTAGACCTAAGAGCAATTAGAGGACGACGATAAATCTAAAAAATTGTAATGATCATCATTATATATATCTGGAGGGAACATTACCCACAGGATTTCTTCTCTCTCTTGAACCCAGCAATTTCAGTGAGTTTAGCATCTTGTATTGTACCTTACAATTTTTTAGATTTATCGTCGTCCTCTAATTGCTCTTAGGTCTAGCGCGGGGTTTATCTATTATTTAGTTATACTCATTCTGGTGGGTTAACACGGAGCCCACTTTTTAACCACCTGCAGCTTCCAAGGCACCAGTTTATTAAATACATCATTGGGTTTTCTATATTTACTTTCATAATAGGTATAGCGCCAGTGTTCATCTATTCATTGGTTTCTAACTGTATTTAAAAGTGAGACATTTGGCAAATAATCAATTCTTTGAGCCCCCCCGCCATGACAAAGCATTCTCATATGGGGCAGTCCTACTCTACGTTTTTTATATTCGCTGTGCCATTACGGCCTCCTAAATGTATTAAAAGCAAGACTGCAAAAATTTTTTTTTGCAAAATGCAAAAGTACCTGAAGCATTGCTGAATCACTCCCATGGTGCCAGTAAGGCAAGCGCAGGTAAAAGCCAAACCCGGTCCGGAGATGGACATTTCAGATCTGACTTACACACTGCGAAACCAGCAACCACAGATGAAGGGTGAAACAGGCCCAGATACAGGTGCACAATCAAATAGAGCCTAGGGCAGGGCAGGGCTGCAGAATGTGTGTACAGCAGACTAGGTCAATCACAAAAAAAAAAAAACAGATAGAATGGCGTGCATAACCCAGCGTGCACGGCAACAAGTGGTGGCCAGTCACAAACCAACATCAAGTAAAAAAGGGGGAGAAGCCAGTGCTGCCTATGGTCAGCATGCAATACATAAAGTGCATATGCACATATTGGTTTTAACTGTATTTAAAAATGAGACATTTGGCAAATAATTGATCAATTCTTTGAGCCACCCCGCCACGACAAGGCATTCTCATATGGGGCATGAAAACGTCATCTTGTCCCGCAAAAAAAGAGCCGCCATACAGCATCATCAGTGAAACAATAAAAAAGTTATAGCTCGCAGAATAAAGCGATGCAAAAATAATTATTTTTTATATATACACCGTATATACTCGAGTATAAGCCGAGATTTAAAGCCCATTTTTTAGGGCTGAAAGTCCCACTCTCGGCTTATACTCGAATCATATACAGGGGGGAGGCGGAGCGCAGCTGTTCTATATACTCACCCCTCTGCCGGCGCGGTCTCTGCATCCCCCCTGCTCTTCTCTCACGGTCTCCGGCGCCTGTGTTCAGCGGTCAGGTGGTACCGCTCATTAAAGTCATGAATATGCATATATTCATGACTTTAAAGGGAATCTGTCACCCTAAATTGGCGGGATATTTAAATGATGGCAGTAAGGTCAGATGGGCGGTGTTTTGGGTACTTGCCTTAACATGTTGTTCGCCGCTGTCTCCATTATTCCTGGGAATTGTAGTCGTTGCCCTCCATATAACGCGCCTGCGCATTGCAATCTGCGGGCAAGCATACTACGCGTGCGCAATTCAAGATTACAATGCGCAGGCGCGTTATATGGAGGGCAACGACTACAATTCCCAGAAATAATGGAGACAGCGGTGAACAACATGTTAAGGCAAGTACCCAAAACACCGCACATCTGACCTGACTGCCATCATTTAAATATCCCGCCAATTTAGGGTGACAGATTCCCTTTAATGAGCGGTACCACATGACCGCTGAACACTGGCGCCGGAGACTGCGGGAGAAGAGCAGGGCAGAGACGCGCCGGTGGAAGGGTGAGTATAAGCGATATTTATCTGTCCCGTTTCACTGCTGCTCGCCGCTGTGTCCTCAGGTCCTCTTGCTGCGATGTTCAGGCAGGGGGCGCGATGACGTGGTTACTGCGCGCCTGAGGGCTGAGGGCCTGATCATTCACTGCTGGAGGACCCGGAAGACAGCGGCGGAACGGGTGACAGGTAAATATCGCAGGTGCCGGGGCCCTGAGCGAGCGGTGACACCGGCACCTGTCCCCCATAGCGTGCCAGTGTCCCCGCCTGCTCAGGACACCGGCGCCTGGCCCCCAGCGACGAGAGGTGAGTATGTCTTTTTTTTTTTTATTGTTGCAGCAGCTGCGGCAGCATAAGGGACCTATTCAATGCAGCATCTATGGGGGCATAATCTATGGGGGCACAATCTATGTTGGCACAATCTATGGAGCATCTATAGGGGCATAATCTACGGGGAATAATCTATGGAGCATCTATGGGGCACAATCTATGGAGCATCTATGGGGGCACAATACATGGGCAGCATATGGGGCACAATACATGGGCAGCATATGGGGCACAATCTATGGAGCATCTTGTGGGGCATAATACATGGGGCAGCATATGGGGCACAATTCATGGAGCATCTTGTGGGCATAATACATGGGGCAGCATATGGGGCATAATCTCATTTTCCACCCTAGGCTTATACTCGAGTCGATAAGTTTTCCCTTTTTTTTGTGGCAAAATTAGGAGGTCGGCTTATACTCGAGTATATACGGTAATCGTTTTTATTGTATAAAAGCGCCAAAACATTAAAAAATGATACAAATGAGGTATCGCTGTAATCGTACTGACCCGAAGAATAAAATTGCATTATCAATTATACCACACGCGGAATGGTAAAAACGCCCCCCCAAAAGAAATTCATGAATTGATGGTTTTTGTTCATTCTGCCTCCCAAAAATCGTAATAAAAAGTGATCAAAAAATTTCATGTGCCCAAAAATGGTACCAATAAAAACGTCACCTCGTCCCACAAAAAATAAGACCTCACATGACTCTGTGGGCCAAAATAAGAAAAAATTATAGCTCTCAAAATGTGATGATGCAAAAACAATTTTTTGCAATAAAAAGCGTCTTTTAGCGTGTGACAGCTGCCAATCATAAAATACCGCTATAAATAGTAAAGCAAACCCCCCTTTACCACCCCCTTAGTTAGGGAAAAATAATAAAATTAAAAAAATGTATTTATTTCCATTTCCCATTAGGGTTAGGGTTGGGGCTAAAGTTAGGGTTGGGACCAGGATTACGGGTGTGTTAGGGTTAGGTTTGTGGTTATGATTAGGGTTGGGAATAGGGTTAGGGGTGTGTTGGGGTTAGTGTTGGAGTTAGAATTGGGGGGTTTCCACTGTTTAGGTACATCAGGGGCTCTCCAAACGTGACATGGTGTCTAATCTCAATTCCAGCCAATTCGGCGTTGAAAAAGTCAAACGGTGCTTCTTCCCTTCTGAGCTCTGCCATGCGCCCAATCAGTAGTTTACCCCCACATATGGGGTATCAGCATACTCATCACAAATTGCACAATAACTCTTGTGGTCCAATTTCTTCTGTTACCCTTGGGATAATAAAAAATTGGGGCGAAAATATCATTTTTATGGAAAAAAATATGATTTTTTTTTATGACTCTACGTTATAAACTTCTGTGAAGCACTTGGGGTTCAAAGTTCTCACCACACATCTAGATAAGTTCCTTTGGGGGTCTAGTTTTCAAAATGTGGTCACTTGTGGGGGATTTCCACTGTTTAGGCACATCAGGGGCTCTCCAAACGTGACATGACACCTGCAGACCATTCCATCAAAGTCTGCAATGCAAAACGTCACTACTTCACGATGTGTGCCTATACAGTAGTTTTCTCCCACATATAGGGTATCAGCGTACTCAGGACAAATTGGACAACAAATTTTTGGGTCCAATTTCTCCTGTTACCCTTGGGAACATAAAAAACTGGGGACTAAAAGATCATGTTTGTGGAAAAAATATGATTTTTTTATTTTCACACCCAGGCGTTATAAACTTGTGTGAAGCACTTGGGGGTTCAAAGTGCTCAACACAGATCTAGATAAGTTCCTTAGGGGGTCTAATTTCCAAAATGGGGTCACTTGTGGGGGGTTTCCACTGCTTAGGCACATCAGGGGCTCTGCAAACTGAACATGACACCCATCAAAGTCTGCATTCCAAAATGTCATTACTTCCTTTCCGAGCCCTGACGTGCACCCAAACAGTATTTCCCCCCCCACATATGGGGTATCAGCGTACTCAGGACAAATTGGACAACAACTTTTGGGGTCCAATTTCCTTGGGAAAAATCAAATTGGAAAATTGGGGACTAAAAAATCATTTTTGTGGAAATTTTTTTTTCACTCCCAGGCATTATAAACTTTAGTGAAACACTTGGGGTTCAAAGTGCTCACCACTGATCTAGATAAGTTCCTTAGGGGATCTAGTTTCCAAAATGGTGTCACTTGTGGGGGGTTTCCACTGTTTAGGCACATCAGGGGCTCTTAAAATGCGACATGGCATACAGTCAATTCTGTGTTGAAAAAGTCAAACTGCACTCCTTCCCTTCTGAGCTCTGCCATGCAAGCAAACAGTGGTTTACCCCCACATATTGGGTATCAGTGTACTCAGGACAAATTACAAAATAACTTTTGAGGTGTTACCCTTGGGAAAATAAAAATTGTGGTGAAAAGATCATTTTTGCAGAAAAAATATGATTTTTTTAATTTTACGGCTCTACGTTATAAACTTGTGTGAAGCACTTGGGGGTTCACAGTGCTCACCACAGATCTAGATAAGTTCCTTAGGGGTTCTAGTTTCTAAAATGGGGTCACTTGTGGGGGATTCCCACTGTTTAGGCACATCAGGGGCTATCAAAATGCGACATGGCGTCCAATCTCGATTCCAGCCAATTTTGGTTTGAAAAAGTCAAATGGCGCTTCTTCCCTTCTGAGCTCTGCTGTGTGCCCAAACAGTGGTTCCCCCCCACATATGGGGTATCAGCGTACTCAGGACAAAATGGAAAACATTTATAGTCCAATTTCTCATGTTACCCTTGGGAAAATAAAAAATTGTTAACTTAAATATCATTTTTGTGGGATAAAATAGGATTTTTTATTTTCATGCCCGCGCATTATAAACTTGTGTGAAGCACTTGGGGGTTCAAAGTGCTCACCACAGATCTAGAGAAGTTCCTTAGGGGTCTAATTTCCAAAATGGGGTCACTTGTGGGGCAGTTTCCACTGCTTAAGCACATCAGGGACTCTGTAAACTGAACATGACACCCATCAAAGTCTGCATTCCTTCCCTTCCGAGCCCTGCCGTGCGCCCAGACAGTGGTTTTCCCCCACATATGGGGTATCGGCATACTCAGAAGAAATTGCACAACATCTTTTTCTGTCCATTTTCTCCTTTCACCCTTGCTAAAATAAAAAAAATGTTTGTAAAAGATAATTTTTGTGACTAAAAAGTTAAATGTTCATTTTTTCTTTCACGTTGCTTCAGCTCCTGTGAAGCACCTGAAGGGTTAATAAACTTCTTGAATGTGGTTTTGAGTACCTTGAGTGGTGCAGTTTTTAGAATGGTGTCACTTTTGGGTATTTTCTGCCATATAGACCCCTCAAAGTGACTTCAAATGTGAGGTGGTCCCTAAAAAAATGTTTTTGTACAATTTTTTGTAAAAATTAGAAATCACTGGTCAACTTTGAACCCTTATAACTTCGTAACAAAAAAAATTTGGTTTCAAAATTTTGCTGATGTAAACATGTGGGAAATGTTATTTAGGGAACTATTTTGTGTGACATATTTCTCTGTTTTAAGGGAATAAAAATTCAAAGTTTGAAAATAGCAAAATTTTCAAAATTTTCGCCATATTTCCTTTTTTTTTCATAAATAACCGCAAGTTATATTGAAGAAATTTTACCACTACCATGAACTACAATATGTCACGAGAAAACAGTCTCAGAATTGTGAAGATCTGTTGAAGGGTTCCAGAGTTATAGCCTCATAAAGAGACAGTGGTCAGAATTGTAAAAATTGGCCCGGTCATTAACGTGCAAACCACCCTTGGGGGTTAAGGGGTTAAAATACTTTAAGAGGTCATGTTGCCTTACGCTGAAGAGGATAAGCCTTTGAAAAGGGTGTTTCAACAAGACAACGACCCTAAACGCACCATTAAACGTGCAAAATCTTGATTAAAGTCCAACAAAATTGAGGTTATGGAGTGGCCAGTCCAATCCCCGGACCTTAAAGGGAATCTGTCACCCTAAATTGGCGGGATATTTAAATGATGGCAGTCAGGTCAGATGGGCGGTGTTTTGGGTACTTGCCTTAACATGTTGTTCGCCGCTGTCTCCATTATTTCTGGGAATTGTAGTCGTTGCCCTCCATATAACGCGTCTGCGCATTGCAATCTGCGGGCAAAGCATACTGCGCGTGTGCAATTCAAGATTGCAATGCGCAGGCGCGTTATATGGAGGGCAACGACTACAATTCCCAGAAATAATGGAGACAGCGGCGAACAACATGTTAAGGCAAGTACCCAAAACACCGCCCATCTGACCTGACTGCCATCATTTAAATATCCCGCCAATTTAGGGTGACAGATTCCCTTTAATCCGATGGAACACTTGTGGGGTGACATTAAAAATGCAGTTTCTGAGGCAAAGCTAACAAAATGCCAAACAACTGTGGGATGTAGTCCAAGCATCCTGGGCTGGAATAACAGTTGACAGGTTCCAGAAGTTGGTTGACTCAATGCAACATAGATGTGAAGCAGTTCTAAAAACTGTGGGTAACAGCTAAAGTAAATATTAGGTTAGTGATTCACAGGAATGCTAAATCGTCATAAAAAATAGTACACATTGTGAGTTTGTAAAGACAAATGCAGACACTGCTATTTAGAACAGCCCAATGTTCACTTTTTGTTATTTTCTGTAAAGTAGTTAAAAAATTCTATACATTTCTCTTCATGTTTTCAATGCATGGAAATAAAAACTAGTGTAAAGATTTTTTGATCAATTCATGTTTTTGAACACACTGCTATTATTTTGAACACTACTGTATATGCTCGTATGTATGAACCCTAAACAGACGACCATACAAATCCATATTATCTCGGACTGCAATGCATGAACTGGCCGCATCTCTCCCGACCCGAGGGTCACAGTGTCGTATTATAATAATAATTTTTATTTTTATATAGCGCCAACATATTCCGCAGCGCTTTACAGTTAGCACCAATTATCGCTGTCCCAGATGGAATGTGGGAGGAAACTGGAGAAAACCCACACAAACACGGGGAGAACATACAAACTCTTTGTAGATGTCATTGGTGGGATTTGAACCCCGGACCCCAGCGCTGCAAGGCTGCAGTGTCATGTATGTCTATGAGGCTGTCACAATTGGTCAGGAGTCCCGTGGCCAGTCAGTGCAAAATCTGTCCGAGCCCTAAAACTCAAAGCTCTCATTCACTGCAATACATACTGTAGAACATGAGACCAGGAATCAATGTGCAAAAGTTTAATGGTTGCTTATTATTTTTGGTCTTTTACAGGGGACATGGGCTTCAGTGGATTAGGCGTAAAGGTGAGTATAACTTTGACCTTTATATTTTAAATTAAAAAAACAGTCTTTATTATGTCATTCTGGGTGTTTTTTATTTACAATATGGTTATGGGGTTAGTAATGGGGGCGTTTTATAGTCGCCTCTCCATTACTAACCCCTGGGCTTGGTGTCAGGTGCCAATACAAAGCTGACATCAACTGCAACCCTATTACCCCACTTGCCACTGCACTACACCAAGGCATGTGGGAAGAGCAGAGACTAAGGCTGTGGTTCCACGGTCCGGAACCACAGCGCTTTGGACGGACCGGAAATTCCGCTCCGTCTAAGCCCCGCCCCCTTTATGACGCGCGATCTTTCCGGAGGTGTTCAGGACACCTCCGGAACACCTCCGGAAAGAACGCAGGGCTACATAGCCCTGTGTTAATTCTGTTGCGGCGACGCACCGTCGCCGCAATACGCGAGGACATGCTGCGGTCTGAAAAGACGCGCCTCATGTCCGTTTACGCAGGTCTGCCACCTGCATATTGTTACGCATAGTGGAGACGGGATTTCTTGAAATCCCCTCCACTATGCTGTAACATCTGGACGCTGCGTGTTTGGCGCTGCGCCAGCGCACAGCGCCAAACACGCAGCGTTTCCTGACCGTGGAAACTCACCCTAAGCGCCTTAATTGGCAGATCTTCTGGATGCACCATTTCTGTGGTGGCTGAGAGCTGATCTTTTCAGTCTGGGAAGGGGCCAATATCCATGGCCCCTTTCTAGCCTATTAATATCAGCACGCAGCTGTCTGTCTAGTCTTTGCTAGTTTTTAATTATAAGGGGACCCTACATCAGTTTTTTGGGGGTACCCCATTTTAATAAAATAGCCTTTACTGGTTAAGTATGCAACTGTGAGCTGATATTAATAGCCTGGGAAGCTGAATGCTTATTACCCCCTTCCCAGGCTATAAACATCTGACCCCAGCTGTTTGCTTTCTCTCTGCTAGTTAAACAAAAACTTTGGCTGATACCATGCCATTTTTTCTGTATTAGTGTTTTTATTGATTTATTAAACACATGTGCAGTAAACTGGACGCACTGTACTAATTATATACAGCATGTCCCTCACATATTTGTAGCTAGCTATCTAGCTATCATCTATCCATATATGTATAGAAGAACATGTAATTTAAAAACTATATTTAAATGAAAGAGAATTCCTCTATGTAAAAGCTAACTTTAAAATCGCATTGAATACAGATTGCATTCACATGTCATTCGGGTGTCATACGGATGCTACGTGGAAAAAAAAATTGCATGAAAATTGCATGACACTCATCCGACTTTTCGGGGATAACTTCGGACCGATTTTATTCATGCTGATGAGTATGAGCCCATACAAAAAGTATGGTCAAAAGCGGTTTCATGAACAAAAAAAAACATCAAAAGACAAGGGAGCACTACCACTGTCTGGATAAAGAAAGGTTCAATCTCCAGAGGAGACAAACCTTTGCAATAAGAACTATTAATCTGTGGAATACTCTACCTCAGGAGCTGGTCACAGCACTTTAACACCAATGTTCTTAGCACCTTAACCCTCGGGCGATTTTCCTCCCCTTCTTCCAAGAGCCAGAACTTTTTTTTTTATTATTCCAGCCATAGAGCTGTATGAGCGCTTCATTTTATTACTTCTGAATGACACCATTCATTCTGCCACATAGTGGAGTGGAAAATGGGAAAAAAAACTCCAAGTGCGGTGAAATTGCAAATAAAAGTACAATTCCACAATGGTTTTGTTTTTTTGTTTTTTTATTTACCATGTTCACTGTATGGTAAAACTATCCTGGCAATATGATTTCTCAGGTCAGTGTGAGTACCCAGATACCAAACATGCATAGTTGAAAGTGCGATATGGGTGGGGTTCCCCACTGAGTGGTCCCCTTGTTTGCCCAGGGCCCCAGCACTTGCCCAGTTGAGCCAGCCCCTGCTCTGCGTCTTCGTGTATGGTGATTGACAGCACTCACTTTGTAGCACTGCCTGACATAAATACCCAGCCCTGAAAACACTAACAATGCAGGGACAAGGGAGAACACAGTGTCAGGGGCCAATTTTTTAATCCTTCTCTTGTGTACAGCGGTCGCTTGCTGCACAAAGCAGCGGTCAGCCGATGCTGATAGGAGAGGGAGAGAATGTGCATGTAAGTGTTTGCACGCTCGTCTCCCTCCCTTGTGTGTACAGTTCACCCGCTATTGTGTGATTCTTGTGCAGAAAGCAACCACTTTCTGCACACAGGAGAGAAATGTGTGTAAGAGAGGGGAACCGTTCTCATCCCTCTCCTGTTAGTATCGGCCACCCATGACTTTGTGATCCTGTGTGCAGTGAGCGGCCGCTTTGCACAGGAAAGGGATGAGAAGACACATGCACACACTGACACTGCATGTTCTTGGCCCCTGCAGTGTCAGTATGTGCAAAGCTAGAAAGTTAGATCAGCCCGGGCTCCGAAACAAGTGCTATAAATCACCATGAAAGGATGGAGGGACGAAGATGGTAATTAACATGCATGCACAGAGCCCTTGGCCACACCAATGGCGAACCAAAGCCTTCTTATTTACATAAATGTAATAAAACAATTTTTCTATAAAACTAAATGAGTAAAATCTATAATACAATTTTGATTTTTATATAGGCTAATCTGCCATGTTTTTAGGGTGACAGACTTTTCCAAATAACATCTTGGGCTGTTAATATCAGGACAATATATTAAGTTATGAAAAAAGATGAGTGTCCATTGGCCATTGATAATAGGTATAACATCCTCCTACGATTTTTTTTTTTTTTTTTTTTTTTTAGCTTGTACTGGAAAAGGTATTACATATGTGTGAAGTGAGGAGCTTTATAAGGCCGGGATCACACTTGCGAGAGACTTGCACGATTCTCGTGCGAGTCTCTCGCATGAACACCCGGCACTGATGCCGGCAGTTGGACCAGAGCGTGCGGCTGCAAGTAATTCTATGCAGCCGCACACTCCGGTCTGAGTGCCGACGGCTGTGCCGGGCGTTCATGCGAGAGACTCGCACGAGAATCGTGCGAGTTTTTCTCATGTGTGATCCAGGCCTAAGAAGAATATCTGAATTTTGGATCAGCAATCAAATTTATAAACATTATCAAAAGGTGACAGTTTTGTTTTCATGGTATAAGCGTGTCAGAATTACAAGCAGGCTCGGATTGGCCCACAGGAGAACCCACCGTTAGACCTCTGTGAAGGAGTACTCAAGAATAGTGCTATTAAACTTGATTCACAATTTGCAGAAATGTGTATAATCTAATCATTCATTGAACAAGTTAATATTGTATAAAATCAAAAGTAAATTTGTGTACTGTTGCCAGGTTATTTTTGCATGTAGCTAAACAGTGGGCTGCAAGAATCAATATTGTTGATGGGCTTTTGCCAACCCAGTCCGACACTGATTAGAAGTACTTACATAAGTGATTATGTGGTAAGTAGAGTTGAGCGATACTTCCCGATATCAAGAAGTATCGGATCAGAATGGGTATCGCCGATACCAAAAAGTGTCGGCGATACCCGATTCCGATACCGGAAATCCAATGCAAGTCTATGGGACAGAAATATCGGAACTAAAAAAAAAACATTTCTTTCCTTGTAAACACTAAATATGCACACACAGAATACATATATATACATGTCATTGTGATAGATATATTATATATATATATATATATATACATATATATACATATATACACATATATTTATAGTTCATACACTTCTACATAGTAAAATAGCCTCTGATTCAATTGCCGGGTAATGCCGGCCGATACCCGATATACCCGATAGTATCGGAATGCTCAACACTAGTGGTAAGACAAAGTCCAATTGGAGGCATTCAAAGCTTTTGATAATTCAACCACTGTCCTATTTCTAAGTAAAACGAATGTAAAAAAAAAAAAAAAAAAGCTAGCTCCCCGTGTGCGTCCCTTACTGTTTAAGAAGATGGGATTTGTGAGAAAAGAATCTTAAACATTAAGGACATGAAAATGTTTTTTCTTTGTAATATATATTTTTTTATGGTCATTTAGAGCTGGCTTTTGATTAAAATGCTTTACTCCTATATAAAAGTAGCTGTAGCAGTTTATAAATTATTTAATTTTTATTTAGGTGATTTCTGGGCATTAAAATGGTTTCACAGCTTGTGAATTCTCTGATGTCTACATAAAACAGTTTTCTGATTAAAAGATTTCTCACATTCTGCACATGAATATGGCTTCTCCCCTGTGTGAGTTCTCTGATGTTTGACAAGATTTGACTTCGCAGTATAACATTTCCCACATTCTTCACAAGAAAATGGCTTCTCCCCTGTGTGACTTTTCTTATGCTTAATAAGATTTGATATCTGGTTAAAACAGTTCCCACATTCGGAGCATGAATATGGCTTTACTCCGGTGTGAATATTTTGATGTTTAAGAAGAGATGATTTATCGGTAAAAAGTGTCCCACATTCTGAACATGAAAACGGCTTCTCCCCTGTGTGAATTCTTTGATGTCTAACAAGATCTGATTTCTCTCTAAAAAATTTTCCACATTCTGAACATGAAAATGGCTTTGTTCCTGTGTGAATTCTCTGATGTCTAAGAAGATTTGATTTTTCTCTAAAGCATTTCCCACATTCTTCACAAGAAAATGGCCTCTCCCCTGCATGAATTTTCTTATGTTTAATAAGATTAGAGTTCCAGCTAAAATATTTTCCACATTCCGAACATGAAAATAGCTTCTTCACTGCATAAAGTCTTTGATTTATGATACCTATTTTAGGATGTTTATTATTCTTAACATTCTGTGATGAATTAGAAGATAGGAACTGGTTATAAGGATCAGATGATTTGCTGTGAAGGGCTATATTTGGAATTATGACATGCTCGTCGTATGGCTCTTGTGTGATATCACGATCATATGCTTTACAATCAAAAGAGATCCATTGTACATCTGAGCTCCTGGTACAGTCATCTGCTAAGAATAAAAACAATTTTATTATTTTTAAAATGATATCACCTAAAATTTATGCTGATATTTTAAACCTAAAATTTGCTTTTTAAAGTGAACCTGTCACCAGGAATAAGGCGGCTAACCTGCATATATGGGGTTAATCTACAGGTTAACAGCGTTATGGTGCTCTCCGGTGCCGCGTGCATATATGGGGTTAATCTACAGGTTAACAGCGTTATGGTGCTCTCCGGTGCCTGCACGCAACCAAATGCAGCTGGGAGAAAATTATCTTTATTCTCTCCGCTAGCATTCGGTATTCAGTCAAAGGGGGCGGCGCTGGTCCAGTCATTGCTCCGAGTATTCCAAGCAGCCGCTGCAACCGCGCCCCGACTCTGACTAACACTCCCTTGCATTGAGGCCGGCTATCAGTCAGGTCCGGGGGTGTGAATACAGCAATATTAAAAATTTCAAAAAAATTTTGGATGTGACGGTCAGTTTTTTGAAATTTGTATTCATTAACCTTCTGACAGAGCACTCAGCCTCTTAGCCGCAGGCGTTTTTAATCACAGCAGGGCCACTACCCCTCCACAAAGATATAATTTTCAGTCTAAAGAGAGGATTCACTTTAGGTTCCCATACAGATGAAGACTTTAGTCTAAGCGAGTATTGGCATTAGGTTTAGGTCCTGGAAAACGAGAAACACCTTAACGTGGCTTCCAGGGACACATGAATTGACCAATTTATGCGCTAAGCTTTCTCAATTTTTCATATTTCTAATGCAGTAATGCAATTCATTTTTTATATTTCATATTTGCATGCTATGGCACTACAGAGTGCTGCCTTTTTTGTATGATTGTGAATACAGCAATATACTCAGAGCAATGCATTTGGCTATGTGCACGCGCCGGACAGTATAATAACGCCACCTCGGACAGACTTGGGGTTAGCCACTCTGTTTGTCAGGTTCCAGATTAACTCCAGCCTTCACCCTTTAACCCCTGTGCAGGGATCTTGACTTACAAGGGGTTCCACTTCCATGGAAGGACTGATGGCTGGAGGAGAGAACCAAGGGTGAGAGAAGTGAAGAGAGGGCAGAACAAGGAGTGCAGAAAAAATACAAAATCAGCAGTTAAAGAATGATCGGTAAACAGGCCAATGACAGACAACAGGAATCCAACAAGTAACACAGGAGCAGATAGCACAAGACAGAGCCAGAGAAAAAACTTTAATAGGCAATGAGAGTTTGGGGTTCAGTGGTTTAAATAGATTATGGCTCCATCCAGGACTCATAGAAAGATACCAGGAATTAGTACAAAGAAAAATATAGAAATGGAGTACAATGTTGCTGCCCATCAAATGCTCAGTGGCAAATCGTAGAGGGAGCTAGGTGTTGATTAAAAAAAAAATATATAAATATATTTTATACTTTTCCTTCCTTCATAATCTTGTCCTGGCTTTGATAAACAAAAATGCATTTACCACTTTCAGTGACAGTTGAAGATTTTCTTTGAATTTGCTTGCTAGATAACAGTGTGAGTAGTACTGACTTTCACTATATCCTGCCTACATCAGTATTGTGGAACTAACTCTGAATGTAGTGGTCCACACTTGTAGGCTTCCAGGAATATTTCTTCCTACAGCAAAAGGGACAAGCAACATGAAGCCCATGCCCCAAGATTCTTTTCACGTTGCTTACATCTCTCTTCCTTGATAATTTGGAGGAAAGAATTTTCTAGACTTGTCCCCCTCAAGCAAATGCGGGATGTCATTGGTCGGAAATTAGAAAGGGAGCTGCCAGCAGTGTATATTGATGATGTGCAGAACATTCTTTATAAAACAGATTTACATGGGAACTTATATGTTTAGCTGCGTACAGTAGCGGTAGCTTCATTTTGGATAACTATATATTTATATTGCATGTTATCTTACTCCTATATACTGTATGCATTGTCTCTAGCTTCAGACTAATGAGAATTTTTTGTGCCAGTCTGCTAACTTCACTTTGATACTTACCGCTTGGACACTGTTCAAATTACTATGAATTAGTCTGAGTCTCATGTCACACATTCTAAATGTTTGGATTGGGTGGTTTTACCAGCAATCCCCTGATCTACAATCATATTTTATTCTTATAATGTGATTTTTGTTCAATAGATTGATCATTTATGGACAACAACATGATTTGTTTTATTCTGATATCTCCAAGAAATTTTGTTTGTATAAAAATTGAACATGAGTTGCCACCATATACCGTAAATACAGTGGGGAAAATAAGTATTTGATACACTGCTGATTTTGCCACATTTTCCCACCTACAAAGAATGGAGAGGTCTGTAATATTTATCGTAGGTACACTTCAACTGTGAAATATAGAATCTAAAAATAAAAAACAGAAAATCACATTGTATGATTTTTAAATAATTAAATTGCTCTTGTTTTTTGTTATTTATTTAAATAATTAAATTGCGTGAAATAAGTACTTGATCACCTACCAACCAGCAAGTATTCTGGTTCTCACAGACCTGTTAATTTTTCTTTAACCCCTTAATGTCCACTGACGTGCAGAGTCCGTCATGGCAAGGTGCCAGTTCCGGCACCAGGACGGACTCTGCACGTCATGCCTTTGATCTACCACTGCGTGTAAACACGCAGTGGTAGATCAGTGCCGACAGCTGTCACAGACAGCTGACAGGCACGGCAAGCGGTGCGGGGACCTTTGCCGTCGGTCCCCGCACTCACAGCGCTGTGATTGGTCAGTCAATCTGACTGACCAAACACAGCAGCGATCGCGCAGGAGAAGCTGAAATTTCAGCTTCCCCAGCGCGATCAGTGCAGGTGCCGGCGCTGCAGTGGCCAGGCTTCCTGCACTGACAGCCAGGAGCGGAGCCCCCACCGCCCCTGGCTGTTAACCCCCTGACTGCTGCGATCCAGCGCGATCGCAGAGCTCAGGGGGGAGGCAGAGGGTCGGGAGCTCCCTCTGCCTCAGATCGGCACCCTGCACTGTATTTGCAGGGGCCGATGTCTGCCTTGATGACCCGGGGGTTGTCATGACAACCTCCGGGTCATTTAGCTACGGGAAGCTGCTGTGATCATGTCACAGCAGCTTCCACTATAGTTGCAATGCATTGCAATGCCAGAGCATTGCAATGCATTGTAACTGCAATCAAAAGTAAAAAAAAGTGAAAGTCCCATAAAGGGACAAGTTAAAAAAAATCATTTTTTAAAAAAAAATTGTAAAAAAAAATATTAAAAAATAATTTTAAAAAAATCCCCTAAAAAATACACATTTTTATGTAATAAAAAAAATAAAAAACAAAAAAAATACACGTTAGGTATCGCCATGTCCGTAAAAATCCCATCTATAAAAGCATAACCCTAGTTAACCCCTTCAGTGAAAGCCGTAAAAAAAAAAACACAAAAAAGTAGTAAATTATACTTTTTCCAAGCGGTATCATTATACCGCTTGGAAAAAGTGCAATAACACGCGATCAAAAAGTCAGATATAAATAATCATGGTACCGCTGAAAACGTCATCTTGTCCCGCAAAAAACAAGCCGCTATATAGCATCATCAGCGAAAAAATAAAAAAGTTATAGCTCGCGGAATAAACTGATGCAAAAATAATTATTTTTTCTATAAAATTCTTTATTGTGTAAAAAACGCCAAAACATAAAAAAAAAATATATAAATGAGGTATTGCTGTAATCGTAGTGACCCGAAGAATAAAGCTGCTTTATCAATTTTACCACACGCGGAACGGGGGAAAAAAAATAAAAAAAAAAACCAATTCCTGAATTGCTGGTTTTTGTTCATTCTGCTTCCACAAAAATCGGAATAGGAAGCGATCAAAAAACGTTATGTGCCCGAATATGGTACCAATAAATACGTCAGCTCGTCCCGCAAAAAATAAGCCCACAGATAACTCTGTCGGCCGAAATATGGAAAATTATAGCTCTCAAAATACGGCGATGCAAAAATTTCTTACAAAAAATTATTCCAAAAAAAAAAGCATCTTTTAGAGTGTGACAGAAGCTAAACATGAAAAAAGGGTGTAAATCTGGTATCGCTGTAATCGCACCGATCCGAGGAATAAAGTCGCCTAATCACTAATATCGCACGAGGAAGGGCGCAAAAAAGAAAACCAATTCTTCACCTTTGGTAGATTTGTTCATTGTGCCTCCCAAAGATCGCAGTAAGGCGATCACAGTGGTTCCCCCCCGCATATGGGGTATCAGCGTACTCAGGACAAAATGCACAATAGCTTTTGGGGTCCTATTTCTCCTGTTACCCTTATAAAATAAAAAATTTGGGGGCAAAAAGGTCATTTTTGTGGAAAAAATATGATTTTTTTTATTTTCACGGCTCTACTTCTGTGAAGCCCTTGGGGTTCAAAGTGCTGACCACACATCTAGATAAGTTCCTTGGGGGGTCTAGTTTGCAAAATGGGGTCATTTGTGGGGGTTTCTACTGTTTAGGCACATCAGGGGCTCTCCAAGCGCGACATGACACCCGCAAACCATTCCATCAAAGTCTGCATTTAAAAACGGTGCTCCTTCCCTTCCGATCTCTGCCATGCGTCAAAATAGTGGTTCCCCCCCACATATGGGATATCAGCGTACTCAGGACAAATTGCACAATAGCTTTTGGGGTCCTATTTCTCCTGTTACCATTATAAAAATAAAAATTTGGGGCAAAAAGATTATTTTTGTGGAAAAAAAATATGATTTTTTTATTTTCACGGCTCTACGTTATAAACTTCTGTGAAGCACTTGGGGGTTCAAAGTGCTCACCACACATCTAGAAAAGTTCCCTGGGGGGTCTAGTTTCCAAAATGGAGTCACTTGTGGGGGGTTTCTACTGTTTAGGCACATCAGGGGCTATCCAAACGTGACATGACACCCACAGACCATTCCATCAAAGTCTGCATTTGAAAAAGGCGCTACTTCCCTTTCGAGCTCTGCCATGCGTCAAAATAGTGGTTCCCCCCCACATATGGGATATCAGCGTACTCAGGACAAATTGCACAATAGCTTTTGGGGTCCTATTTCTCCTGTTACCATTATAAAAATAAAAATTTGGGGCAAAAAGATTATTTTTGTGGAAAAAAATATGATTTTTTTATTTTCACGGCTCTACGTTATAAACTTCTGTGAAGCACTTGGGGGTTCAAAGTGCTCACCACACATCTAGAAAAGTTCCTTGGGGGGTCTAGTTTCCAAAATGGAGTCACTTGTGGGGGGTTTCTACTGTTTAGGCACATCAGGGGCTATCCAAACGTGACATGACACCCACAGACCATTCCATCAAAGTCTTCATTTGAAAAAGGCGCTACTTCCCTTTCGAGCTCTGCCATGCGTCAAAATAGTGGTTTCCCCCCACATATGGGGTATCAGCGTACTCAGGACAAATTGCACAATAACTTTTGGGGTCCTGTTACCCTTTGGAAAATAACAATTGGGGGTGGAAAGATCATTTTTGTGGAAAAGATATGATTTTTTAATTTTACTGCTCTACGTTATAACCTTCTGTGAAGCCCTTGGGGGTTCAAAGCTCTCACCACACATCTAGATAAGTTCCTTGGGGGGTCTAGTTTCCAAAATGGGGTCACTTGTGGGGGGTTTCCACTGTTTAGGCACACAGGGACTCTCCAAATGCGACATGGCGTCCAATCTCAATTCCAGCCAAAAAAGTCAAATGGCGCTGCTTCCCTTCCGAGCTCTGCCATGCGCCCAAATAGTGGTTTACCCCCACATATGGGGTATCAGCGTACTCAGGACTAATTGCCCAATAACTTTTGGGGTCCTTTTATCCTTTGGAAAATAATAATTGGGATGAAAAGATCATTTTTGTGGAAAAAATATGATTTTTTAATTTTACGGCTCTACGTTATAACCTTCTGTGAAGCCCTTGGGGGTTAAAAGCTCTCACAACACATTTAGATGAGTTCCTTGAGGGGTCCAGTTTCCAAAATGGGGTCACTTGTGGGGGGTTTCCACTGTTTAGGCACACCGGGACTCTCCAAATGCGACATGGCGTCCAATCTCAATTCCAGCCAAAAAAGTCAAATGGCGCTGCTTCCATTCCGAGCTCTGCCATGCGCCCAAATAGTGGTTTACCCCCACACATGGTATATCGGTGTACTCTGGAGAAATTGTACAACAAATATTGTGGTTCATTTTCTCCTGATACCCTTGACAAAATTTAAAAAAAAATTGTGTCGAAAGAAAAATTTTGGGAAAAAAAGTTAAATGTTCATTTTTTCCTTCCACATTGCTTCAATTCTTGTGAAGTACCTAAAGGGTTAATAAACTTCTTGAATGTGGCTTTGAACACGTTGAGGGGTGCAGTTTTTAGAATGGTGTCACTTTTGGGTATTTTCTGTCATATTGACCCCTCAAATTCACTTCAAATGTGAGGTGGTCCCTAAAAAAATGGTTTTGTAAATTTTGTTGGAAAAATGAGAAATTGCTGGTCAACTTTTAACACTTATAACTTCCTAACAAAAAAAAATTTTGGTTCCAAAATTGTGCTGATGTAAAGTAGACATGTGGGAAATGTTATTTATTAACTAATTTTTGTGACATATCTCTCTGATTTAATGGCATAAAAATTAAAAGTTTGAAAATTGCAAAATTTTTGCCATATTTCCATTTTTTTCATAAAAAAACGCAAGTTATATTGAAGAAATTTTACCACTATCATGAAGTACAATATGTCACGAGAAAACAGTCTCAGAATCGCCAAGATCCGTAAAGCGTTCCAGAGTTATAACCTCATAAAGAGACAGTGGTCAGAATTGTAAAAATTGGCCTGGTCTTTAACCTACAAAATGGCTTGGTCATTAAGGGGTTAAGAAGCCTCCTACTCTGCACTCATAACATGGATTAATTGCACCTGTTTTAACTCACTACCTGTATAAAAGACACCTGTCCACACACTCAATCACACTCCAACCTCTCCACCATGGCCAAGACCAAAGAGATGTCTAAGGACACCAGAGACAAAATTGTACACCTGCAGAAGGCTGAGATGGGCTACAGGGCAATAAGCAAGTAGCTTGGTGAGAAGGTAATAACTGTTTGCACAATTATTAGAAAATGGAAGAAACAAAAGATGACTGTCAATCTTCCTCTGTCTGGTGCTCCATGCAAGATCTCGCCTCGTGGGATAAGGCTGATTCTAAGAAAGGTCAATAATTAGCCCAGAATTACATGGAAGGACCTGGTCAATGACCTGAAGAGAGCTGGAACCACAATCTTTACCGTTAGTAACACATTATGCCATCATGGATTAAAACCCTGCAGGGCATGCATCCCACTGCTCACGCTAGCACATGTCCACGCCCGTTTGAAGTTTGCCAATGACCATCTGGATGATTCAGATGAGGCATGTGAGAAGGATGTTGTCACAAGAAACAAAAATAGAACTTTTTGGTATCGACTCCACTCGCCGTGTTTGCAGGAAGAAGAAGGATGATTACAACCCAAAGAACACCGTCCCAACCGTGAAGCATGGTGGGGGAAACAACACATTGTGGGGGTGCTTTTCTGCAAAGGGGAAAGGACAACTGTATTGTTTTGAAGTGAGGATCGATGGAGGTCTTGTATTGCAAGATTTTGGCCAACAACCTCTTTCCAACATTAAGAGCATTGAAGATGGATCATAGGTGGGTCTTCCAGTATGTCAATGACCAGAAACACACAGCCAGGACAACTAAGGAATAGCTCTGTAAGAATCATTTCAAAGTCCTGGAGTGGCCTAGCCAGTTTCCAGACCCGAACCCAATAGAAAATCTTTGGAGGGGAGCTGAAACTCAATGTTGCCCAGCGACAGCCCAAAAACCTGAAAGATCTGGAGATGGCCAAACGTCTGACCTTTGTAATTACAAAAAGTTTTCTGAACCAAATATTAAGTTACCCTATTGCATCAAATACTGTACTTACTTCATGCAGTAAAATGCAAATTAATTATGTAAATATCATACAATGTGATTTTCTGTGTTTTGTTTTAAGATTCTGTCTCTTGCAGTTGAAGTGTACCTACGAAAAAAATTACAGACCTCTCTAATCTTTGTAGGTGGGAAAACTTGCAAAATCAGCAGTGTATCAAATACTTATTTTCCTCACTGTATGTAGCCATGCACAGACCATACTCCGATAGCATTTCTCGACTTGCTGCAAGTTGACTCTCCACTTTAGTCCATTGGGATTGTGCTCTTCAAGGAAAAGAGCTGAAGTGCCCCCACCCTCGAGCCCAAGTAAATGTTAGGGTCTGCGGAACGCACCTAATAGATATAATAGAGAGGTGCGTTCGCAGCCCGGGGTTCACCGTGCAGGCGAAGCCCGCTGCTAATAAGATGGCGAAAGTAGCGAACTCTGTTATCCCGCAGAGTCGCTAAAAATAAACGCCGTAGCGCGTTGTGGCAGTAAGTGCGAACTCTGTTAATCCCAGAGCCGCTAACGGGATGCCACAGCGCTATATGGCGATAGGTGCGAACTCACTTAGCTTTAGTGAGCCGCAGAGTAAACACGCTAGGGCGCTGTCTAGCGTCAAAAGCGAACCCTGTTACGTCACATAGCCGCTGAGAAAAAGTACCGTGTCCTGTCAAGCTCTCAGGTACACGGTTAATTGCTAGCGAGCATAATACGTGGTCATGCGCTAATGTCCTCGTGGGAGTCACCCGCAATCTATGGCGTCTGAACGCCAGACCCTGAATACGGCAATCAAACTCCTCACCGGTTATGCCGGTATTCTAGTGGCTTATTTCAGCCGGGTCCCTAACCACACACACACGCATGACCATACTGGCGCATAGCATACAATGGTTGATATTAGCGCATGGCGGCCCAGCCATGCTACCCTTTTATAGCAACAGCTACAGGACCTTCCAGGAACAAGGACCAATGAGAAACCTGTTCCAGAAGACTAGTAGTAACAAGGCCTTCCTGGCGGGCCAATAGGAGCTGCTGCAGTACCTGAGCATGTGACCCCTGATCTCCAATGAGAGATCTCACTCTGGGCATGCTCAGAAGGGAAAATGCAGTACTTTGTCCCAAAGACGTCTGCTCCAGCATTGGCTATAATAGCAGATCCAGGAAAGGCAGCAGCAAGTCACTGCCCAGTAGTGGAGCGGGCAAGACGCTTGGACCAACGTCTCCGCTGAGCAGACTCCACTGCGGCCGGAGATGAATGGGAGACCGCAGCGGGACAGGTTCGAGACTCCCCTTGTGCAGCAGCGGGAAATCGAACCCTAACATTACCCCCCCTCCTAGGGCCCCCCTTCTCTGGGCCTCGCTGCGCTCAAAGGCAGCGATGAGCAGCAGAGCGTGAACATGCTCGGCAGGCTCCCAGGATCTATCCTCAGGCCCATAACCCCTCCAATCCACCAAATAAAATTTTTTGCCTCGTACCACCTTGCACCCAACAATGTGTTTCACCTCATGATCGTCGGTAGATGAACCCGACGTCCCGGCAGATGACTCGGAAAACCGGGAAATGGCCACGGGTTTCAAGAGGGACACGTGAAAGGTGTCAGTGATACCAAGGCGAGGCGGAAGGGCTAGGCGGTAAACTACCGGGTTCACCTGCTCAAGAACTTTAAAGGGGCCCAAAAAGCGAGGTGCCAACTTGGTGGACTCTACCCGTAGCCTAATGTTTCGGGCAGAAAGCCACACTAGGTCACCCGGAGCAAACGTAGGAGCGGGGCGCCGATGGGCATCGGCCGAAGACCTCATCCTCTCTTTGGAGGCCTGAATGGCATCCTGAGTGCGGTCCCAAATTTCCCGTGCCTCCACAGCCCAGTCTGCCACCCTGGAATCGGCGGAAGACATGGGCATAGGCACTGGTACCCGCGGATGCTGACCGTAGTTCAGGAGGAATGGGGTCTGTCCGGTGGAATCAGCCACAGCATTGTTTAATGCAAACTCAGCCCATGGTAGCAAGGATGCCCAGTCATCCTGCCTGGCTGAGACAAAATGTCGTAGATAGGTGACCAAGGTCTGGTTGGCCCTCTCTACCAACCCATTCGTCTCAGGATGGTACGCTGAAGAGAGATTTAACTCAATGCTGAGTAGACGACAAAGCTCTCTCCAGAACCGAGACACAAACTGGGGACCTCGGTCACTGACAATTTTGTCCGGCATGCCGTGTAGACGGAAGACATGCCTAACGAACAACGCTGCCAGAGCCCGTGCAGAAGGTAACCGTGGTAGTGGCACCAGATGCACCATTTTGGAGAAATGGTCGGTGATTACCCAAATGATGGTGCAACCCCGAGACTTGGGTAAGCCCACCACAAAGTCCATCCCAACCATCTCCCAGGGCCTGTCTGCCACCGGCAAAGGGTAAAGTAACCCAAGCTGGCCGTTGTCGTGGAGACTTATTCTTAGCGCAGGAGACACACGCCCGAACATAGTCCCCAACATCACGGACCATATGCGGCCACCAATAAGTCCTCGCCAGCAATTCAGATGTCCTCTTTGCCCCAAAGTGTCCACCAACCCTGGACGAATGTGCCCAAGAGAGTACCTCCGGTCGTAAATTGGTAGGTACAAAAGTCTTGCCCGGGGGCACAGACTCTAGTGAAACCGGGGCCACTGTTCTCAGGCTCTCTGTGGGGACAATAAGCCGAGGCTCCTCCACCTCCTCCTCAGAGGACACCACAGAGCGAGAGAGAGCGTCGGCACGAATGTTCTTCTCTCCCGAGAGGAAATGGAGGGTGAAATTAAACCGGGAGAAGAACAAGGACCATCTGGCCTGGCGAGAATTAAGCCGCTGGGCTGTCTGTAGATACACCAAATTCTTGTGGTCTGTGAAAACTTGGAAGGGAAAGCGGGCCCCCTCCAACAGATGTCTCCACTCAGAGAAGGCCAACTTCATGGCTAGCAACTCCCTATCCCCGATGGAATAATTCCTCTCCGCTGATGTGAAGGTCTTAGAGAAGAAGAAGCAAGGATGCTTCCGACCTTGAGCATCCTTTTGGTAGAGGACTGCTCCAGCACCAACGGATGAGGCATCAACCTCCAATAAAAATGGCTTATCAACATCGGGGCGATGTAGGATAGGAGCGCTAGCAAAATGAGACTTAACAGAAGAGAAAGCCGTGGAGACCTCTTCCGACCACAATTTGGGATTTTCTCCCTTCTTGGTGAGGGCTACCAAGGGAGCTACCAAGGTAGAGAAATGCGGAATGAACTGGCGATAGTAATTAATGAACCCCATAAAGCGCTCCACCGCTTTAAGAGAGTGAGGTTCCTGCCAGTCCATCACAGCCTGTAGTTTGACCGGATCCATAGCCAATCCCTGGGTTGAGATGATATAACCAAGGAAAGGTAAAGACTCCAGCTCAAACATACATTTCTCCAACTTAGCATAAAGGGAATTAGCCCTAAGAGGTCGAAGACTCTGCAGACATCTCTCCGGTGGGAGTCAATATCTGGAGAGAAGAGGAGTATATCATCCAGATAGACTACGACCGAGGTGGAGAGCATATCCCGGAAGATGTCATTGACAAAGTCTTGGAAAACGGCTGGAGCATTACAGAGCCCAAAGGGCATCACCAGATATTCGTAATGCCCGTCCCTGGTATTGAAAGCCGTCTTCCATTCGTCCCCCTCACGGATGCGAATCAGGTTATACGCACCGCGCAGATCTAACTTAGTGAATACCCTTGCTCCCCGAAGCCTATCAAATAGCTCCGAAATCAAGGGCAACGGGTACTTGTTTTTAACGGTGATGGCGTTAAGACCCCGGTAATCAATACACGGACGCAATTCTCCATTTTTCTTCTGTACGAAGAAAAATCCCGCCCCAGCCGGTGACACCGACTTCCTAATAAACCCTCTTGCCAGGTTCTCCTGAATATATTGCGACATGGCCTCTGTCTCAGGAAGAGAGAGGGGATAGACCCTTCCCCGAGGGGGTTCTGCGCCAGGCAAGAGGTCGATAGGACAGTCATAGGGGCGATGAGGTGGAAGAGTCTCAGCAGCCTTCTTGGAGAACACATCTGCATATGACCAGTAGCACTTGGGGAGTGGAGTAAGATCTGCGGGTAACTCAGTAGTGGTAACCTGAACGCAACTCCTGACACATCTGCCTCTACATGCATTACTCCAACCCAGTATCCTACCCGAAGTCCACTCTATATGTGGGGAGTGGAAACGGAGCCAAGGTATACCTAGTAGGATCTCGTCTAATCCCTCGGGAAGGACGAGTAGGGAAATAAGTTCCTGATGGGAAGGAGATACCAACAATGCAAGTGGAACAGTCTGGTGTGTAATTTGTGAAGGCAATGTCGACCCATTCACTACCCGGACAGTCACTGATTTGTCAAGAGCCACCAGAGGAATTGCATGACGGCGAGCAAAGTCAGAGGACATGAAGTTCCCCTCTGCTCCTGAGTCCACGCAAAGGTCGGCGGCGATAGTGGAAGTGCCTACAGTGATTGTCCCTTTAAGTGTCAACTTGGAGGAAAATGCCGCTGTCTCTAGTGAACCTCCTCCCAGGACCACTAGACGCGATCGCTTCCCCGATCGCTGTGGACATTTGTTGGCATAATGTCCTGTCTGCTGGCACACTCTACAGACCACGGATACTCGAGTGGTCCGAGACTTAGATCTCACTCGAGAAATCTCCATGGCCTCAGGGGAATCGGACGCCTGAATGGAAGATTCCAGAGGTCTGGCGAAGGTGGGCGCCAGCCGGAACCTCTGCCTACACTGGGCCCGCTCCAACCTCCGCTCGTTAAAACGAAGGTCGATGCGGGTGGATATGGTAATGAGCTCCTCCAGTGTGGCAGGAATCTCCCTGGTGGACAAGGCGTCCTTCACATGGTCTGCGAGTCCCCTCCAGTACATGGGTATAAGGACTTTATCTGGCCAATCCAGCTCAGAGACCAGAGTCCGAAATTGGACGGCAAACTGGCTGACCATGGATGAACCCTGGGTGATGTCAACAGTTGAAGAGCTGTATCGTGGGTGACACGAGGTCCTAAAAAGACCTGTTTAAGAGTGTCCAAGAAGAGAGGAGCACTCTGCACCACACGATCATCGCGCTCCCATAACGGCATTGCCCACTCCAACGCCCTGCTCAACAAAAGGGATATGATAAAACCCACTTTCGCCCTCTCCGTGGGATAACGTGCAGCCAGAAGCTCTAGATGTATGGAGCACTGACTGACGAAACCCCGACATTGTTTACTGTCACCGGTAAACTTGTCTGGAAGTGGGAGGCGGGAAATAGTCGGAGCAGGGATGGAAGAGGACAACCTGGCTGCAGCCACGCTAGCAGCCTGAACAGCGACTGCGGTAATATCCACAGCTGAGGTTGTGCGCTCAAGAGCCGCCAACCTACCCTCCAGCTGCTGGATGTACTGCCTTAGACGCTGGTCATCCGCCATTTTACTAGCCAGACCCTGGCGCTAATATTATGTTAGGGTCTGCGGAACGCACCTAATAGATATAATAGAGAGGTGCGTTCGCAGCCCGGGGTCCACCGTGCAGGCGAAGCCCGCTGCTAATAAGATGGCGAAAGTAGCGAACTCTGTTATCCCGCAGAGTCGCTAAAAATAAACGCCGTAGCGCGTTGTGGCAGTAAGTGCGAACTCTGTTAATCCCAGAGCCGCTAACGGGATGCCACAGCGCTATATGGCGATAGGTGCGAACTCACTTAGCTTTAGTGAGCCGCAGAGTAAACACGCTAGGGCGCTGTCTAGCGTCAAAAGCGAACCCTGTTACGTCACAGAGCCGCTGAGAAAAAGTACCGTGTCCTGTCAAGCTCTCAGGTACACGGTTAATTGCTAGCGAGCATAATACGTGGTCATGCGCTAATGTCCTCGTGGGAGTCACCCGCAATCTATGGCGTCTGAACGCCAGACCCTGAATACGGCAATCAAACTCCTCACCGGTTATGCCGGTAATCTAGGGCATCTAGGACACCGACCCTGACCAGCTAGCACACTAAACTCCTCACCGATTAAGTCGGTATTCTAGTGGCTTATTTCAGCCGGGTCCCTAACCACACACACGCATGACCATACTGGCGTATAGCATACAATGGTTGATATTAGCGCATGGCGGCCCAGCCATGCTACCCTTTTATAGCAACAGCTACAGGACCTTCCAGGAACAAGGACCAATGAGAAACCTGTTCCAGAAGACTAGTAGTAACAGGGCCTTCCTGGCGGGCCAATAGGAGCTGCTGCAGTACCTGAGCATGTGACCCCTGATCTCCAATGAGAGATCTCACTCTGGGCATGCTCAGAAGGGAAAATGCAGTACTTTGTCCCAAAGACGTCTGCTCCAGCATTGGCTATAATAGCAGATCCAGGAAAGGCAGCAGCAAGTCACTGCCCAGTAGTGGAGCGGGCAAGACGCCTGGACCGACGTCTCCGCTGAGCAGACTCCACTGCGGCCGGAGATGAATGGGAGACCGCAGCGGGACGGGTTCGAGACTCCCCTTGTGCAGCAGCGGGAAATCGAACCCTAACAGTAAATTTGTCATATCCTTTTTTCCCATGCTTTTTTTTCATTATTATTTTATAGGGGATGTGTCATCCAATTGTTGAGCTGAATAAAAATTTAGATTATAATTATTCATTGGTTATCGACTAGCGACAATTATGGCGGAGTTGCTGGGTATTTCATTATGTTAACCCTTATTAAAGTATTGCGGACAATTTCTTCTCATCAGTTATCTTGCGTTAAGAATTGGTGATGACATCCCATACAGTTGACATAAAAATGCATCCCTTCTAAAATGTAAGTTTTTAATCATATAAAAATATCCTACCAAGAAGAATCATTACAGAACTTTTTCAACCTTTAATGTCGCCCATAATCTGTAAAAATCCAGTGAGAAACAAACTGAAATCCCCCTAAAATAATGTGGTTGCATACGTATGAACACCCTTTTATTATTAGGGATGTAGTGGTGTTCAGAATTTAGCCATTTACACTCATGTTACATAGTACTCAGTGTACAACTTAACTTCTTTTTTCAGGAATTCTGATTAATTGCATATAAAGTCTTGTTGCTCTAGGAGGACTTCCCTGATATTTTCTTAGTTGCATTTTTCAACAAAAGCTGAGGTCCATAAACAGCTTACAACACAGCAAAAGGATCTCATTGTTGAAAGTTATCAGTCAAGAGAAGGGTACCAAACATTCAATTGCATTTTTTCAGACTGTTATGAAGAAGTCGCATAAAATTATTACAATAGTGACAATATCTAGAACTGGATGTCTTTCAAAACTTATGAAACGATAAGAACAAAACTGGTCCAACAGGCTGCCAAAAGGCCCACAGCAACATTAAAGAAGCTGCAGGAATTATAGCAAGTTCTAGTTGTGTACTGCATGTGACAACAGTCTACCATATTGTTCATATGTCTGGCCTGTGGGGGAGGGTGCTAGGACGGAAGCCTTTTTGTACAAAAAAAAATATCCAAACCCGACTGCTTTTAGAAACCCTACATCATGTCTGCAAATACCAAGAGGTAAAAAGTGTTATGATGAGACTAAGGTTGAAATTTTTGGTCATGATTCACAAAAAAGAACATCATACCCACAGGTGTTATGAATGTTTTAGAAATGAATTCTGAGCAGAAGCTCCCTCTGGTGGTTACAAACAGTACTGAACTATTCAATGAGGATTGGCAATCAGGAAGTACAGACTGGCTGGATACAAGGGAGGTTTCTCCCCATCATGGTTGCCGGTGATCAATTGTTCTTGTCTCAACGTTGTTTCCTGGTTCTCTTGGAAGGTTGCTGAGTCTTGCCTCTTCTCCTGCTCTCAGATAAGATATTTTCTGTTTTTTGTTTTTGTGCTTGCCATTTGCATTTTTCTCTGCATTTCTGTGAGGTTGGCCAGGTTCCCCTCCCCGGGGGGCTTGGTCTCCTCTCGGTTCCTCTGGAGCCACTGTTTGTTCATTTGCCTTTTCCAGTTTTTTCAGTGGCTGCGGCTTAGTTTTGTTACACCAGAGAACTAATTTAGGTGGTAGAGGTCGTGTGATCTCAGGTGTTTTTGCAATTAGTAGCGTTGTCTTTTTTTTAGGGTTTTTTTGGATTGCAGTAAGTATCCTTCCTATCCTTTTCTGTCTAGGCAGATTGGGCCCCAGCGTTTGCTCATACTATTTTCTGTGTGTCTGTATTTCCTCTTGTCTAACCGCCATTACATGTTTGGGGGCTTCCTATGTTCTTTGGGGATCTGCTCCGGGGCAGATAGCTTTCCTCTTTCTATTTTTAGGTGTAGTTAGCCTCTCAGGCTGTGACGAGGCGTCTAGGACCAACGTAGGAATGCTCCACGGCTGCCTTTAGTTGTGGTGGTTAGTCAGGGTACTGCAATCCAGTAGTTTCCAACCTCTCTGGTGTATTGCTGTTTTTGCCTGCTCTCCTCAGCTACCAAAACATAACACACAGGCAAGCATAATGCAAGCAGCATTATGGTTTGGGCTGTTTTTCAGCAGCTGGAAGTGGGATTTTAAACAGATGCACATATCAGTCAATTTTAAAACAAAAACTTCAAGCCAATGCCAAAAAGCTGAAAATGATGAGGAATTTCACCTTTCAGCACAACAACCACCCTGACTGACCTTAAAATCCCTAAAAGAACGGCTTCTCCAGAAGAACAAAGTTTTAGAAAGACCCAGCCAGAGCTCAAAGCTGAATCCAATTGAAAATTTGTGTCTAAAGACGGTGCTGAACACAGAAGATGCCCCTGTAATATGACAGATCTGGAGCTACTGTAAGGAAAAGTGGGAAAAGATTGCGAGTGTTAGATGTGCTGTGCTGATAAAAAATGTGCTGACCAAAAATGAAAAAAAAGTTAGAAATTCAAAGGGTACATCACCAAAGCATTAGTTTAAGGCCATGTTCACACATTTAATATGTGGTCAGTATTTGTAAGCTAAAATCAGGAGAAGTTGAAATATGCAGAAGTGGTGACGTGTTTTTATTATACTTTTTCTCTAATGGTTCCACTCCTGATTTTGGCTTAAAAATACTGATGCGAAATACTGACCAAATACTGAACATGTGAATGTGGTCTAAGAGTGAGCATACTAGTGCAACCACATTATTCTAGCTCTTTATTTTTCTTTTTCCATCCGATCAGATTTTAGTTTTATTTCAATTGAATTGTACAGATTATGGGGATATTGAAGGGCGAAAAGGTTCTGAAGTTATTCTTCTTTAGGTGACAATAAAAGCATCATAGAGTGTACACTTTCTAATATAATATATATATATAACTCGCCTGGGTAGTCAAATGTAGGAATCTCCTCTTTATACTGCTCATTCCCTCTGACATATGTCTCTGTAGTATTAATATGGGTCAGATCTTCAGCCTGAAACAAATATTGTAAAAGTCACAGACAGATGGAGAAGTCACATCTATGATCAGCTCTAAACCTGCCATCTCCACCGCTCTCATTACACAAGTATAAAACATATAATACTGGTAGATAAAACAAGACTGAGCACAAAACCTTCACAGTCGTCTACACATCATATGGGAGATCTCATGACACCTTATCTCCATCTACCTGATGATCCTGAGGAACATTGGGATCTTCTTGTTTACAGTCCTGTGGAAGAAGAGGACGGGGACATCTCTCTGGTATTGTCCTCTTACTGGATAGATCTGGAGGAAACACATACAGGGACTGAAAAATATTTAGAATTGAGAGTCCTCAGTGGTTGATACCTTTTAATGGCTAACTGAAAAGATGGTAACAAATTGCAAGCTTTCGAGACTACTCAGGTCTCTTCATCAGGCTAGACTAATACAAAATCTGAAGAATCACATATTTATACACAACACAGCACAGAAATAATGCAATAGGTAAGACAAGTGATGTGAAGCAGAATAGTCATTATGGCAGAGGGATGAACATAAATATTGGAACAGTTCATAGATAAGGAGTGTGAAAGTTTTATTGCGCTCTGATTGGGGTCTGGTAATGTTTTGTGATGCTCTCACAGGGTCTTTGGAGTAAATTCCTTAATTGATGTAAAACGTCATAAATCCATGTGACAGGTTCATTCCAGCATTAAGAGTGTCAAAGGTCACCATCAATTTGTATTCGCAAACTCTTCTGTGTCTCTGAGATGTGAAACTACCTTTCAGTACAAGTAATTTCATGTCCTACATGCTATGACCAGGGAGTCGGACCCTACACAGGACTATTACAAGGAACTAAGCAAGTTGGTATCTTGTCTGCCTGACAAATCCATAAGAGCCGATGACCTGATACCAGAGAGTCCAAGAACAGGGACATTCTACATGCTTCCCAAAATCCACAAATCTGGAAATCCAGGGAGGCCGATTATTTCATGTGTGGACACCCTTACTGAGCAGGTATCTGGATGGGTAGAGGGCATTCTTAAACCTCTGGTAAAGGATACACCCAGCTACATTCAGGACACAACTGACCTACTGAATAAGCTAGCGGCAATAGGTCCCCTACCAGAAGGAACCATCCTGGCCACCATGGATGTGGAATCTTTGTACTCTAATATCCCACACCAGGATGGATTAAATGCCTGCAAAGTCTTCATGGAAAACACCGCGAATGATGCTGATTCTGTGGTGAAACTCACAAAATTCATCCTCACCCACAATTACTTTGGATTTGACGACAAGATCAATCTTCAGGAGACTGGCACAGCTATGGGAAGTAAAATGGCTCCACAGTATGCAAATCTTTTCATGGCCAAGCTTGAAAGCGACTTTTTGTCCTTATGTCCCATCAGGCCTCAGGCCTACTACCGCTACATTGATGACATTTTAATCATCTGGGCGGAGTCTGAGCAACAGCTAAAGACGTTCCATGAACAGTTCAATCAATTTCATCCCACCATCAATTTAACACTCAACTACTCCAGCACTGAAATTAACTTTTTGGACACCATCATTAAACTGAAGGATAATGAAATAGAGATATCCCTGTATCAGAAGCCAATCGACCGTCCAACATACCTTAAATGGGACAGTTTCCATCCAAAACACATAAAAAACTCTATTGTCTACAGCCAAGCCATCAGATACAACGGTATATGTTCCAACCCCATGGATAGAGATGAACACCTTGGTCGCCTTAGAAAGACCTTTTTAAATCAGGGCTACCATCAAAGAACAATTGAAAACCAAATTACAAGAGCCACCAGAATATTAAGGAATCACCTGCTACATTACAAAACTAAAGAAGAAAATAACCGGGTGCCTCTAGTGGTCACCTACAATCCAAATCTGGAGATGCTAAGGGGAGCTGCACGGAAACTACAACCTTTACTACAAAAAGATGCCCGATTACAATCCATATTTCCAGACCCCCCTACTACTGTGTTTTAGGCAGCCCCCAAACCTAAGAAGCATCATGGTCAGAAGTTCCCTGTCCTCCCCAACAGCTGCAGGAACCTTTCCTTGCAACCAGAAGAAATGCAAAACCTGTCCATTTATAATGACCACGGACAAGATAAAGATCCCCAACTCCCATCAGGACTACAAGATACCAGGTACTTTCAGCTGCATCACATCTAATGTGGTGTACCTAATTATTTGTACAAAATGTCCAACTGGGGGTCTGTATGTGGGGGAAACAGGGCAAAAACTGAGAACAAAGATGAATTCTCATCGCCACACAATAAGAGAAAAGAGAATGGATCTACCTGTGGCCAAACACTTTTGTTCCCCTGGTCATAGCATGTTGGACATGAAATTACTTGTACTGAAAGGTAGTTTCACAACTCAGAGACACAGAAGAGTTTGCGAATACAAATTGATGGTGACCTTTTACACTCTTAATGCTGGAATGAACCTGTAACATGGATTTATGACGTTTTACGTCAATTAAGGAATTTACTCCAAAGACCCTGTGAGAGCATCACAAAACATTACCAGATCCCAATCAGAGGGCAATAAAACGTTCACACTCCTTATCTATGAACTGTTCCAATATTTATGTTCATCCTTCTGCCATAATGACTATTCTGCTTCACGTCACTTGTCTTACCTATTGCATTATTTCTGTGCTGTGTTGTGTATAAATATGTGATTCTTCAGATTTTGTATTAGTCTAGCCTGATGAAGAGACCTGAGTAGTCTCGAAAGCTTGCAATTTGTTACCATCTTTTCAATTAGCCATTAAAAGGTATCAACCACTGAGGACTCTCAATTCTAAATATTTTTCTATCTACTGGCTAACACGGTACTAAGATACACATCTTTCCTGTATCAACAGGGACTGAATTAATTCTTTACATACAGATAATTATAGGCCGTGTGTATTTAGTCCTGTCTGTTACCTGGTGATGTGAAGGGCTGGGGAACCTCCATCATGACATCCTTGTACAGATCTTTGTGTCCTTCTAAATACTCCCACTCCTCCATGGAGAAATAGACGGTGACATCCTGACATCTTATAGGAACCTGACACATACAATGATACCGTCATCCCCCCGATCCCTTCATAGTGTTACTGTATAATGTCCCAGCATTCCCAGCAGTGTCACCTCTCCAGTCAGCAGCTCAATCATCTTGTAGGTGAGTTCTAGGATCTTCTGGTCATTAATGTCCTCATGTATCATGGGGTGAGGTGGAGGCCCAGTGATTGGGCTCAGGGGTCTTCCCCATCCCTCAGACACAGGGTCCTGACAGCGCTCACTAGAGGTCTTCTTCACTACTGTGTAATCCTGGTTATGGAGAGACACATTAATAAATCTCACTACAGACATTTCCAGAGTCCTCACCTCTCCAGTTCTGTCCATCTGTTATTCCCATAGATAAGAATGATGTAATGTGACGTCATCAGAATCTCTCACCTCTCCAGTAAGCCGGAAGAGGATCTCTAGGGTGAGGTGTAATATCCTCTCCACCATCTTGTCCCTTTCCCTATCTACCCTTGACGGGTCAGTTAGGAAAATTCTCTTATATAGAAGGTCTCCCACTCAGAGGATCCGATATTATAGGGAACTGAATAGAAAGAAGATGAGCTGTTGAAAAAACATGTAATTGTATATTTTATATGGTATTTTACTAGAATTGTGATGCCGGTATAAATCAATAATGAGGACTTCACATATCTACAAGGTCAGACACAGAATACTTAGGTCTTCTCACTTAGGGACACAGGAGTTAAAAATAAATTCAGATACCGTAGTTTTGAAGATATTTAACAATATAAATATCTTAGCATACAAGATAATAGTGTTTGTACAGTAAATAAAATATGGTAACGGTTCATTTGAAGACAATTCATCACTATACGATGAGATCTGTAAAAATAAGGTCCTATAACTTCAACTGCTACTCTACGTTTTGATGTTTTTAAGAAAAATTATATTTTTTCTCAATTGCTGTACACAGACTCCACATCTGACCCCCTGACAAAGCCAGAAAGTGAAACCAATTAGTTATTAACCTGAAGCTCATCTTCACTTTGATTCTGATTTCTTATTAAGTACTGTAAGTTATAATCCTTGTGTTATGTCCATGTATGTGTTTTATGGGTCACTAATAAACGTTGCCTTTTTATAACGCTGAAAAAAAACCTTGGCATTGTTGATTGGTGCATATGGTGCCAAACATTTAAGTGCAACTTCCCCCCCTGCTTGGTTTCCATCTGTCTCTTACCTGGGTCCAATGAAGTCAGCGCAGTCAAATAACTGAGGGATGGATGGAGATTGCGGGAAACAAGCCACACTGGTTTGCACTAAATGCACTAGAGGTGCAATTTAAATGATTGGCCACACCATGATGCACGAGCGTCTATGCTTGTTTGAACAGTCATTCTGAGCTGACAGAGTCCCTTTAAAACTGGGTGAGGAAAAGACAAACTCGCTGCAAAGGTGATGTTTGGGAAGACATTTTTCATTTACAGGTCATACACCATGGCAAGACTGAGCACCAGCAACAAGACATAAAGTACTATAGTGCATCAGTAAGGTCTTTCAAAAGGCAAAGATTTCCATTCAGATTGAGGTTTCAAGATTTGCTTATCAAGCTCCTTTAACCCCTTAACGACCGTCAATGCGCCTTTTAACAGCGGCAATTAAGGGTACTTAAACCACAGAGCCGCTTTTAACGGCGCTAAGGTTTAAGGTTATAGCGCCCCCTAGCGTCGGAGTTTCTCCGGGGCCTCGGCTGCCAGGGGTAGCCGAGACCCCAGAGAACATGATTGAGTGGTTTTTACCGACCCCGGTGTTGCGATAAACTGTTATTAACAGTAAACGGCGACCACAAAAAAAAAAGTCAGATTCTCCATTTAATTTTTCTCTCTCCTTATTGATCGCATACAGAGGAGAAATAGGGTCACTAATCCGCCCCGATACCTCCTGGTGTCCCTGGACCCTCCTGCTTCCCCACGGCCGCCAAAGTCTTCTTCCGGGAAGAAAATGGTGGGCGCATGCGCAGTACGCTCGCCGAGATCTGCTGGCCACCCACGGGATTTTTTTCCTATTGGTTAATTTTGGTCACTGTGATAGACCCTATCACAGTGATCAAAATAAATAAATAGTAAAATCAAACCCCACTTTATCACCCCCTTAGTTAGGGAAAAAATAATAAAATTAAAAAATATATTTATTTCCATTTTCCCATTAGGTTTAGAGTTGTGCTAAAGTGAGTTGGGGCTAAAGTTAGGGCTAGGGTTGGGTCTAAAGGTAGGGTTAGGGTTGGGATTAGGGTTATGGTAGGATTAGGGTTAGGGGTGTGTTGGGGTGGGGTTGGAGTTAGAATTGGGGGGTTTCCACTGTTTAGGTACATCAGGGGCTCTCCAAACGCGACATGGCGTCCCAATCTCAATTCCACCAATTCTGCATTGAAAAAGTCAAACAGCGCTCCTTCCCTTCCTAGCTCTGCCGTGCGCCCAAACAGTGGTTTACCCCCACATATTGGGTATCAGCGTATTCAGGAGAAATTGTGCAACAAATTTTGTAACTAATTATTTCTCTTCTTACACTTGTGAAAATAAAAAAAATTGGTCCTAAATTAAAATGTTTGTGAAAAAAAGTTAAATGTTCATTTTTCCTTCCATATTGCTTCAGTTCCTGTAAGCACGTAAAGGGTTAATAATCTTCTTGAATGTGGTTTGAGCATCTTGAGGGGTGCAGTTTTTAGAACCGTGTCACTTTTGGGTATTTTCTGCCATGTAGACCCCTCAAAGTGACTTCAAATGTGATTTGTCCCTAAAAGAAATGGTTATGTAAATTTTGTTGAAAAATGTGAACTCGCTAGTCAACTTTTAACCCTAATAACTTCCTAACAAAAAAAAAAAATTTGTTTCCAAAATTGTGCTGATGTAAAGTAGACATGTGGGATATTTTGTGTGACATAATCTCTCTGATTTAAGGCATAAAAATTAAGTTTGAAAATTGCAAAATTTTTAAAATTTTCACCACATTTCCATTTTTTTCATAAATAACGCAAGTCATATCAAATAAATTTTACCACTAGCATAAGTACAATATGTCACGAAGAAACATCTCAGAATCAGCGGAATCCGATAAAGCGTTCCAGAGTTATAACCTCATAAAGTGACAGGGTTAGAATTGTAAAAATTTGGCCCGGGCATTAAGTAGCAAATTTGGCTCTGTCACTCAGGGATAAAGAAGCAACAAGGAAAGGACAACGTGGATGGTAAATGCTGTGTGCTTTGTCCCAACAAAACTTATTGCAGCAGAAGATAGACATGGGCTTTCATAAGAGTATAAGGGGTTCTTCAGTAGATCATGGTTTCCACTATTGCGTCCATTTGGAAAGAAGGGCATCAAAGTCAGGGAGCTGACATACCAGGGAAGTGAAGTCGGTAAGCCAAAGCATCAACTCCCGACAACCTCAATTTTCCTGACTTCTGACTCCACAGCACTGCCCCCTACTGAGCATGTACATACAGTGCAGCACAGATTCATCTCAACCAAAAGCCTAGTCCTTAGATCAGGAATAGAACAGACATTTCAGAACTTTCCAAAATTCTTCTGAAAACATTTACAGCACATCCTGCATTTGTACTACTGTACCCAATTTATTATATAGGACCCCGACATCCGACTCCACAGCCCTGCAAATAATAGACCTTGCTGCTACCACTTAATTGACCATTGCAAATACAGGAGCCCCCGGGGATAGCAGACGCGGTCAGTGACCATCCCTATTTCCTGTACTATGGCTGCCTCAGCGGCGAAATGGGCATGCCCCCTAGGCTGCCCATGTCACAGCTGTGGGGGAGCCAGGGGAAATTTTTTATTGTAGCTCAGAGCATAGCTCTGGACTACAACATCGGCAGGGGTCACACATGCGAGAAACTCACACTGTGGTCCTAGTGCCCGGCAGCAGTGCCGGGTGTTCATGCGACAGACTCGGACGAGAATCAAACGAGTTTCTCGCATGTTGATCCCGGCCTTTCCCCTTGTCATCACACACAGTGTTTAGCGGTGAGCAGTGATAGGAGGTCCGACCATCTAGCAATGCATGACATCTAGGCCAGTGTTTCTCAACTCCAGTCCTCAGGACCCACCAAAAAGGTCATGTTTCAGGATTTCCTTAGTATTGCAAAGGTGGGTAGTAAATTTCACAGGTGATAATTTTAATAACCTGCTCAAGCATTAATTCCAAGGAAATCCTGAAAACATGACCTGTTGGTGGGTCCTGAGGACTGGAGTTGAGAAACACTGATCTAGGCAGTGATGATGACAAAGTTCGGAGTCTGACATTGTACTATTAATACCATGCTACTAATCTGTTCTCACCACTGGCAGAAGTCACAGCCGCAGCCCTACTCTGAGCAGTGAAGGACTGTGACAGTGGCTTCCTCTGGCATGAGAACAGCTTGGTAGCCAGGCACGGCCAACATCAGCAGGCGGGCAAGTGCCGGGGCCCTGAGCAGGCGGAGGGTCCACTCGCCGTTGGAGACAACGGCCACTATGCGGACCCGGTGCTCGTGCCGGCGCCTGCAAGTGGGCCACACAGAAGCTTAGGACCCCGGCACTTGCAACACTTATCTCTCTCCGTTCCCACTGCGGCATCTTCCGAGTCCTCTGCCTGTGACTTTCAGGTCATAAGGCGCGATGACGTCACATCTGTGCGTCCTCTAACCTGAACAGTCACAGTGTAGGGAGCCGGAAGACGCCGGCGCTGGAGTATGAGCAGGGCAGCGGCCTGCCTGCTTTTTTTTTCTTCTTTTTTTAATATTTGGAGCCATATATTGGGGACCATCATATGGGGTCCATTATATATGGAGCATTGTATATGGCGCCCATTATACACTGGAGCATTATAGGGCCCATCATATACTGTATGGAACAATATAGGGGCCTTTTCTTATGGATCACTATATGGGGCCCATTATATATGGACCATCTTATAGAGCCCATTATATATGGAGCATTATAAGGGCCCATTATAATATGGAGCATTATATGGGCCCATTATATATGGAGCATCTTATGGGGCCCATTATATATGGAGCATTATATGGGGACACATTATATAGGAGCATTATATGGGGCCAATTATATATGGAGCATTAATGGGGCCCATTATATATGAGCATTAATGGCCCATATATATATGGAGCATTATATGGGGCCCATTATATATAAGCATCTTATGGAGCCCATTATAAAATGGAGCATCTTATGGAGTCCATTATTATATGGAGCATTATAAGGGCCCATTATATATAGAGCATCTTATGGGGGCCCATTATATATGGAGCCCATTATACATGGAGCATTATATGGGGGCCATTATATATGGAGCATTATATGGGGCCCATTATATATAGAGCATTTTAATGGAGCCCATTATATATGGAGCATCTTAGGAGTCCATTATATATGGGAGCTTTAAATAAGGGCCCATTATATATAAGCATCTTATGGGGCCCATTATAAATGGAGCCCATTAAACATGGAGCATTATATGGGGGCCCATTATATATGGAGCATTATATGGGGCCCATTATATATGGACATTATATCGGGCCCATTTTATATGGAGCATCTTATGGTGCCCATTCTGTTTGTAGCAATATATGGGGCCTATTATATATTATATATGGAGCATTATTTAGGGCCCATTATATATGGAGCATTATATGGGGCCCATCAGATAGTGTATGGAACAATATATGGGGCTCATTATACTGTATGGAGCAAATACAGTGCTTCTCCACTAAATTAGAATGTCATCAAAAAGTTAATTTATTTCAGTTCTTCAATACAAAAAGTGAAACTCATATATAGAGTCATGTTGTGAATGGGTTTGAGATGAGTTCTGAGCAGAGGCTCCTCTGGTGGTTACAAGCGGTACTAGTGAGGATTGTGAGGACTGGGAATCAGGTGTTACTGATTGGTCTTATATAAGGGAGTCATTTTCCCATCAGGTTGCCGGTGATCAATTTTCTGGTCTGAATCCTTCTTTCCAGTATTCCCTTGTAGCCTGCTGTGTCGTGTCTGCCCTCTCCTGCTATCAGATAAGACAATTTCTTATTTTTGTTTTTTGCTAAAAAATTTTTGCATTTTGTCCTGCACTTCGTGGGGCCTTCTGGGTCCCCTCCGGGGGCTTTTGCCCTCTCAGTTTAGTCCAGCCACTGTGTTTTGTACTTTTGCTTTTTCCAGTTTTTTTTTAGTGGCTGCTGTTTGATTTTTTTACACCCGAGAACTAATTTAGGTGGTAGAGGTCGTGTGATCTCAGGTGATTTTGAAATTAGTAGAGTTTTGGGGTTTTTTCAGGGTTTTCTGAGATTGCAGTAAGTACCCTTCCTGTCCTTTTCTATTTAGATAGTTTGGGCCCCAGCGTTTGCTCATACTATTTTCTTTCTGTGTCAGTATTTCCTCTTGTCTAACCGCCATTACATGTTTGGGGCTTTCTATTATCTTTGGGGTTCTGCTCCGGGGCAGATAGCTTCCTATTTCTATCTTAGGTGTAGTTAGTTTCTCAGGCTGTGACGAGGCGTCTAGCCAACGTAGGAACGCTCCACGGCTGCCTCTAGTTGTGGTGGTTAGTCAGGTACTGCAATCTCATAGATTCCAACTGCTCTGGTGTATTTCCTTTTTTACCTGCACTCCTCAGCAACCGTAACATAACAGTATCCCGGCCATAAAAATTGTATGGACTCACAGAAGGGAAAAAATATTTTGAAGAAGAAAAGTTTTTCAGAGATATTTTTCTGTTTGTTGCATTTTTTTTTTTTTTTCCCTCTTATCTCTGGGTGCTGGGGAGGATCTTTTCTCCCAATGGAGTTTGCACAGTTGTCTGCCGTGTGGATCAGCTTGCCACTGAGGTTCAAGTATTGCTGCATATCTTGCTAGGTTGCCTGTTGTGGAACCTGGATCCCCATGCCAGATTTGTTTTTAGGAGATCGAGCTAAGTTTTCAGAATTTCAAAAATAATTGTAAATTTTTTCTTGCCTTTAAAATCTAAGTCCTCAGGAAACGCAGCGCAGCAGGTTCAAATTATCATCTCTCTCCTGCGCGGCGATCCTCAGGATTGGGCTTTTTCCCTGATAACCTGGGGATCCTGTTTTTGAAGTTAGTTGAGCATTTTTTCAGACTTTGGGTTATTGTACGATGAGCCTATGTCACTGAACAAGCTGAAAAAGCCTTGTTTTGGGATTAAATCAGGGCTTGATGACGCTGAGTTATACTGTCAGATTCCGTAGGTGGGCAGTCCTGACCAAATGGAATGACGACGCTTTGGCGGCCCTTTTCCGGAAGGGGGCGTCGGATAATGTAAAGGATGTTATGGTGGGGTTCCCTGTCCCTCTGGTCTCAATGATTCTATGTCATTAGCGATTCAAATTGAAAAGACGTTTGCGTGAGCGGAGAAGTATGCGTGGAGTGGTGTTGCCTTGTGAGCCAGCTTCTGAACCCATGCAGTGTGATAAGTGGTGTCTGGGGCACAGCGTCATGAGTTTCGAAAGCGCAATGGGTTTATGTTTCTACTGTGGTGATGCCTCTCATGCTATTTCAGTCTGCCCTAAGCGGGAAGACATTTTGCACGCTCAGTTGTCTTGGTAGTGTTCAGACTAAGTTTTATTAACTGTCACTCTGATATGCTCTCTGCCTCATTTTCTGCTCAGGCTTTCGTTGATTCTGGAGCAGCTATTAACCTGATGGATTATGATTTTGCTAAACGTTTTGGGTTTCCCTTGATACCCCTACAAAGTCTATTCCTTTACTGGGGACGATTCTACCCCTTTGGCTGAGAATAAACCCCAGTTTTCTACTCAGGTGATAATGAGGGTTGAACCTGATCACCAGGAGTGCTGCAAATTTTTGTTCTATATAATCTGAATGACATTATAGTGCTGGGTTTCCCTTGGTTACAGTCTCATAATCCGTTTTGGATTGGAAATCTGTGTCTGTAACCAGTTGGGGCTGCCAATGTGTTAATACCAACACTCCTGTTTTTTCTCTGCCTCCCCCCAGGCTCAGATGTTCCTGACTTTTTGATTGATTTTCTGATGTGTTTAGCGAAAGTAAATCTGCATCCTTACCTCCCCATAGACTATGACTGCGCTATTGAATTAGTGCCGGGTAGTAAATACCCTAAAGGTCGCCTTTTTAACTTGTCTGTACCTGAACAGACGCATGCGGTCTTATAAAAAGGAAATCATTGGAGAAGGGTCAAATCAGACCATCCTCTTCACCCTATAGGTGCCGGTTTTTTCTTTGTGGCCAAAAAGGATGGTTTCATTAACGCCGTGTATTGATTATCGTCTCTTGAACAATATTACTGTGAAATATCAATACCCTTTACCCTTGATTTCTGACCTGTTTCCAGGGTGAAAAACGCACTTGGTTTTACCAAGCTTGACCTCAGGGGGCGTATAACCTTATTCGCATAAAGCACGGGATGAATGGAAGACGGCATTCAATACCCCTGAAGGGCATTTTGAGTACCTGGTGATGCCTTTGGGCTCACTAATGCTCCTTCCGTCTTCCATCCTTCATTAATGACATTTCAGGATTTTGTGGACAAATTCTGATTGTTTATTTGGAGATATCTTGATTTTTTCTAAGACTGGGGACTCTCATGGAAACATTTCGAAAATGTATTCCAATTTTTGAGAAGAATGCCGTATGTAAAAGGGGGTCAAAGTGTCTTTTTGGTGTACAGAGGATCCATTTCTGGGATTTTATTTTGTCCCCCCCGTTTATTGAAAAGGACCCTCAAGGTTCAGCCCTCTGTGATTGGGTCCAACCACTTCATAAAGGCTCTTCAAGATTTTTGGTTTTGGCCAATTTTTTACGTAAATTTTTGGAATTTCCGGTTTATTGTTAAACCATTAACTGATTTGACCAGAAAGGGTTCTGAAGTGGTGAATTGCCTCCTGAGGCAGTCTCGCATTACGGAACTTTAAACAGAGATTCACTTCTGCTCCTGTTCAACGCACCCTGATGTTTCTCTGCCATTTCAGGTGGAGGTTTTCCTCTGAAATTGGGGCAGGTGCCGTTTTGGTCCCCCAAAAAGATCCAGAGCCCTCTAAAAGTAACCCTTGTGCCTTTTTTCCTCTGAAAAAATTTTCCCTACTGAAATAATTATGAACTGGGTATCGGGAGTTATTGGCCATGAATGGGCTTTGAAGAGTGGAGAATTGGCTGGAGGGGCCAAACATCAGGTGGTGGTCCTTACGGACCATAAAATCTGGTTTATCTGGAACTGCCAAGCGACTCAATCCAAACAGGCCAGGTGGGCCTTGTTTTTCACACTTTTAAATTTTGGTTTCCTTTCTTCCTGGCACAAAATGTTAAGGCGGATTTCCCCTCGAAGTTTTCCCTTGCGGACCTCCCGATAATCGATCCTTCTGTTATTTGAAAAGAGGGGTAGTTCTTTCCGCCATCTCGCCCAAATTGAGACTTCTCTGGAGGGGTGTCAGGAGATATGCCCGAGTGCTGCCCTGTTGAAAATTTGTTTTGTCCCGGACCAGTGGAAAAAGAGTTATGTCTAGAATTCATTTTTCCCTTGGCTGGGGCCCCCGGGAATTTTTTTGGGACCAAGACTTGGTTAGTCGCCTTTGGTGGCCACCTTGTCCGTGATGTCAGGAATTTGTGCAGTCCTGCGGGACTTGTTTTCGCTCCCCAATCTTGCTCTCGCTCTAGTGGTTTTTGATGCCATTGCCTGTGCCCAAGAACCATGGACCCATATCCAGGATTTCATTTCCGATCTTCCTGTTTCTCAAGAATGACCACCACGGTAATTGTGATAGGTTTTCCAAAATGATACTTTTGTCCATTACCAATTGCCTTCCTCCTCCCGAATTGGTGCCCTTGTTCCTTCAGCACGTGGTTCGTTTACCCGGCATTCCTGAGAACATGTGTTCGACAAGGAGCCATTTTGTTTCCAGATTTTGGAGGACTTTTTGTTCTAAACTGGGTGTTAATTGCTTTCTCCTCGGCATTTCACCTCAGACCAAGGTCAAAAAGAGAAACAAACCGAATTGGAAAATTTCTAAGTGCTTTGTGCGCTGACAGGATGACTGGGTCTTTTTTTTGCCCCTTTTGGTGAGTTTTTTCTTAAAAAAGGGTAGCTCTGCCACTTTGATGTCTCCTTTTTTTTTTAATTCGGGTTTCACCCCCCCATTTTCTTCAGGACGACGGAGGCTTCTGTCTGTCCAGTGTTGACTCGGTTGTTAGCGTAGCAGCAGATTTGGGCCCAGGTTGGAGAGGGTTTTCCCTCTCTCAGGAAGGGCCCAGGGTTTGCTAACCCGGGGTAATGATGGGGCCCCGGTTTTTAAAGTGGGGACTTTCTTTTG
>JARQOD010000003.1:25668430-25705014 GCA_033576555.1 Oophaga sylvatica | reverse complement strand
CCTTATTCGCATAAAGCACGGGGATGAATGGAAGACGGCATTCAATACCCCTGAAGGGCATTTTGAGTACCTGGTGATGCCCTTTGGGCTCACTAATGCTCCTTCCGTCTTCCAGTCCTTCATGAATGACATTTTCAGGGATTTTGTGGACAAATTTCTGATTGTTTATTTGGATGATATCTTGATTTTTTCTAATGACTGGGACTCTCATGTGAAACATGTTCGAACTGTATTCCAGATTTTGAGAGAGAATGCTCTGTATGTGAAGGGATCAAAGTGTCTTTTTGGTGTACAGAGGATCTCATTTCTGGGATTAATTTTGTCCCCATCTGTTATTGAAATGGACCCGGTCAAGGTTCAGGCCATCTGTGATTGGGTCCAACCTACTTCATTAAAGGCTCTTCAGAGATTTTTTGGTTTTGCCAATTTTTATCGTAAATTTATTGGTAATTTCTCGGTTATTGTTAAACCATTAACTGATTTGACCAGAAAGGGTTCTGATGTGGTGAATTGGCCTCCTGAGGCAGTCTCTGCATTACAGGAACTTAAGCAGAGATTCACTTCTGCTCCTGTTCTACGGCAGCCTGATGTTTCTCTGCCATTTCAGGTGGAGGTTGATGCCTCTGAAATTGGGGCAGGTGCCGTTTTGTCCCAAAAAGATCCAGAGACCTCTAAAAGTAACCCTTGTGCCTTTTTCTCTCGAAAATTTTCTCCTACTGAACGTAATTATGACGTGGGTAATCGGGAGTTATTGGCCATGAAGTGGGCTTTTGAAGAGTGGAGACATTGGCTGGAGGGAGCCAAACATCAGGTGGTGGTCCTTACGGACCATAAGAATCTGGTCTATCTGGAATCTGCCAAGCGACTCAATCCTAGACAGGCCAGGTGGGCCTTGTTTTTCACACGTTTTAATTTTGTGGTTTCCTTTCTTCCTGGCACTAAGAATGTTAAGGCGGATGCCCTCTCGAGGAGTTTCCTTGCGGACTCTCCTGAGTAATCTGATCCTTCTGTTATTTTGAAAGAGGGTGTAGTTCTTTCCGCCATCTCGCCCAATTTGAGACTTGCTCTGGAGGGGTGTCAGGAGGATAGGCCCGAGTGCTGCCCTGTTGGAAAATTGTTTGTCCCGGACCAGTGGAAAAAGAGTGTGATGTCTGAGATTCATTGTTCCGCGTTGGCTGGGCATCCCGGAATTTTTGGTACCAGAGACTTGGTTAGTCGGTCCTTTTGGTGGCCTACCTTGTCTCGTGATGTCAGGGAATTTGTGCAGTCCTGCGGGACTTGCTCTCGCTCCAAGCCTTGCTCTCGCTCTAGTGGTTTGTTGATGCCATTGCCTGTGCCCAAGAGACCATGGACCCATATCTCTATGGATTTCATTTCCGATCTTCCTGTTTCTCAGAGAATGACCACCATCTGGGTAATTTGTGATAGGTTTTCCAAAATGATACATCTTGTGCCATTACCTAAGTTGCCTTCCTCCTCTGAATTGGTGCCGTTGTTCCTTCAGCACGTGGTTCGTTTACACGGCATTCCTGAGAACATGGTGTCTGACAGAGGAGTCCAGTTTGTTTCCAGATTTTGGAGGACTTTTTGTTCTAAACTGGGTGTTCAATTGTCTTTCTCCTCGGCATTTCATCCTCAGACCAATGGTCAAACTGAGAGAACAAACCAGACATTGGAGACTTATCTAAGATGCTTTGTGTCTGCTGATCAGGATGACTGGGTCTCTTTTTTGCCTTTGGCTGAGTTTGCTCTTAATAATAGGGCTAGCTCTGCCACTTTGATGTCTCCGTTTTTCTGTAATTCTGGGTTTCACCCTCGATTTTCTTCAGGACAGACGGAGGCTTCTGTCTGTCCAGGTGTTGACTCTGTTGTTGAGCGTATGCAGCAGATTTGGGACCAGGTGGTGGAGAGGTTGTCCCTCTCTCAGGAGAGGGCCCAGCGGTTTGCTAACCGGCATAGGACTGATGGTCCTCGGTTTAAAGTGGGGGACTTGGTCTGGTTGTCCTCAAAGAATATTCCTATGAGAGTAGCATCTCCTAAATTTAAGCCTAGGTTCATTGGACCTTATAAGATCATGGAGATTATTAATCCTGTTTCTTTTCGTTTGCTTCTTCCAGGGACATTTAAGATCCATAACGTGTTCCACAAGTCCTTGTTGAAGAGGTTTGTTGAGCCAGTGGTTCCTGCTGCTGTGCCTCCTGACCCTGTTTTGGTTGAGGGCAATCTGGAGTATGTGGTTGAGAAAATATTGGATTCTCGTTTTTCTAGACGAAGACTCCAGTATTTGGTTAAATGGAGAGGTTATGGTCAGGAAGACAATTCTTGGGTGTTGGCTTCGGACATCCATGCTAGGAGACTTATCCGTGCGTATCATAGAACTCATCCTGACCGACCTGGTTGCTCAAATGAGGGTTCGGTGACCCCTCCTCAAGGGGGGGGGGGTACTGTTGTGAATGGGTTTGAGATGAGTTCTGAGCAGAGGCTCCCTCTGGTGGTTACAAGCGGTACTAGTGAGGATTGTGAGGACTGGGAATCAGGTGTTACTGATTGGTCTTATATAAGGGAGTCATTTTCCCATCAGGGTTGCCGGTGATCAATTGTTCTGGTCTGAATCCTTCTTTCCAGTTTCCCTTGTAGCCTGCTGTGTCGTGTCTGCATCTCCTGCTATCAGATAAGACAATTTCTTATTTTGTGTTTTTGCTATATTTTTGCATTTTGTCCTGCACTTCTGTGGGGGCCTTCTGGGTCCCCTCCGGGGGCTTTTGCCCTCTCAGTTTAGTCCAGCCACTGTGTTTTGTACTTTTGCTTTTTCCAGTTTTTTTTTAGTGGCTGCTGTTTTGATTTTTTTACACCAGAGAACTAATTTAGGTGGTAGAGGTCGTGTGATCTCAGGTGATTTTGAAATTAGTAGAGTTGGTGTTTTTTCAGGGTTTTCTGAGATTGCAGTAAGTACCCTTCCTGTCCTTTTCTATTTAGATAGTTTGGGCCCCAGCGTTTGCTCATACTATTTTCTTTCTGTGTCAGTATTTCCTCTTGTCTAACCGCCATTACATGTTTGGGGGCTTTCTATTATCTTTGGGGTTCTGCTCCGGGGCAGATAGCTTTCCTATTTCTATCTTTAGGTGTAGTTAGTTTCTCAGGCTGTGACGAGGCGTCTAGGACCAACGTAGGAACGCTCCACGGCTGCCTCTAGTTGTGGTGGTTAGTCAGGGTACTGCAATCTCATAGATTCCAACTGCTCTGGTGTATTTCCTTTTTTACCTGCACTCCTCAGCTACCGTAACATAACAGAGTCATTACATACAGAGTGATCTATTTCAAGTGTTTATTTCTGTTAATGTTGATGAAAATGGCTTACAGCCACTGAAAACCCAAAGTCATTATCTCAGTAAATTAGAATACTTTATAACACCAGCTTGAAAAGTGATTGTAAAATCTAAAATGTTGGCCTACTGAAATGTATGTTCAGTAAATGCACTCAATACTTGTTCGCAGCTCCTTTTGCATCAATGCGGCGTGGCATGGAGGTGATCAGCCTGTGGCACTGCTGAGGTGTTATGGAAGCCCAGGTTGCTTTGATAGCAGCCTTCAGTTTGTCTGCATTGTTGGGTCTGGTGTCTCTCATCTTCCTCTTGACAATGCCCGATAGATTTTCTATGGGGTTAAGGTCAGGTGAGTTTGCTGCCAGTCAAGCACAGTGATACTGTTGTTTGTAAACCAGGTATTGGTATTTTTGGCAGTGTGGACAGGTGCCAAGTTCTGCTGGAGAATGAAATTTCCATCTCCAAAAAGCTTGTCGGCAGAGAGAAGCATGAAGTGCTCTAAAATTTCCTGGTAGACGGCTGCGCTGACTTTGGTCTTGATAAAACACAGTGGACCTACACCAGCAGATAACATGGCTCCACAAACCATCACTGATTGTAGAAACTTCACACTAGACCTCAAGCAGCTTGGATTGTGTGCCTCTCCACTCTTCCTCTAGACAGAGCTAGCAGTACACCAAATTTTCAAAGTAAATTTCAGCAGTTGCTCCTCCTTTTTGGGACTGCAGACTTCTGAATTCCCCAGGACACACACTGTGCGCTACGAAGATTTGCCGATTTCTGAGCTTAGATTGGCGGTGATGCATGCATTCTGCATACTCTCGGCCAGAGTCCATCTAATGTTTACGGCCTCGCTCCACAGAGCCCGCTGGACGGTCGCGTAACTAGTCGGGGCACGGCCTCGCTCAACAGAGCGGTTGCTTTACTAGACGGGGTGCGGCCTCTCTCAGTACAAGTGTATAGAGCGAGGCCAAGCCCAAAAGACAGGTTCTGCCTGGGAGTATGTATAACGCATATGTACCTACAGTTCCTGGCTCAGAAACCGGCGACTCCCCGTAGTGCACAGTGCATGCGCTGGGGGCATTCAGATTACTGTGGGAAGCAATCAATTAAGCTTCACACATTAATCACTTCCTCTCCTTTCGCTGGGAGAGGAACTTATTCATTCAGGGGGTAACAGCTCAGCAGGCAGCATTAGCTGCCTGCTAGCTGTAACCTGTTAACCCTTTCTGATGGATTACAGTGTGGGACCTGACTGTGCATCGGATAGGTAAGAATCATTTTGCTTTTTTATTTTATTTTTATTTTAGGAAATGGTTTTAGCAGGAAAATAAAAGATGGTCAAAAACTGTTTGCTTATTTCATTAAAATGATTTTTTAAAGTGTGTGTGTTTGATTTTTCTTTCATACAATAGGATTAATAATTGATAGTTGTCTAATTGACAGCTCTCAATTATTAACCTGGCTTAAAGTCACCTTTCAATAGCAAGGTGGCTTTAGCCCCTTATTAACCCATTCGCCACCGCTACAGGGCAATGGGAATAGACGGGCAAAGTGCCAGAAAGGGCTAATCTAATAATAGATTTGCCTTTTCTGGGGTGTCTGGGAGCAGATGTTAGTAGCCAGGGGGGCACAAAATAAATGCACCCTCGCTGGCTTTGTCTGTCTGGTGGAGAAAATACACCGGGAGCCCACGCATTTTTTTTTCAACGAATTTACACCTTTAATTAACCCCTACATGTCTGCAATTTAGCACACATATACACTCATGTAATTGTAAGTTTAAACCATATATAAAACTACATGAAATGACATGGTTAACTGTATGTAAACCATGTGTCATTTCATGTTGGGTCTGTACTTTTACAAAAGCCGGCAATTTAATTAGCGGCTATTACAGTATGTAGAAGTCTATGAACTATAAATATATATATATTATATATATTATATATATATAATATAACACACACACACACATGTCACAATGACATGTATATATATATATAATATATATATATATTGTGTGTTTCTATGTGTATATATCTATTCTTTCTTTTGTGATTTAAATACTATTCATGTGGATCCATTATATGTCGGCTTTGCAAGCCTGCGAGAAAATCTTGCAAGTCGGATGTAAATCGGATGTTACAACTACGGTCAGATGCGACTAAATCACATCTTTCCAGGAAAATCGGATGCCAGACGGATGTCTGTTCATGACATTTTGCTGCGATAATCGACTGACTAAAACGGTCAGCTTTTTTAGTCGGTTGTGTGACCCCAGCCTATATGTTGGAATGCGATATGTACAAAGCATACAGCTATGGGGGAAACTCCGGCTGACATCAAGGGGGTTGAGGCGGCAATTATAGGGGGCAATGGATAGGGATAATGGTTGGCAACTATAAAGGGGGCTGTGGCTGATACAAGAAAAAATGTAATTCTGATAACAATGAGAGACGTGTATGACATATGCAATAGATAAGTATTCACTCCAGTCTGACGATACGGGCGGCACAGGCACCATTCACACTACGGGGCTATTTACTTCTTTCTTTCTGTAGGCCGATGGTTCACGTGAGAATGATGCAGAAATGTCCTACAGGGCCGACTGTGGAGTGAATCAATGGGCAGAAAATGGATAATATCTGTGTGCAGTAAGCATGTCACAGAGAGAATGGTCAAAAACCTCCTGTACATTTTTTTTTAACCAAACTAAAAACATACCAATAAGTTTCACAACCAATTTACAATGGCCGAGTGTGAACAGCGGCTAATCCTGAGAGAGAAGAACGGGGCTCCAGCACCTACCTCCACCTGCAGAGGAGCACTCCACATAGAGAATAATGGAGCCTCCAGCACCTACCTCCACCTGCAGAGGAGCACTCCACATAGAGAATAATGGAGCCTCCAGCACCTACCTCCACCCGCAGAGCCGCACTCCACATAGAGAATAATGGAGCCTCCAGCACCTACCTCCACCTGCAGAGAGCACTCCACATAGAGAATAATGGAGCCTCCAGCACCTACCTCCACCCGCAGAGCCGCACTCCACATAGAGAATAATGGAGCCTCCAGCACCTACCTCCACCTGCAGAGGAGCACTCCACATAGAGAATAATGGAGCCTCCAGCACCTAGCTCCACCCGCAGAGCCGCACTCCACATAGAGAATAATGGAGCCTCCAGCACCTACCTCCACCCACAGAGCCACAGTCCACATAGAGAATAATGGAGCCTCGAGCACCGACCTCCACCCGCAGAGCCGCACTCCACATAGAGAATAATGGAGCCTCCAGCACCGACCTCCACCCGCAGAGCCGCACTCCACATAGAGAATAATGGAGCCTCCAGCACCTACCTCCACCCACAGAGCCGCACTCCACAGAGAATAATGGAGCGTCCAGCACCGACCTCCACCCGCAGAGCCGCACTCCACATAGAGAATAATAGAGTCTCCAGCACCTACCTCCACCTGCAGAGCCGCATTCCACATAGAGAATAATGGAGTCTCCAGCACCTACCTCCACCTGCAGAGCCGCACTCCACATAGAGAATAATGGAGGCTACAGCACCGACCTCCACCCGCAGAGCCGCACTCCACATAGAGAATAATGGAGCCTCCAGCACCGACCTCCACCCGCAGAGCCGCACTCCACATAGAGAATAATGGAGCCTCCAGCACCGACCTCCACCCGCAGAGCCGCACTCCACATAGAGAATAATGGAGCCTCCAGCACGACCTCCACCCGCAGAGCCGCACTCCACATAGAGAATAATGGAGCCTCCAGCACCTACCTCCACCCGCAGAGCCGCACTCCACATAGAGAATGGAGCCTCCAGCACCTACCTCCACCCGCAGAGCCGCACTCCACATAGAGAATAATGGAGCCTCCAGCATCTACCTCCACCCGCAGAGCCGCACTCCACATAGAGAATAATGGAGCCTCCAGCACCGACCTCCACCCGCAGAGCCACACTCCACATAGAGAATGGAGCCTCCAGCACCACCTCCACCGCAGAGCCGCACTCCACATAGAGAATAATGGAGTCTCCAGCACCTACCTCCACCCGCAGAGCCGCACTCCACATAGAGAATAATGGAGCCTCCAGCACCTGACCTCCTACCCGCAGAGCCCACTCCACATAGAGAATAACGGAGCCTCCAGCACCGACCTCCACCTGCAGAGCCGCACTCCACATAGAGAATAATGGAGCTCCAGCACCGACCTCCACCCGCAGAGCCGCACTCCACATAGAGAATAATGGAGCCTCCAGCACCACCTCCACCCGCAGATCCCACTCCACATAGAGAATAATGGAGCCTCCAGCACCTACCTCCACCTGCAGAGCCGCACTACACATAGAGAATAATGGAGCCTCCAGCACCTAACCTCCACCGCAGAGCCACACTCCACATAGAGAATAACGGAGCCTCCAGCACCGACCTCCACCTGCAGAGCCCACTCCACATAGAGAATAATGGAGTCCTCCAGCACCGACCTCCACCCGCAGAGCCACACTCCACATAGAATATGGAGTCCTCCAGCTCGCACCTCCACCTGCAGAGCCGCCTACACAGAGAGATATGGGCTCCAGCACTACCTCCACCCGCAGATCCGCACTCCACATAGAGAATAATGGAGCCTCCAGCACCTACCTCCACCTGCAGAGCCGCACTACACATAGAGAATAATGGAGCCTCCAGCACCTACCTCCACCCGCAGAGCCACACTCCACATAGAGAATAATGGAGCCTCCAGCACCGACCTCCACCTGCAGAGCCGCACTCCACATAGAGAATAATGGAGCCTCCAGCACCGACCTCCACCCGCAGAGCCCACTCCACATAGAGAATAATGGGGCCTCCAGCACCTACCTCCACCCGCAGAGCCACACTCCACATAGAGAATAATGGAGCCTCCAGCACCTACCTCCACCCGCAGAGCCGCACTCCACATAGAGAATAATGGGGCCTCCAGCACCTACCTCCACCCAGCAGAGCCGCACTCCACATAGAGAATAATGGAGCTCCAGCACCTACCTCCACCCGCAGAGCCACACTCCACATAGAGAATAATGGAGCCTCCAGCACCGACCTCCACCCGCAGAGCCGCACTCCACATAGAGAATAATGGAGCCTCCAGCACCTACCTCCACCACAGAGCCCACTCCACATAGAGAATAATGGAGCCTCCAGCACCGACCTCCACCTGCAGAGCCACACTCCACATAGAGAATAATGGAGCCTCCAGCACGACCTCCACTCGCAGAGCCCACTCCACATAGAGAATAATGGAGCCTCCAGCACCGACCTCCACCTGCAGAGCCACACTCCACATAGAGAATAATGGAGCCTCCAGCACAGACCTCCACTCGCAGAGCCACACTCCACATAGAGAATAATGGAGCCTCCAGCACCGACCTCCACCTGCAGAGCCACACTCCACATAGAGAATAATGGAGCCTCCAGCACCGACCTCCACCCGCAGAGCCCACTCCACATATATGGCTGTCTGTGCACACAGGACCTGTGATGAGGTCACGGGAGGGGAGGAGTCAGGGGTCACATGATCAGGGGCCTCAGTGGATCAGGACTCTTGCTGTGCTGGTTGTCATGGTGCTGGATGAGGGGAAGTTTCTGTGTGGGGTCAGGAGGGGGTTAGGCCTCTTTCACACTTCAGTTGTTCGGCGTCAGTCAAAATCCTCTAAAGTGTGATAAAAATGGATCGGCTTTTTTGGGGGGGGATCCGTTTTTTCCCCATTGTGTTGCATTAGTGAAGGATTTTGACGGATGGTCGTCCGTTTGATTGGTCATACGACGGATCCGTCCGAAATTTGGCGTCCGCTGTCTGGTGGAAACGGACATTGCACTGAAGCTCCCGTGCACAAGCACTTTATGTTTTTTCTGGGATAAAAAAACTTTTTTGCATCAGGCTTTAAAATATTATTATATCATGATATTAATTGAGAGTTTCCTAATAGCTGGTTAATATTGAGATTTTCATTTATTGGCACTTTATGGCCTTATAAGGCAGTTTATGCAACATTATTGTACTTTTCATTGTCTACGTATAATTTTTGGATTCACCTAGTTAATTTTGAAATTTTTCGTGTATTATCAGTTTTGCTCTACATGGTAGTTAAATTCCCCCTTCATCCTGCTTGGTTTGCGTTACTCTGGATTATTATACTAATTTTAGCTTTTGCGATTAATAAAATAAATAACTTTGTTTAAAAAAAACTCTGGACCCCAGTTTTTCCCTGTATTCAGGTTTTTTTTTCAGTGATCTATTATGATATAGAGTTGTTAAAAATAATTTTTGATTTCCAACTGGGATTTTTCTGTGTCTTTAATGTATATGCTCAGCAATTTTTGGCAAAAAACCCCGGTTCATCATTTTCTAACTGGTCTCCTGTAGACGCAGTTGAAATTATGCAGTTTTGGGGCCTGGTCCTTCATATGGGGATCCTGAAGAAGCCAGAACTTCAGCAGTATTGGAGTATTGATGTTTTATACAACACTCCAATGTTCCAAATGGTCATGGCCCGAATGCATTTTGAGGCCATCCATAAATTCCTTCATTATACCGATAATGCAGTGTCCTCAACGAGATGACCCCAACTTTGACCGTCTGTTCAAAGTTCGGCCGGTCATCAAACACTTCAACAAAAAGTTTGCTGAAGTGTTTTTGCCCCAAAGGGACATCTGCGTGGTGAGTCCTTAGTTCATTTTAAGGGAAGGCTCAAATTCCGTCAGTACCTGCCTAGCAAGAGGACCAGGTACGGAATTAAACTCTATAAGCTGTGTGAGAGTACCTCAGGGTACACCCACAGGTTTAGAGTTTACGAAGGGAAGGAAACCCGGATTGAACCCCCTGAATGCCCCACTATCCTGGGAGTGGGAAAATTGTGTGGGATTTGGTGCACCCACTGCTGGATAAAGGTTATCACCTCTACATGGATAACTTTAATACCAGCATACCACTATTCAAATCCCTCTCTGCGCGAGGTACCGTAGCCTGCGGTACTGTCCGCAAAAATCAGAGAGGCCTCCCGAAAACGCTACTTGGGCAGATGCTCAGAAGGGGTGACAGCAGAGTCCAATGTAGCGACCACCTGCTGGTGGTCAAGTACAAGAGGGATTTCTTTTTCTTGACCACCATACATGATGATGGCAGCATCCTCGGCACTGTACGAGGTACCTCCACACAAGTCTGCAAACCGAACTGTGTACTGGGGTACAAGAACATGGGGGGGGTGTTGATCTCTCTGATCAACTCCTCCAGCCGTACAGTACTTTGAGAAAGGTCAAGGCGTGGTACAAAAAGCTGGCTGTGCACATCATACAGATGGCAATGCTCAACTCATTCCTGCTGTCACGATGTGCAGGCCACACCGATACGTCAACCTTCAGTTCCAGGAGGCAGTGGTTAAGGCCCTGATTTTTGGAAATCAGGAAGGAGCGGGCCCCAGTACTTCCATAACTGAAGGTGCTCATATCGTACCAGGTCAGCATTTCCCGGGGGAGGTCCTGCAAACTGGAAAAAAAGGTAAGTCGCAAAAAAGGTGCCGAGTGTGTTACAAAAGGGGAATATGCAAGGAAACCATTTATCAATGCGACATGCATGTATGAAAGATTGCTTCAAACTGTACCACACCTCCATGCACTACTAATTTGCTTAAATTACAGGAAACTGTAGATTAGTTCCAAAAAGGAGGCACTTGTTGGGCATTGTCACTGTTTAGGCACATCTAGCTAAGTTCCTTGGGGGTCTAGTTTCCAAAATGGGGTCACTTGTGGGGGGTTTCTACTGTTTAGGCACATCAGGGGCTCTGCAAACGGAACATGATGCCCGCAGACCATTCCATCAAAGTCTGCATTCAAAAATGTCACTACTTCCCTTCTGAGCCCCGAAGCGTGCCCAAACATTAGTTTTCTCCCACATATGGGGTACCAGCATACTTAAGACAAATTGGACAACTTTTGGGGTCCAATTTCTCCTGTTACCCTTGGGAAAATAAAAAATTGGGGACTAAGATCATGTTTGAGGAAAAAATTATTTTTTATTTTCACACCCGGGTGTTACAAACTTTAATTTAACACTTGGGGTTCAAAGTGCTCACCACACATCTAGATAAGTTCCTTGGGGGGGTCTAGTTTCCAAAATGGGGTCACTTGTGGGGGTTTCCACTATTTAGGCACATCAGGGGCTCTTCAAAAGCGACATGGTGTCCGATCTCAATTCCAGCCAATTATGGTTTGAAAAAGTCAAACAGCGCTCCTTCCCTTCCTAGTTCTGCCGTGCGCCCAAACAGGGGTTCACCCCCACATATGGGGTATCAGCGTACTCAGGAGAAATTGCACACAACTTTTTCTGTCCTTTTCTCCTTTAACCCTTGTGAAAATAAAACAATTGTTGCTAAAAGATCATTTTTTGTGACTAAAAAGTTAAATGTTCACATTTTCCTTCCATGTTGCTTCTGCTCCTGTGAAACACCTGAAGGGTTAATAAACTTCTTGAATGTGGTTTTGATCAGCTTGAGGGGTGCAGTTTTTAGAATGGTGTCACTTTTGGGTATTTTCTGTCAAGTACACCCCTCAAAGTGACTTCAAATGTGATGTGGTCCCTAAAAAAAAATGGCTTTGTACATTTTGTTGTAAAAATGAGAAATCACTGGTCAACTTTTAACCCTTATAACTTCCTAACCAAAAAATTTTTGTTTCCAAAATTGTGCTGATGTAAAGTAGACATGTTGGAAATGTTATTTAGTAACTATTTTGTGTGACATTTCTCTGTTTTAAGGGCATAAAAATTCAAAGTTTGAAAATTGAAAAATTTTCCAAATTTTTGTCAAATTTCCATTTTTTTTACACAAATAAATGCAAGTTATATCGAAGAAATTTTACCACTAATGTGAAGTACAACATGTCACGAAAATACAGTCTCAGAATCGCCAAGATCCAGTGAAGTGTTCCAGAGTTATTACCTCATAAAGGGACAGTGGTCAGAATTGTAAAAATTGGCCCGGTCATTAACGTGCAAACCACCCTTGGGGGTAAAGGGAATCTGTCACCCCATTTTTGCCCTATGAGATAGGGCCACCGCCATCAGGGGCTTATCTACAGCATTCCGTAATGCTGTAGATAAGCCCCCGATGTTACCTGCAAGTGAAGAAAAACGAGTTATAAAATACTCACCCAGGGGCGTTCCGCCGTCAGGTCCGGTCCGGAGGGAGTCGCGGTCTGGTTTGGCGCCTCCCATCTTGTAGCGAAGCCAGCCTCTTCTTTCCGTCCCTTCGCGGCTCCTGTGCAGGCGCATTGCTCTGCCCTGGTGAGGGCAGAACAGAGTACTGCATTGTGCAGGCGCCGGAAAAGGTCAGAGAGGTCCGGTGCCTGCGCACTACAGTACTCTGCTCTGCCCTCACCACGGCAGAGCAGTGCGCCTGCGCAGGAGCCGCGACAGGACGGAAAGAGGCCGGCTTCGCTACAAGATGGGAGGCGCCGGACCGCGACTCCCTCCGGACCGGACGGCGGAACGTCCTGGGTGAGTATTTTATAACTCGTTTTTCTTCACTTTCAGGTGACATCGGGGCTTATCTACAGCATTGCAAAAATGGGGTGACAGATTCCCTTTAAAGGGAATCTTACACCAGCATGATGTAACGGTTGAGACCTTGATTCCAGAAATGTACCACTTGCTGAGCTTATTGCTGTCATTTTGATGCAATCACAGTTTTCTCAGTTGCAGATTGAGCAGTATTCAAATGCTGAGCCCTGTATAACCCAGCCCACACCAATGATTGGCAGCTTTAAGAGTACACTGTACATTGATAGAAATCTGATAACCAATGGTGGTGATGTGGTTACACAAAGCAGTTAACTAGGAAGCAAGAGACAACTAGTGATAATCTCCTGTTGATAAAATACTGATACTACTCAAGTCAATAGGGGGCGAATGGGCAGTACATGGCCACTATCAGCAGATGGAGCAGCTCTTCAACTGAGCACTTCCAGCCGCTGCCAACACTGAGAACAGCTGATTGGCGGTGGGATGCCGATGTTGCACCCCCACCGATCAGACATTGTCGACCTTTCCCAAAGACAGGTCATCAACGTTAAAATTAAAGGACATCTTTAATATCCTAAAAACAATATAATGTCTAAACAGATAAAATATCCAAATAAGAAATAACTTTTCAAAAGTTTTATTAATGAACAACAAGTATTGAAATGCTCCTCATCTAGTTTCTTCTATTTTTCTCGCTTGAACATGTCGGCTCAAGCCACTGTCTTTAATTGAGGATTTAATAGATTATTATGCTTAATTATGTAGAGACTTTATATTCCACAGCACTTTACAGACATTATCAGCACTGTCCTCATTGGGACTAACAATTTAAATTACCTATCAGTACGTCTTTGGAGGATGGGAGGATGCTGGAAAACCCGGAGGAAACCCACACAAACGCAGGGAGAACATTTAAACTACTTGGAGATGTTATTTTTGAATTGTAGCAGCTCTACCTTGTTCAAAGTAATTGACACTTGCTCTAAGTTAGTAACACCAGTACCACCCCCTGATGACTATTTGTTATAGAAGCTGTGGTAAGGGGGCTGCTTTAACTCACTTTCCTTCTATCACTGCCCTCTGATAAAGTCTCATTTCAGGGAAAGAGACGTTGGTGATAGTAGCAGGGACTGTGGTGGAGGCCATTAAAGGTGGTCGGCACAGATGAAGCGCGACAACGACCACAAAAGCTGTAGGCACTTTTCGATCACCTCCTTTAAACAAGATGTCATAAGGAAATGGCAACGATAAAGCTGTGGTAAGTGACCACAACGTCACTCTCTCTGATGTCCTGTTTCATGGAGAAGGATGGTGGTAGAAGCTGCAGGGAAATGACTGCAGGACCATCCTCCTGTAATGTTCTGTTTGAGACTCCCCTCAAGCGACATGTTACAAGAAGTAAAGAAAACAAAGCATACACCGGGATTAGCTGTATAGGGAGAATGGTGGGAATTTTAGACATTTGTATAGAGTGTTATAGGTATCAGACCACCCCTTCAAGGTGTTTATTGGGCTGAGTCTTAATCCTAACTTGATTCTCTTTGAGATGCGGTGACAAGAATTTAATGAGGTGTCTCAAGCTCGAAAGCCTAATTAAAGTACTCAAATTAAAAGAATTCTGCAAAGAAAACTGTTCCGAAATTCCTCCACAGTGATGTGAAAAACGCATTGTATGTAATTGAAAACTTTTCATTTGCAACCATTTTTTTGGTTTAGTGAAGCAATTATGTTTTTTACAAGCAGGATATAGGTTTTCAATACATCTTCTCTTCAATAAGTGGAATAATCTAGTGAAAGTCACATTTTGTATTTACCGGTATTATCTTTATCTTACGGTAAAAACTCTTTCCGCCTAACGTGTATTAAAGTGGCTTCAGCTCTGTATGAATTTTTTGATGGTTATGAAGACTTGACTTCTTGGTGAAACATTTCTCACATTCTGGGCATGAAAATATCTTTTGCTCTGCGTGAATTTTTTGATGTCTGACGAGAGCCGAATTCTGGATAAATCGTTTGCCACATTCAGAACATGAGAACGGCTTCACCCCGGTGTGAATGCGTAAATGTGTAACAAGCGATGCCTTATAGATAAAAAGTTTCCCACATTCTGAACACGAGAACGGCTTCAGCCCTGCGTGAACCCATTGATGTTTAGCAAGATTTGACTTGGCAGCATAACTTTTCCCGCATTCTGAGCACGCAAACGGCTTTGTTCCTGTGTGAATTCTCTGATGTGTAACAAGACACGATTTCTGGTTGAAACATTTTCCACATTCCGGACATGAAAACGGCTTTGCGCCTGTGTGAATTGTCTGATGTCGCAATAGAATCGATCGCTCTGTAAAACATTTCCCACACTCTTCACAAGCAAATGGCTTCTCCCCTGTGTGACTTCTCTTATGTTTTATAAGTTTGGATTGCACGGCAAAACATTTTCCACATTCTGAACAAGAAAATGGCTTCTTCTCTTTGCCACCTTTTCTGTGCCCTTTATTTTTCTGAACATTTAGTGATGAATCACAAGATAGGACCTGTTCAAAATGATCTGATGAATAATTGTTGCTGTGAAGGGCAATATTTGGAATTATGACATGTTCTTCATATGGATCTTGTGTGATATCACGATGATCTGCTTTACAATCTAAAGATATCCAATATCCCTCTGAGCTCCTAGTACAGTCATCTGCCAAGAATAAAATCAATGGTATTATTTTTGAATAGTATCAGTTAGGATTTATACTGATAATTTACAACATTTATACTTAAAAATATCCAAACAAAATACAAGGCATTAAGTATAATTTGCTTTTTTAACTAAGACAGTGATGCAAAGCAAATCATAATCCAACAGTAGACCTCAAATCAAGCACCAGGTGGTGATACTAGGCCTCATGCTACTTTCTAGCAGGCTTTTTTTTTTTTTTTTTTACGAGAGCCAACATCTTCATGGTTTTATGTTTCAGTGAACCTGTCATCAGTCTCTTGTAGTTAAATACTCAGTGGAGAATTATAAAGGTAGCGCACACTCGCAGGTGGTGCACGTGGTTCGTTGACCCAGTGTGTCACGGGGCCAGGTTTGCCTAAGAGGGGCATAGCTAAGCAGCTGCCTGGTTTTCACTGGAGCTCCTGATGGTGGAGTCACGTTTGAGCTGCAGGTAGCCACCAGGTACCACTCCTAGGCAGTCATCGGTACTGCAGCTGCTGATCCCAAAGAGGCAGGTACACTGACATAGACTGGATTTGGAGCCTGTTCAGACAAATGCGGCTTCAGGATTCAGATACCGCCGAAGCGGCTTCACGGTAATATACACACTATTCAGGAATGCGAGAGCAGAATCAGGATAACGAACCAGCTACAATGGATTAGGACAGGAGATCTGGCAACATACAGTTGCACACACAAGAGTTGTAGGGAAACTACAAGGGTTGCTCAGTCACCTCCCTACTGGGGAGGATGCCTTTTATACTAAATGCCTGCCAGCCATTGGCTGGGGACATTTACAAAGTGCACGTGCTTTGAGACCAGGGGAGTGCGTGTGAGAAACCTGTGTGGTATGCACAGGAAGCAGGAGACGGAGAAGTCACCACGCGGCTGGGGTGGTGCATATGTCGGCGTCCCTGCATGGAGGGGAAAGAGCATTAGGGTATGTTTCCACGTTCAGGAAACAGTCTGGATTAGCTGCGTGTTTGACGCTGTGCGTTGGCGCAGCGTCAAACACGCAGCGTCCAGATGTTACAGCATAGTGGAGGGGATGTCAAGAAATCCCGTCTCCACTATGCTGCAAAACACGCAGGCGGAAGACCTGAGTTCCGGACATGCGGCGCGTCTTTTCAGACCGCAGCATGTCCTATTCCCTTGCGGCAACGCTGCGTCGCCGCAAGGGAAATAACACAGGGCTATGTAGCCCTGCAGTCATTCGGATGTGTTCCGGATGTGTTCCTGAACACATCCGGAATGAGCGCCCGTACAGTAGGGGGCGGGGCTTTGGGCGGAGCGGACTTTCCGCTCCGTCCAAAGCGCTGTGTTTCCTGAACGTGGAAACACAGCCTGAGTGTTACAGGTCCTGCTCAGCCCTTATTCACACTGAAGTTTCTACGATACATGTTAAGGTTTTAATACTAGAGGTTAAGACAATCCCGAATTTGGGAACACCTTGGTGATGGTAGGGTGTCTTTTACCTTTTTATTTTTTATTATCAAAAACACTATTACTTATAGCAGGGTATATGTTCATTTTGTTTCTGTCCGAGGTTGTGTAAAGAAGGCTTGGAGTAGACACAAGAAAAAGCACAAGTCTGTTGGGTGTTTTCTTTCTTTTATAATCTAAATTCAGCGAGGGCTGCAGACTTTAAGGGTATGCCACACTAAACAATATCGCTAACGGGATCGCTAAAAAACGTCACTATTTAGCGATCCCGTTAGCGATATTGTTCAGTGCGGCAGCTTCCAGCGACGAGCTTCCTGCTGTGATCTCGCTCGTCGCTGGAATCGTTCCGGACCCTATTTCATCGCTGGCGCTCCCGCTGGGTAAGTATCTAATCGCTGTGTGGCACCTTTTCTTAGCGATTTAGCGGTACTTTTGTACCGCTAAAGTCGTTAAGAAGATCGCTAACGGCGATAGCGTCGTTAACTATATCGCGAAATGTGGCCGCATTTAGCGATATAGAAACAATCCCGCTAGCGATCTCATTAGTATGCAACGCTAACGAGATCGCTAGCGGGATAGCTTAGTGTGGCAGTACCTTTAGACCCAGTAAGAACAATCTTGCTCTTATCTTTCTATAGAATGTTGGCCACTTCTCTTTAGGCAAGTCATTATGTTCTTTGGCAAACTCTGACCTTTTCTATGCGTCTTTTTTTCAGTAATGGCTTCACGTAGTCGTCTTCTGATGGTTGCAGGACTCACAGGTAACTGAAGATCTTCTTTGATCTCCCTAGATGCTTCTTTGCCATTCTTGTTATTCTATTATCTATGCAGATGGTACCACATGTTTGGGGTTTTGTTTGCCATTTTAAGGCATTGGAAATGATTTTAGCAGAGCAGCCAAATTACTTTCTACACTCCTTTATATGTTTTCTCCTCTCCAGTCAATTTATTGGTTAAAGTTCTTTCTCCTTCAGTACAATGTCTGTGACAGCCCATTTTACTCACTGAGCAAGGGCTGAAACCAGCAGGTACATTTGCGGCCCTTCTGTTTCTTCACTGAATGAATGACCTCACTAATCCTCTGCACTGCTATTAATTATCGTATTTTCCTGCGTAGAAGATGACTTTGTAACCCCTGAAAATCTACTTAAAAGTCGGGGGTCGTCTTATACGCCTGGTGTCATCTTATAGGGCGGTGCGGAGGAGAGGTCCCGATGACGAGGTGAGGGGGTGCCTCACCAGGAAGGTGTAAATGAAGTATCCCTATTACCTCCTTGCAGCAGTGGTGCTCTGTGCGGCTCTCTGTGCTGGGGAGGGTGGCGGCTCCTTGTGCAGCGATGGGGGCTCCGTCGGCATTTCGTCAATGCCCGGAGGCCCCCGCAGCTCCATTGCTGCGATGCGGTGGCCTCTGGGAAAATGGCCGCTGGGGACGTTGCCGAGACGTTGCCGAGATCTGAATCTGAGCATGCGCCGCTCCCAGCAGCCATTTTCCCGGAGGCCACCGCATCGCAGCAATGGAATGCGGGGGCCTCCGGGCATTGACGAAATGCCGACGGAGCCCCCATCGCTGCACAAAGAGCCGCCACCCTCCCCCAGCACAGAGAGCCGCACAGAGTACCACTGCCGCAAGGAGGTAATAGGAATACTTCACTTACACCTTCCTGTTGAGGCGCCCCCTCGTCATCGGGATCACTCCTCGGCACCGCCCTATAAGATGACACCTGGCGTATAAGAAGACCCCCACTTTTGAGAGGATTTTATATTTTAACTGAAAAAGTTGGGGGTCGTCTTATATGCCCAGTTGTCTTATACGCCAGAAAATACGCACGTACATGTATGGTGCATGTCGGGAAGGTGTTAAAATTATTCCTGTTAGATTTTAAATTATTGCCTTTTCTGCGTTATGATGAAGGGTTAAGAGTCTCATGTGACAAGAACTTACAGAAGAGATTTGAAAGGCCTTAGAGTCAGCTTCCTCTGATTGGTGTCTGAGGAGGGAGAAGTGGGAGACAGGGTATGAAAACCCCTATAATCGGTAAGAATTTTTCTCTTCAAGCAAAAGAGCTGAAGAGCCTCCAGTCTCTTCACCAAGTAACTGTTTTATTCATTGGTTGTGAGCTTTTTTTAGAGAGATGCATCAGCTAGCTTTAAGCCTGGAAGGATATGATTATGAGATTTTAATTATGTAATGGTAATCAACTCAAACCAATTATGGATAAACCATTGGGTTCTTTATTGTTATTTATTATCAGGGTTGCGGAATCGGTAAGCCAAACCTCTGGTCGACTACTGAGCATGCACAGATTCATCTCAACCAAAAGCCGAGATCCTTAGACCAAGAACAGAACAGACATTTATAGGACATTTCATAACCTTCCCAAATTCTGGTGAAAAAAATTACAGCGCATCCTGCATTGAACTACTGTAACCAATGTATTATATACAGCTCTGGCAAAAAATTAAGAGACCACTTTAAAGTGTTCAGTTTGTCTGATTTTTCTCTTTATAGGTATATTTTTGAGTAAAATGTAACATAGTTATTAAGGTTGAAGGAAGACTTTAAGTCCATCTAGTTCAACCCATATCCTATCCTAACCTGCCCTAACATGTTGATCCAGAGGAAGGCAAAAAAAAACCCCAAGTGACAAACAGTAAGCTTCACATTGGGGAAAAAAATTCCTTCCCGACTCCACATACGGCAATCAGACTATCTCCCTGGATCAACGCTGTATCTAGGAAACTAGTGAATATAGCCTGTAATATTATACTTTTCAAGAAAGGCATCCAGTCCCCTCTTAAATTTTAGTAGGGAATCACTCATTACAACATTAGACGGCAGAGAGTTCCATAGTCTCACTGCTCTTACAGTAAAGAATCTGCATCTGTGATTATGGCTAAACCTTCTTTCCTCCAGACGTAGAGGATGCCCCCTCGTCCCCGTCACAGGTCTAAGAGTAAAAAGATCATTAGAAAGGTCTTTGTACTGTCCCCTCATATATTTGTACTTTGTAATAAGATCACCCCTAAGCCTTCGTTTTTCCAAACTAAATAACCCCAAGTGTAATAACCTGTCTTGGTATTGCAGACCCCCCAGTTCTCTAATAACCTTGGTCGCTCTTCTCTGCACCCGCTCCAGTTCAGCTATGTCTTTCTTATACACCGGAGACCAGAACTGCACACAGTATTCTAAGTGTGGTCGCACCAGTGACTTGTATAGAGGTAAAATTATGTTCTCCTCATGAGCATCTATGCCTCGTCTAATGCATCCCATTATTTTATTTGCCTTGGCAGCAGCTGCCTGACATTGGCCACTAAATGTGAGTTTGTCGTCCACCCATACACCCAAGTCTTTTTCAGTGACAGTTTTGCCCAGTGTTTTACAATTAAGCACATAATTATACATCTTATTTGTTCTACCCAAGTGCATGACCTTACATTTATCCCCATTAAAGCTCATTTGCCATTTATCAGCCCAAGCTTCTAGTTTACATAAATCCTCCTGTAATATAAAATTATCCTCCTCTGTATTTATTACCCTGCAGAGTTTAGTGTCATCTGCAAATATTGAAATACTACTCTGTATGCCCCCTACAAGGTCATTAATAAATATGTTAAAGAGAAGCGGCCCCAATACTGACCCCTGTGGTACCCCACTGCTAACCGTGACCCAGTCCGAGTGTGCTCCATTAATAACCACCCTTTGTTTCCTATCCATGAGCCAGTTCTTAACCCACTTACACATATTTTCCCCTATCCCCATTGTTCTCATTTTATGTATCAACCTTTTGTGTGGCACTGTATCAAAAGCTTTTGAGAAGTCCATGAACACCACGTCCACTGCATTCCCTTGGTCCAGTCCTGAACTTACCCCTTCATAAAAGCTTATCAGATTAGTCTGACAAGAACGGTCCCTCGTAAACCCATGCTGATACTGTGTCATGAGGTTATTCAGTTTCAGATACTCCAATATAGTATCCCTTAAAAAACCCTCCAGGATTTTACCCACAGTAGATGTTAAGCTCACTGGCCTATAATTTCCAGGTTCAGTTTTTGCCCCCTTTTTGAATATTGGCACCACATTTGCTATACGCCAGTCCTGTGGTACAGACCCCGTTATTATGGAATCTTTAAAGATTAAAAATAAAGGTCTATCTATAACTGTACTTAATTCCTGCAGTACTCGGGGGTGTATCCCATCCGGGCCCGGGGATTTGTCAACTTTAGTGATTTTTAGACGCCGCCGTACTTCCTGCTGGGTTAAGCATGTGACATTTAATGGAGAATTTTTTTTTTATCTCTGATCATGGATTTTCTTGTGTAAATACAGTTGAAAAAAAGTCATTTAGCATATTGGCTTTTTCCTCATCCTCATCCACCATTTCACCCAGACTATTTTTAAGGGGACCAACACTATCATTTTTTAGTTTCTTGCTATTTATGTAGTTAAAGAATATTTTGGGATTATTTTTACTTTCTCTGGCAATGAGTCTCTCTGCCTCAATCTTTGCTGTCTTGATTTGCTTTTTACAGAATTTATTCAGTCTTCTGTATTTATTTAATGCCTCTTCACTACCTACTTGCTTTAATTCCCTAAACGCTTTCTTTTTGTCCCTTATTGCGCCCCTTACAGCTCTATTTAGCCATAGTGGTTTCCTCCTAATTCTAGCATGTTTATTCCCATAGGGTATATACTGTGCACAGGTCCTATTCAGGATACTAATAAACGTCTCCCATTTTCTTTGTGTATTTTTATGTCTCAGGATATCGTCCCAGTTTATTGCACCAAGATCATCTCTCATCCGTTGGAAATTTGCCTTCCTGAAGTTTAGTGTCCTTGTAACCCCTCGACTACACATCTTATTAAAGGATACATGAAAGCTTATTATTTTGTGATCACTATTACCCAAGTGACCCCCAACCCTTATATTTGATATGCGGTCTGGCCTGTTGGATAATATTAGGTCTAGCAGTGCCCCCCTCTTGTTGGGTCCTGAACTAGTTGTGAAAGGTAATTGTCTCTCATAGTTGCCAAAAACTTATTACCTTTGCTGGAACTGCAGGTTTCTGTTCCCCAATGTATTTCAGGGTAGTTGAAGTCCCCCATAATAATGACTTCTCCTTGAGTTGCTGCTTCAACTATTTGCTTTACGAGGATATTCTCTGTTGCTTCCATTATTTTAGGAGACTTATAACAAACCCCTATCAATAATTTATTATTTTTCCCCCCTCCCCTAATCTCCACCCACAGAGACTCTACATCGTCATTAGATTCACAGATATCACGCAGGATGGGTTTTTAAGGATGATTTTACATATAAACACACACCCCCACCTCGCTTATTTTTACGGTCATTTCTAAACAGACTATAGCCCTGTGAATTAACCGCCCAGTCGTGGCTCTCATCCAGCCAAGTCTCAGATATCCCCACCATGTCATAATTATGTTCCAACAAAATTAATTCTAATTCCGCCATTTTGTTGGTGAGGCTTCTAGCATTAGTATACATGCACTTTATGTATCTCTCTGAACCTCTATTCTTTCTTAAATTATTAACTGTTCTAACCCCACCCCCCATGCCACCCCCACCCCCAATTTCATTATTTGTGCCCAGGTCTCTATCTGCACTGCCTTCCCCTCCTATAAAATGAATACCCTCCCCCCCAGTCCCTAGTTTAAAGACTCCTCCAACCTTCTAGCCATTTTCTCCCCAGCACAGCTGCACCCTCCCCATTGAGGTGCAGCCCATCCCTAGCATAGAACCTGTAGCCAACTGAGAAGTCGGCCCAGTTCTCCAGGAACCCAAACCCCTCCTTCCTACACCAATTCTTGAGCCACTTATTAACCTCCCTAATCTCCCGTTGCCTCTCTGGTGTGGCACGTGGTACCGGCAGTATTTCAGAAAATACCACGTTGGAGGTCCTTGCTTTAAGCTTGCAGCCTAATTCCCTGAAATCATCTTTAAGGACCTTCCACCTACCTCTAACTTTGTCATTTGTGCCAATGTGCACCATGACCGCTGGGTCCTCACCAGCCCCTCCCAGTAATCTGTCAACCCGATCAGCGATGTGTCGGACTCGAGCGCCAGGTAGGCAGCACACTGTTCGACGATCCCTGTCTTTGTGACAGATTGCCCTATCTGTTCCCCTAATAATTGAGTCCCCCACTACCAGCACCTGTCTGGCCTGCCCTGCTCTCCTAATTCCCCCCTTACTGGATCAGACACTCCCCCGGCTTTCAGAGGACATGCCTGGCTGCAGCAGTGCTACCCCTGTACTGACAACCCCCTCATCTGCCAACTTTGCAAACTTATTGGGGTGTGCCAGATCAGGACTAGCCTCCCTGGCGCTCTTCCCTCTACCCCGCTTTCTAACTGTCACCCAGCTTCCTACTTCAGTGTCCTGCAGCTCCACCCTAGCATCCCCCCCCTCATCTATCCCATTGAGCGTCTGCTCAGTGAGCAGAAGACTCCTTTCCATATTGTCTATGGATCTCAGTGTTGCACATCTCACACAGCAGTATGCACCCTCGACCGGCTGTTCAAGGACTGCATACATGTGGCAAGATGTACACTGGATGGCATTGGCAATAGTGGAGCACATATCTAATGGGGATTTCACCAGACAGCAAAGATAAGTAAAAATAAATAAAAAGTATTAATAAAATATACAGTAACAGCAATTCAGTAAATCCTCCCTTGGAAACTCCCTGAATCCAAAGTCACTGAATCTCAAGTCACACTTACCACCGTTCACACTTGCGCACCAGTCACACTCAGCTCGCTCACACTCGCTGAAGCAGAAGATTTAAAGAGAGATTTTTTTTTTTTTTCTCCTTCAGCAGCAAATCACCCTGCTGCTCTGATGCACTTCCAAAAAGACTTGAGTCCCAACCAGCTGGCCCTTATAAACCCTTAATTATGAACCCCCACCCTTAATTAACCCCTTGTGAATATAGCTACACCAAGATTTAAATGCAATATAGTTAACCTTTAAACCTTTAGGCTAAGTTCACACGTTGCGGAATTGCCGCGGAAATTTCCGCGGCAATCCCGCACTTCTCCCGCAGGAAATACGCACGTTTTTTTATGCTGATTCCCGCCAGAATAATAGCGTTTTGCAAGCGTAATTAGCTTGCAGAATGCTAGCGTTTTCCTAGCGATCTGTAGCATCGCTTGGAAAACTGATTGACAGGTTGGTCACACGAGTCAAACATAGTGATTTGACAATGTTGACCAATTTTACTAATGATCAATAGTAAAAAGATCTAATGAAAAATAATAAAAAAAATAATAAATAATGATATTCTCACCTTCCGGCGGCCCCCGCAGCCTTCCCGCCTCTCAGCGACGCTCCCGGCAACTCTGGTCCCAGGAGTGCTTTGCAACAAATCACACCGATGACGTAGCATCTCGCGAGACCGCTACGCCATCTGGGTGATTCTCGCAAAGGACTCTTGGGACCGGAAGTTGCCGGGAGCGTCGCTGAAGGCGGGAAGGCTGCGGGGGCCGCGGGAAGGCTGCGGGGGCCGCCGGAAGGTGAGAATATCATTATTTTTTATTTTAATTATTGTTTTACCAGGGATATGGTACCCAGGGCCTGGAGGAGAGTCTCCTCTGCTCCAGACCCTGGGTACCATCCGCACATGAACCGCTTACATTGCGCATAGTGGGCATAGCCACATGCGGAAAGTAAGCGGTTCAATGCATTCCTATGGCGGCGGAATCACCGCGATTACGCTAAATTAATGAACATGTTGCTATTTTTTCCGCAAAGCGTTTTTTTCGCGGAAAAAAACGCAACATGTGGCCAAAACATGCGGAATCAATTAACATGTATAGGATGCTTAATGCTTGCGTTTTTATCGCGTTTTTACCGCGGAAAACCGCGGAAAAACCGCGAAAAAAACGCAATTATTCCTGATCGTGTGCACTTAGCCTTAAACACACAGATAGTAAAATAAGAGATTAATCCTTTAGAGAGAAAAAATAGGTTAAAAAAGCCCCCAAAAGATAGAATAGGTAGAAAGGCACTCAGCAATCCACAATTCAGCCACTCACACCAATTAATGTAAATTGTTCTTTTATTCTATAAACTTCTGACAACATGTCTCCAAATTTCCAAGCAATAAATTTTGCATTTTTTTCTGAAAATGAAAAATGTTCAAAATAAAAATAAAAAAAAAAGCCCCAGTGCTTTCAGACCTCAAATAATGCAAAGAAAACAAGTTCATAATCATTTAGGAACAACAATACTAATGTTTTAACTCAGGAAGAGTTCAGAAATCAATATTTTGTGGAATAACCATGATTTTTAATCACAGCTTTCATGCGTCTTGGCATGCTTTCCATCAGTCTTTCACACTGCTTCTGGCACAAAAATGTAAGCAGTTCTTCTTTGTTTGATGGCTTGTGACTATTCATCTTCCTCTTGATTACATTCCAGAGGTTTTCAATGGGGTTCAGGTCTGGAGAATGGGCTGCCCATGACCGGGTTTTGATGTGATGGTCTCTTAATTTCTGCCAGAGCAGTATTGTCAGATTTGGTCCATTTTATACCGACTCCACAGCCCTGTTTATTATAATCACCTTTATTAAGCTCTGCGGCCAATTTCTTAATACCAGTTAATAGGAACCTGTCACCCCCCCAGGGCCTATTAAGGTAAAATAGCCACCTACAGCAACACTAAGGCTGGATTCTGTGAAGGTGGCTGTTATGTTTTTTATCCCTATTACCCAGAAAGACAAATTTTGGTAAGAACTTACCTGTAAAATCCTTTTCAGCGAAGAAGGAAGGGAGACACAGTCATTACTAGTGGGTAGGCAGAGCCCAGATGAGATAGACACCTCAGATTAAAAAGAGTGTTGACCGGCCCCTCCAGCTCGGGCTCCTCCTACTCAGCTCTCCAGTTGTACACAAGCTTAAGGAAGAGCAATATCACCAGCGGAGCAACATAACCCCTTCTGAAGGAATTCAGAGAAAAAAACACAAGAATACAGGTTATGCATGCATGTAGGTAAAAACCACACAGTTCCAGGTGCTACTCACTGGACCTGATCACTGCGATGAGCTGGCGATGCTGGAACAGAGCCTTAGCGCGTCTACCTCAGCCCAGATAATCGCTATCAGAGAAGGGTCATGCCGCATCTGAAAATAACAACACACTTCTGCCATGGGAGGGATCTGTGTCTTCCTTCCTTCTTCGCTGAAAAGGATTTTACAGGTAAGTTCTTACCAAAATCCGTCTTTCAGCTGCAGATGAAGGAAGGGAGACACAGTCATTACTAGTGGGACGTCCCAAAGCAGTCCAAACATTAAGGGTGGGAAAAAAACAGAAAAGGCAGAATCCCAACAACCTAGATAAAATGCGCAATAGGCGCCAAATACAAGTTAACTAGAACTTTAAGCTACGGCCGCCTGCAGGACCCTACGTCCTAAGGCCGCAGCAGCGGAAGCACTGACGTCCACCTTATAAAACTTTATAAACGTGTGGACGGAACGCCAGGTCGCCGCTAAGCAGAGCTGAGCTGCCGAGGCCCCTTGATGAAAGGCCCACGAGGAAGCCACAGCCCTCGTGGAGTGAGCTCGAATCTTAATCGGGCAAGGTTCGCTTTTAAGTCGGTAAGCCTCTAAAAAGGCCGACCGAATCCAACGAGCTATAGAGTCCTTGGAAGCTCGTTGACCACGCTGACGACCTGCTGGAATCACAGAGAGTTCCGACTTCCGAAAATTTTGGTTAATAAACAAATAGAACTTCAAAGCCCGCACCAAATCCAATTTTGTGCAAGGCCCGTTCCTTCGCATTCCTCGGCTCCGGACAGAGCGAGGGCACCTTAGGTAGGAAGTCGCCCCGTGTGCGAAGTACTACGCGATCCGGGTGAAACTCCAGGAAAGGAGGCAAGCAAGAAAGAGCCGCCAACTCAGAAAAACCTTTCTCAAAAAGGTGACCGCCACTAGAAAGGCAACCTTCCAAGATAGCAAAGAAAAGCTAGCAGAGTCCATAGGCTCAAAAGGCCCATGTTGAAGAGCTTCCATATACAAGACTGAGCCGCCAAGGCGACACAGGTACCTCCGCGGCGGAAACTGACGGGTTACTCCGCGAAAAAAGGAACGTACGTCCCTACGCGAGGCGATAGCCTTCTGAAAAGCAAAAACAGGGCAGAACCTGACCCTTCAGAGTGCTAACTGCCAAACCCTTGTCCAGCCCGTACTGCAAAAGGCCAACAAATTGGGAATGCAAAGAATCCTCGGGTTCCTTGAAGAACCCGAACACCACAAAAAGAAGGCTTCCCAAGACTTTCTGATAAATCCTAGTAGTAGCCGGACCTCTGACAGCCCGCAAAGTGGCAATGATTTTGGCTGAAAAACCTTGACGGTCAATATTTCGGTCTCAAGAGCCACGCCGTCAAACGCAGAGACCTCAGGTCCGGATGAGGAACGGGCCCTTGGGTTAACAGGTCCGGGCGAAGAGGAAGTGGAAAAGGAGGCGCTGTCAGAAGCGACACCAGTGTCGAGAACCACGTCCTCCTTGGCCAATCTGGGGCTATCAACATAGTCGGGATTCTCTCCAGTCTGATCCGACACAATCCCAGAGGAAATAAGGGTATCGGCAGGAACACATAGATTAGCTCGACTTGGTCCAATGGAGCCACCAGAGCATCCACCGTCACAGCCTTCGGGTCCTTGTACCTGGACATGAAAGTCGGTAACTTGGCATTGAACCTGGATGCCATCAAATCCACTTGGGGAGTTCCCCAACGGGAGCACAGCAGTGCAAAAATCTCCGGATGAAGACTCCATTCTCCGGGATCCATCTTCTCGCGACAGAGAAAGTCTGCCGTGATTCTGAACTCCTGAAATGTGGATCGCAGAGAAGGCTGGCACTCTGGTCTCGGCCCATACCAGGATCCGAGAAACATCCACCATGAGCCTGGAACTCCTTGTCCCGCCTAGATGGTCGATATACACGACCACCGTCGCATTGTCTGTCTGCACTCGGACTGGCAGACCGCTTAAAGGGACCGTCCAGTGTTGGAGGCAAAGGAAAATTGCCCTCAATTCCAGGATGTTGATTGGCCGGAGACTCCTCCGACGACAATACTCCCTGAATCCAGAGATCGTCCAGACACCTCCCCAGCCCGTCAGGCTGGCATCGGTGGTTATGACCGACCACCTCGGAGGGAGGAAAGACTTCCCCAGGGATAACGCTTCCGGACGTAACACCATCCTAGAGACTCTCGCACCCTGTGGGAGATGATGAGACTGCAATCCAGCGAAGTCTGCGATCGATCCCAACGGCTCAGAATGAGCCTTTGGAGGGCCCTGGAATGAAACTGCGCAAACGGAAGTGGCTCCATGGACCACCATCAAACCCAGAAGGCGCATAAACCCTCGAAGAGACATCGCTGTCGAAGACTTCATAACCTGTACATGTCGAAGGAGACATGCTTGCTTGTCTGGAGGCAGAGACACCACTGCTCGTACCGTGTCGAAATGCATCCCCAAAGAACAGAATTGACTGCGACGATTCCAGAGACGACTTCTCCCAACTGACCAGCCACCCGTAGTCCTCCAGGAGCTGAAGGGATAGATTGCAAGCAGTCACTGCCTCCTCCTTTGAGGGCCACAATCAAAAGGTCGTCCAGGTAGGGAATAATCAAAACCCCGTCTTTGAAGAAATGCCATGAGAGGCGCCAGAAATTTTTGTAAAAACTCTGGGCGCTGAGGCCAACTCGAATGGCAGAGCCACAAACTGGTAAAGGTCCTGACCTATGGCAAAACGAAGGAAGCATTGGTGGGCCCTTCCGATTGGGAAGTGCAAATAAGCGTCGTGAATGTCGTTTGACACCAAAAAAGCGTTCTGCGACAGGGCCGCCAAAACGGAGCGAAGCGACTCCATGCGGAATTTCCTGGCGTGGACATGCCGATTCAATCTTTTGAGATCCAGAATGTCCGAAATTTGTCCTCTTTTCTGGGGACCACAAAGAGGTAAGGCTACTTTCACACTTGCGTTTTTTTGCGCAGCGCATCTTGAGCTATCGGACGCATGCGCAATGTTCCCCTATCTTTAACATGGCGGGCGCAGGGTCTAGCGCTTGCACGCGTTCATGTGCGTTTGTCGTGCGCTGCGCATTTTCCCGGTGTGCGCCCATACGCGCCAGACGCTAATGTTGCATTTTTTTTCCGCCCAACCGCTTTAAAAAAACGCGTGCGCACGTGTGGCATGCTATGCGCAAAAAAAATAACATTGCAGTCTATGGGGGCGCTGGCGTGCGCATGGTTTGCGCTCGTCAGCGCTTTTGCACGCACGCGATTTTTCTGTAAATAATGGAGCCAGAGATGATGGAGTCAGAGATGATGGAGTCAGAGATGATGGAGACAGAGATGATGAAAGGGAGACAGAGATGATGGAGACAGAGATGATGGAGCAGAGATGATGGAGACAGAGATGATGGAGGCAGAGATGATGGAGACAGAGATGATGGAGACAGAGATGATGGAGACAGCTGATGGAGCAGATGATGGAGACAGATGATGGAGACAGCTGATGGAGGCAGAGATGATAGAGACAGCTGATGGAGGCAGAGATGATAGAGACAGCTGATGGAGGCAGAGATGATGAGACAGTGATGGAGGCAGAGATGATGGAGACAGATGATGGAGGCAGAGATGATGGAGACAGATGATGGAGGCAGAGATGATAATGTGACAAATAGAAAACGCATGCGCCAAAAAAACGCAAACGCATGCAAAAACGCATGAAATCGCAGACAAACGCTGCGTTTTTTTGTCGAAATGCGCATGCTGATGCGACTAAATATTGCAGCGTTTACAAGCGTTTGCATGTGTTTTTTTAATGCGCTTCATGTGCGCTCGAAAACGCAGCGCAAAAAAACGCAAGTGTGAAAGTAGCCTTAGAATAAAACCCTCTTCCCCGGCCCTCCGGCGGAACCGGCACCACCACACCTTTCTGCAGAAGGGAATCTACCTCCCGCAGCAGAGCGACAAAAAGCTCGGGCTCTGACGGAACGCGAGGTTGACAAAAAAACTGTCTGGGGGTCGAGAAAGAGACTCTATGAAGTAGCCTGCCAACACAACCCGTGTCACCCAGGCGTCCGACATGCGGGAAGTCCCAGTCGGTTTGAATTGGAGTGAACGACCCCCCACTCGAGAGCGCTCGAGTGAGACCCAGGCGTCAGTCCCCTTAGCGGGCTTTCTACCAGCTTCCCGCTTGTCTTAACGGAAGCTCTGTTTCCAGGTATGCGGAATTTCTGAGAATTCCCCTTTTTTTTTTTAAAAAGAGAGGGACGACCCGAACCCCAGAGGGCTGACTGAATCATCCCCTGGACCGAAAGGACCGCCGACAACTACCGGCACTAGTCCTGCCAGACGCAGAAGTCACAGCTCTGCGCTGCGGTAAAGCTGTTTCTTTTGCCTTTACCTTGGCAATCAGCTCCGTGAGGTCAGGTCCAAATAGCTGACCACCTTGCAAGCTAAAGATAGCAAACCCTGCTTGGAAACCGCGTCCCCGGTCCACTGTCTAAGCCACAGTGCTCTTCTGACTGTGACTGCCGAGGATTGCGCCCTGGATAGCAGTGATGCAGTATCCTCCAATCAACTGGAAAAACCCATCTACCTCGATAGAGGAGATCCACCTTGCCACGCCGTCTGTAGACGGTCCAACCGGCTCAGGGAAACTTTACAAGCACACATGGATCCTTAATAATGAATCCATGATCCGCGGCCTCGCAGATGGATTTTTCTGCCATCTACGTTTTTTGTCCAGCGGGTCCTGCAGACTCGCCTTCCCCTTAGCAGGAGGATTTTGCTAAGCTGGGATAAAGGGACCTCCACTTCAGGAGAAGGATCCATTATCATCAACTCCGTAGAACACGGATACGGTGTCTCAATTTTTGGACACAGATGGTAAAGCTTGATCGTGATTGAAAACATCCGGGCCGACTTACCAGGACGTCCAGATACCTCCTCCGGTAACTGTAACGCCTCCAATAAAAACCTCTTTACGGCCCAAAAAGAGGCAGAGTGTCCCTGCCGATCCTCCTTGTCCGAATCGGACATTTTCGTTACGCGGGAAGGAAGGCACCGGCTTGTGTCGCTTCCTGACATGAGAGGATCTAGCTGACACACAATAATAGAAGATCAGACAGGCCATCAATAGAAACTAGCGAGGGCCTCCATTCTGACACCACTGGAACCTCCGACCGCTGCGCTTCGGGAGACGGTTTGCGCAGTATATATGGCAGGTTAAACCTGTCAGTAACTAGAAAGTGTGGTTTCTTAAAGAAAAACCGAACGCTGAAGGGTTAAAGCTCTTAAAGAGAGAGCTACCCCAGCTGTCCCCCATTAAGAGTTAACCGCCTAAGAAGGGGTTAAAGTCGCAGACTCCCACAACCTTAATAATGAAAAGGGTGTGCGAGCCCCAAGTGCCTCTTATAAGGCAGCAGCTACAGGACAGCTATGCCACACTTACAAGAAACGTTCACAAGATCGCTACAAAATAAATTGCGCTGTTAGTAAATCGCAATGACCGCCAAAGTCATTAAGGGGATCGCTAACCGCTTATGCGTTGTTAATGAAATCGCCCAGATTGGCAGCTACTAGCGACATTAAAAATGGTTACACAAACGATCGCATAGTATGCGTCGTCGTTAGCAGGAACGTATAGTGGCAGTATTACTGTCGCAGACTCCCCACAACCTCTTTATTGAAAAGGTGTGCGAGCCTCCTTATGAGATAACAGCTGCAGGCAGCGCAGTCTGCCACCCATTTTGCCTCAGAAAGGCGCCCGCGCTGTGGGGGTGAAGGGGTTAAGCTTCTGCCCTAGACGGGAAGAAGTGACTCACCCAGCTGGTCGCGGTGTAGCGCTGCCGAGAGGGGAGGAGAGCGATGTCCGAGGGAGCTTTCAGCCTGTTATAATGGCCGCCGCGCTGTGCCTCCGTGTGCTTCATGAGAGAAGCCGGAAAAGGAGACTGCCATAAAGAGCGCGCTCAGAGCGGCGCGAAATTCAAATAAAAAAGGCGCGCAGCTCCTCTCCTCCTATGTCCTGCAGGCATCCATCTGCAGACAAAAAACACACAGTCACCGCATGTATACTGTAACAGCGACTGCCGCAGCAGTCGCTGAAAACACTCAAACACATATTAAAATGTGGAGTACTCACCAGCCGAAGCGCCACAGGGACCCCCAGGGATTTGTGGCGCTATGCCCATGCTTCCCCCCAGGGCGGGGAACGCAGTGATCCCTGCAGCGCGGTTTGCGTCCCCGCCAGGGAAGCCATCCTCATCCCCCCGGGCCGGCAGGGTTCTGCAGGGACCACCATATAGGGTAATACAGATCCGCCAAGGGAGAGGTTGGGGTCCAGCAGCGCTGAGACCCCTGAGACCTCTAGACCACATTTGGTGATCCAAGTCTCTTGTCCGATAAAAAATAATAAAATCTTCTGAGGAGCTGCTTCCGGCAGCGACTATCTTCTCTGACCTCAAATTGAAAACTGGAGAGCTGAGTAGGAGGAGCCCGAGCTGGAGGGGCCGGTCAACACTCTTTTAATCTGAGGTGTCTATCTCATCTGGGCTCCGCCTACCCACTAGTAATGACTGTGTCTCCCTTCCTTCATCTGCAGCTGAAATAATGAATTTTATAAATTTTGCGCCATACCTGTATGGAGTCAGGGAGGTATGTTTTCTCCCCGACTCAAGCGCCTCGCAGCCGTCCATCATCCCCTTCAATCCCCGAGCGCCACCTCCTCTGTGTCTCCTCACGTCAGCGGCGCCAGCGCTGTGCAATAGTTTTCGGCATGCGCCGTGCGCACTGCCCTGGAACTTGCATCCACTGATGTACGGAGATCGCGCCTGCGTGTAGTGGATGTAAGTTGCAGGGCAGCGCGCACGGTGCATGCCCGAAAAATGATTGCACAGCGCTGGCGCCGGTGACGTGGGAATACACTGAGGAGGCGGCGCCCGGTGGCCAGAGGGGCATGATGGATGGATGTGAGGCGCTTGAGTCACAGAGAAAACATACCTCCCTGACTCAAAACAGGTATGGTGCGAAATATGTAAAAGTCATTATTTCTGGGGTAATAGGGATAAAAAAACATAACAGCCACCTTCACAGAATCCAGCCTTAGTGCTGCTGAACGTGGCTCTTTTACCTCAATAGTCCCGGGGGGTGGGAGGGGAAGGGGTGACAGGTTCCCTTTAACTTGTTGGTCAATATTTAGCCAAGAATTAGTTCCGAAGTGGTAGACATATACGATGTATATTCTCATGATAAGAATCTGTGAGTTTTCTGCATTTAATGGATACTACTTACCTGGGCGGTTATCTGTAGGAATCTCGCTACACTGCCCATCATCACCCCTCACATAGGTTTCTGTAATATTAATAGGGGTCACATCTTCACCCTGAAACAAATATTGTAAAAATCAAAGACAGATGGAGAAGTCACATCTATAATCAGCTCTAATCCTGTCATCTCCACCGTTCTCATTACACAAGTATAAAACATATAATACTGGTGGATAAAACAAGACTGAGCACAAGACCTTCACAGCCATCTACACATCATAGGGGAGATCTCATGACACCTTCTCTCCATCTACCTGATGATCCTGAGGAACATTGGGATCTTCTTGTTTACAGTCCTGTAGTAGAAGAGGACGGGGACATCTCTCTGGTGTTGTCCTCTTACTGGATAGAACTGGAGGAAACACATACAGGGACTGAATTCATTCTTTACATACAGATAATTATAGGAGTGTGTATTTATTCCTGTCTATTACCTGGTGATGTGAGGAGCTGGGGAACCTCCATCATGACGTCCTCGTACAGATCTTTGTGTCCTTCTAAATACTCCCACTCCTCCATGGAGAAATAGACGGTGACATCCTGACACCTTATAGGAACCTGACACATTCAATGATATCATCATCCCTCCGATCCCTCCATAGTGTTACTGTATAATGTCCCAGCATTCCCAGCAGTGTCACCTCTCCAGTCAGTAGCTCAATCATCTTGTAGGTAAGTTCTAGGATCTTCTGGTCATTGATGTCCTCATGTATCAGGGGGTGAGGTAGAGGCCCAGTGATTGGGCTCAGGGGTCTTCCCCATCCCTCAGACACAGGGTCCTGACAGCGCTCACTAGAGGTCTTCTTCACTACTGTGTAATCCTGGTTATGGAGAGACACATTAATAAATCTCACTACAGACATTTCCAGAGTCCTCACCTCTCCAGTTCTGTCCATCTGTTATTCCCATAGATAAGAATGATGTAATGTGACGTCATCAGAATCTCTCACCTCTCCAGTAAGCCGGAAGAGGATCTCTAGGGTGAGGTGTAATATCCTCTCTGCTATCTTGTCCCTTTCCCCATCCATCCTTGACGTGTCAGGAAAGTTATAGATCAATTATTAATGTCTGATAATGTTGGAACCTATATGCAAAAAAATGATATAAAAACATACAGAATACAATGTAAAATATGCCATTACAATATATGGAAGGAAAAAACAATAATATGACAGTGTACTTAATAAATCAAGAGCCCAGACAGAAAATTTCTGTCTTGTCAATTGGTATTACAAATACATTTATATAGGGAACTCAAGTGGGAAATAATCTAATACAGAAACAAATAAAATTATACTGATTAATTTGCAAATGTTATCGCCATATAAGTTTAGAAATAATAATTCTTTTAACTCTAGTTTCTATTCCCATTTTTGGCTAGTTAAAAAAAAAACTTCCTGCTTTTCTGTAAGCTATGGGGTCACTGTTCAGTCTAAACTTCCCTCAGTCCTCAGACCATTGTTAACACATCTGACGCCAGACCAAGCAAGAAGCATACCTTCAAACTTGCAATGAAATTCAGCTATCAAGTATAGTCTATCTGGTGCCTTCCCCTTGGCTCCCACTACCTCCCTTGGTGAGCTTGGTGGAACTTTCTTCCTTCACTCAAAATAGTCACCACAGTGACATGGGGAGCCGAACACAAGTCTAGAATGCGAAAGATCGGTTAGCCCAAAGCAAACTACACACGTGGTCAAAATTGTTGATACCCCTTGTTTAATGACAGAAAAACCCACAATGGTTACAGAAATAACTTGAATCTGACAAAAGTAATGATGAACCAAAAATCTATGAAAATGAGCAAATGAAAGTCAGACATTGCTTTTCAACCATGCTTCCACAGAATTTAAAAAAAATAAAACTATGAAATAGGTCTATACAGAAATGATGGTACCCTTAACTTAATATTTTGTTGCACAACCTTTTGAGGCAATCACTGCAATCAAACGATTCCTGCAACTGTCAATGAGACTTCTGCACCTCAGAACAGGTATTTTGACCAACTCCTCAAGAGCAAACTGCTCCAGTTGTCTCGTGTTTGAAGGTTGCCTTTTCCAGACAACATGTTTCTGCTCTTTCCAAAGATGCGCAATAGGATTTAGGTCAGGGCTCATAGAAGGCCACTTCAGAATAGTCCAATGTTTTCCTCTTCGCCATTCTTGGGTGTTTTTAGCTGTGTGTTTTGGGTCATTATCCTGTTGCGAGAACCATGACCTGCAATCAAAACCAACCTTTCAGACACTGGGCAGCACATTTCTCTCTAGAATCCCTTGATAGTCTTGAGATTTCATTGTACCTTACACAGATTCTAGACACCCAGCAAAGCAGCCCCAGAACATAACAAAGCCTCCTCCATGTTTCACAGTAGGGACAGTGTTCTTTTCATCATGTGCTTCATTTTTCCGTCTGTGAACATAGAGCTGATGTGCCTTGCCAAAAAGTTCCATTTTTGTCTCATCTGTCCATAGGACATTCTCCCAGGAGCTTTGTGGCTTGTCAACATGTAGTTTGGCAAATTTCAGTCTGGCTTTTTTATGATTTTTTTCAACAATGGTTGTCCTCCTTGGTCGTCTTCCATGAAGTCACACTTTGGCTCATAAGACGGATGGTGCGATCTGACACTGATGATCCTTGAGCTTGAAGTTCACCTTTAATCTGTTTAGAAGTTTTTCTGGGCTCTTTTGTTACCATTTGTATTATCCGTCCCTTTGAATTGTCATCAATTATCCTCCTGCGGCCACGTCCAGGGAGGTTGGCTACAGTCCCAGGGATCTTAAATTCCTGAATAATATGTGCAACTGTTGTCACAGGAACATGAAGCTGCTTGCAGATGGTTTTATAACTTTTACCTTTAACATGTTTGTCTATAATTTTCCTTCTAATCTCCTGAGACAAGTCTTACCTTCGCTTCCTCTGGTCCATGTTGAGTGGGATACCATGTGTCATGTGTGCATTGCCACGAAGATCGTCGCGGTTGCACATTTTGACTTCTCACAGCTGAGCTGCTGTTTCTTTGTGTTTGGCAGCTAGGGAGTTAATTCTGTCTGTGCTCGGTTCTGGGACTGGGTGCAGTTTTTCCTGGCAGCAATTGATTATTTGTTGATTGGTTTCCTTTAAATTCCTGGTTGTCTGCTTGGGGAGTTGCCAGTGAAACCTTCATGCAGACCACAGATAGGAATGAA
>JARQOD010000003.1:25609181-25668330 GCA_033576555.1 Oophaga sylvatica | reverse complement strand
AGATAATGTAAAGGATGTTATGGTGGGATTCCCTGTCCCCTCTGGTCTCAATGATTCTATGTCATTAGCGATTCAAATTGACAGACGTTTGCGTGAGCGGAGAAGTATGCGTGGAATGGTGTTGCCTTGTGAACCAGCTTCTGAACCCATGCAGTGTGATAGAGTGGTGTCTGGGCACAGCGTCATGAGTTTCGAAAGCGCAATGGTTATGTTTCTACTGTGGTGATGCCTCTCATGCTATTTCAGTCTGCCCTAAGCGGGGAAGACGTTTTGCACGCTCAGTTGTCTTGGGTAGTGTTCAGACTAAGGTTTTATTAACTGTCACTCTGATATGCTCTCTGTCCTCATTTTCTGCTCAGGCTTTCGTTGATTCTGGAGCAGCTATTAACCTGATGGATTATGATTTTGCTAAACGTTGTGGGTTTCCCTTGATACCCCTACAGAAGTCTATTCCCCTACTGGGGATCGATTCTACCCCTTTGGCTGAGAATAAACCCCAGTTTTCTACTCAGGTGATAATGAGGGTTGAACCTGATCACCAGGAGTGCTGCAAATTTTTGGTTCTATATAATCTGCATGACATTATCGTGCTGGGTTTCCCTTGGTTACAGTCTCATAATCCTGTTTTGGATTGGAAATCTGTGTCTGTAACCAGTTGGGGCTGCCAATGCGTTAATACCAACACTCCTGTTTTTTCTGCCTCCCCCCAGGCTCAGGATGTTCCTGACTTTTTGTTTGATTTTTCTGATGTGTTTAGCGAAAGTAAATCTGCATCCTTGCCTCCCCATAGGAGCTATGACTGCGCTATTGAATTAGTGCCGGGTAGTAAATTCCCTAAAGGTCGCCTTTTTAACTTGTCTGTACCTGAACATGACGCTATGCGGTCTTATATCAAGGAATCATTGGAGAAGGGTCATATCAGACCATCCTCTTCACCCTTAGGTGCCGGTTTTTTCTTTGTGGCCAAAAAAGATGGTTCATTAAGGCCGTGTATTGATTATCGTCTCTTGAACAATATTACTGTGAAATATCAATACCCGTTACCCTTGATTTCTGACCTGTTTTCCAGGGTGAAAAACGCTACTTGGTTTACCAAGCTTGACCTCAGGGGAGCGTATAACCTTATTCGCATTAAGCACGGGGATGAATGGAAGACGGCATTCAATACCCCTGAAGGGCATTTGAGTACCTAGTGATGCCCTTTGGGCTCACTAATGCTCCTTCCGTCTTCCAGTCCTTCATGAATGACATTTTCAGGGATTTTGTGGACAAATTTCTGATTGTTTATTTGGATGATATCTTGATTTTTTCTAATGACTGGGACTCTCATGTGAAACATGTTGGAACTGTATTCCAGATTTTGAGAGAGAATGCTCTGTATGTGAAGGGATCAAAGTGTCTTTTTGGCGTACAGAGGATCTCATTTCTGGGATTCATTTTGTCCCCATCTGTTATTGAAATGGACCCGGTCAAGGTTCAGGCCATCTGTGATTGGGTCCAACCTACTTCATTAAAGGCTCTTCAGAGATTTTTGGGTTTTGCCAATTTTTATCGTAAATTTATTGGTAATTTCTCGGTTATTGTTAAACCATTAACTGATTTGACCAGAAAGGGTTCTGATGTGGTGAATTGGCCTCCTGAGGCAGTCTCTGCATTTCAGGAACTTAAGCAGAGATTCACTTCTGCTCCTGTTCTACGGCAGCCTGATGTTTCTCTGCCATTTCAGGTGGAGGTTGATGCCTCTGAAATTGGGGCAGGTGCCGTTTTGTCCCAAAAAGATCCAGAGACCTCTAAAAGTAACCCTTGTGCCTTTTTCTCTCGAAAATTTTCTCCTACTGAACGTAATTATGACGTGGGTAATCGGGAGTTATTGGCCATGAAGTGGGCTTTTGAAGAGTGGAGACATTGGCTGGAGGGAGCCAAACATCAGGTGGTGGTCCTTACGGACCATAAGAATCTGGTCTATCTGGAATCTGCCAAGCGACTCAACCCTAGACAGGCCAGGTGGGCCTTGTTTTTCACACGTTTTAATTTTGTGGTTTCCTTTCTTCCTGGCACTAAGAATGTTAAGGCGGATGCCCTCTCGAGGAGTTTCCTTGCGGACTCTCCTGAGTTATCTGATCCTTCTGTTATTTTGAAAGAGGGTGTAGTTCTTTCCGCCATCTCGCCCAATTTGAGACTTGCTCTGGAGGGGTGTCAGGAGGATAGGCCCGAGCGCTGCCCTGTTGGAAAATTGTTTGTCCCGGACCAATGGAAAAAGAGTGTGATGTCTGAGATTCATTGTTCCGCATTGGCTGGCATCCCGGAATTTTTTGGTACCAGAGACTTGGTTAGTCGGTCCTTTTGGTGGCCTACCTTGTCTCGTGATGTCAGGGAATTTGTGCAGTCCTGCGGACTTGCTCTCGCTCCAAGCCTTGCTCTCGCTCTAGTGGTTTGTTGATGCCATTGCCTGTGCCCAAGAGACCATGGACCCATATCTCTATGGATTTCATTTCCGATCTTCCTGTTTCTCAGAGAATGACCACCATCTGGGTAATTTGTGATAGGTTTTCCAAAATGATACATCTTGTGCCATTACCTAAGTTGCCTTCCTCCTCTGAATTGGTGCCGTTGTTCCTTCAGCACGTGGTTCGTTTACACGGCATTCCTGAAAACATTGTGTCTGACAGAGGAGTCCAGTTTGTTTCCAGATTTTGGAGGACTTTTTGTTCTAAACTGGGTGTTCAATTGTCTTTCTCCTCGGCATTTCATCCTCAGACCAATGGTCAAACTGAGAGAACAAACCAGACATTGGAGACTTATCTAAGATGCTTGTGTCTGCTGATCAGGATGACTGGGTCTCTTTTTTGCCTTTGGCTGAGTTTGCTCTTAATAATAGGGCTAGCTCTGCCACTTTGATGTCTCCGTTTTTCTGTAATTCTGGGTTTCACCCTCGATTTTCTTCAGGACAGACGGAGGCTTCTGTCTGTCCAGGTGTTGACTCTGTTGTGGAGCGTATGCAACAGATTTGGGACCAGGTAGTGGAGAGGTTGTCCCTCTCTCAGGAGAAGGCCCAGCGGTTTGCTAACCGGCATAGGACTGATGGTCCTCGGTTTAAAGTGGGGACTTGGTCTGGTTGTCCTCAAAGAATATTCCTATAAGAGTAGCATCTCCTAAATTTAAGCCTAGGTTCATTGGACCTTATAAGATCATGGAGATTATTAATCCTGTTTCTTTTCGTTTGCTTCTTCCAGGGACATTTAAGATCCATAACGTGTTCCACAAGTCCTTGTTGAAGAGGTTTGTTGAGCCAGTGGTTCCTGCTGCTGTGCGTCCTGACCCTGTTTTGGTTGAGGGCAATCTGGAGTATGTGGTTGAGAAAATATTGGATTCTCGTTTTTCTAGACGGAAACTCCAGTATTTGGTTAAATGGAGAGGTTATGGTCAGGAAGACAATTCTTGGGGTGTTTGCTTCGGACATCCATGCTAGGGAACTTATCCGTGCGTATCATAGAACTCATCCTGACCGACCTGGTTGCTCAAATGAGGGTTCGGTGACCCCTCCTCAAGGGGGGTACTGTTGTGAATGGGTTTGAGATGAGTTCTGAGCAGAGGCTCCCTCTGGTGGTTACAAGCGGTGCTAGTGAAGATTGTGAGGACTGGGAATCAGGTGTTTCTGACTGGTCTTATATAAGGGAGTCATTTTCCCATCAGGGTTGCCGGTGATCAATTGTTCTGGTCTGAATCCTTCATTCCAGTTTCCCTTGTAGCCTGCTGTGTCGTGTCTGCTTCTCCTGCTAACAGATAAGTCTTTTTCTGCTTTTGTGTTTGTGCTATATTTTTGCATTTTGTCCTGCACTTCTTTGGGGGCCTTCAGGGTCCCCTCCGGGGGCTTCTGCCCTCTCAGTTTAGTTCAGCCACTGAGTTTTGTTTTTTTGCTTTTTCCCGTTTTTTCAGTGGCTGCTGTTTTGATTTTGTTACACCAGAGAACTAATTTAGGTGGTAGAGGTCGTGTGATCTCAGGTGATTTTGAAATTAGTAGAGTTGGTGCTTTTCAGGGTTTTCTGGATTGCAGTAAGTACCCTTCCTATCCTTTTCTATTTAGATAGTTTGGGCCCCAGCGTTTTCTCATACTATTTTCTTTCTGTGTCAGTATTTCCTCTTGTCTAACCGCCATTACATGTTTGGGGGCTTTCTATTATCTTTGGGTTCTGCTCCGGGGCAGATAGCTTTCCTATTTCTATCTTTAGGTGTAGTTAGTTTCTCAGGCTGTGACGAGGCGTCTAGGACCAACGTAGGAACGCTCCACGGCTGCCTCTAGTTGTCGTGGTTAGTCAGGGTACTGCAATCTCATAGATTCCAACTGCTCTAGTGTATTGCCTTTTTTTACCTGCACTCCTCAGCTACCGAAACATAACAATGAATATATTTTATTATATTGTGGTGTTTTTAGTGTGTCATTTGTGTACCTAATAAAGGCCTTTTGTTTACACAATATTATTGGTGGTTTTATATTATTTTATTACTATTTCATTCACTTTGGTATCCTTCCCTGTCTGTGGGTCTACATTTTCCATATCCCCTTTTTCACTTTACCGGATGGTCTGCCATCCTATCTTTTTAGGTGGTAGTGTCACATTCCCTTTGGGCTTTTATAGTTTCCTAATAATTATTGTTGAATTATTAATTTAATTATAAATTATATTTTGGGTTTTTGAATTAATATTATATATTGTACATTGGCGCTACACCTATTTTCTTTGTTTTTTCCTGTTTCCTTTGTAGCCTGCTGTGTCGTGTCTGCATCTCCTGCTAACAGATAAGACTTTTTCTTCTTTTTGTGTTTGTGCTATATTTTTGCATTTTGTCCTGCACTTCTTTGGGGGCCTTCTGGGTCCCCTCCGGGGGCTTTTGCCCTCTCAGTTTAGTTCAGCCACTGATGTTTTGTACATTTGCTTTTTCCAGTTTTTTCAGTGGCTGCTGTTTTGATTTTGTTACACCAGAGAACTAATTTAGGTGGTAGAGGTCGTGTGATCTCAGGTGTTTTTGAAATTTGTAGAGTTGGTGCTTTTCAGGGTTTTTTGGGATTGCAGTAAGTGCCCTTCCTATCCTTTTCTATTTAGATAGTTTTGGCCCCAACGTTTGCTCATACTATTTTCTGTCTGTGTCAGTATTTCTTCTTGTCTAACCGCCATTACATGTTTGGGGGCTTTCTATGTTCTTTGGGATCTGCTCCGGGGCAGATAGCTTTCCTCTTTCTATCTTTAGGTATAGTTAGTTTCTCAGGCTGTGACGAGGCGTCTAGGACCAACGTAGGAACGCTCCACGGCTGCCTCTAGTTGTGGTGGTTAGTCAGGGTACTGCAATCTCATAGATTCCAACTGCTCTGGTGTTTTGCCTTTTTTACCTGCACTCCTCAGCTACCAAATCATAACAGTATCACCGGCCAAAACTGAAAATTATATGGTACTCACAGAAGGGAAAAATATTGTGGAAAAAAAAAAAAAAAGGTTGTCAGAGATATTTTTCTGTTTGTTGCATTTTTTTTTCCCTCTGTATCTCTGGGTGCTGGGGAGGATTTTTTTTTTTCTCTCAATGGAGTTTGCACAGTTGTCTGGCCGTGTGGATCAGCTTGCCACTGAGGTTCGGAGTATTGCTACCTATCTTGCTAGGTTGCCTGATGTGGAACCTAGGATTCCCATGCCAGATTTGTTTTTGGGGGATCGAGCCAAGTTTCTGAATTTCAAAAATAATTGTAAATAGTTTTTTGCCTTAAAATCTAAGTCCTCAGGGAACGCAGCGCAGCAGGTTCAAATTGTCATCTCTCTCCTGCGCGGCGATCCTCAGGATTGGGCTTTTTCCCTGACACCTGGGGATCCTGTTTTGAGTGATGCTGATGCATTTTTTCAGGCCTTGGGGTTATTGTACGATGAGCCTAATGTCACTGATCAAGCTGAAAAAGCCTTGTTGGCATTAAATCAGGGCTTGATGACGCTGAGTTATACTGTCAGAGATTCCGCAGGTGGGCAGTCCTGACCAAATGGAATGACGACGCTTTGGCAGCCCTTTTTCGGAAGTCTGTCAGATAATGTAAAGGATGTTATGGTGGGATTCCCTGTCCCCTCTGGTCTCAATGATTCTATGTCATTAGCGATTCAAATTGACAGATGTTTGCGTGAACGGAGAAGTATGCGTGGAATAGTGTTGCCTTGTGAACCTGCTTCTGAACCCATGCAGTGTGATAGAGTGGTGTCTGGGGCACAGCGTCATGAGTTTCGAAAGCGCAATGGGTTATGTTTCTACTGTGGTGATGCCTCTCATGCTATTTCAGTCTGCCCTAAGCGGGGAAGACGTTTTGCATGCTCAGTTGTCTTGGGTAGTGTTCAGACTAAGTTTTTATTAACTGTTACTCTCATATGCTCTCTGTCCTCATTTTCTGCTCAGGCTTTCGTTGATTCGGGAGCAGCTATTAACCTGATGGATTTTGATTTTGCTAAACGTTGCGGGTTTCCCTTGATACCCCTACAGAAGTCTATTCCCCTACTGGGGATCGATTCTACCCCTTTGGCTGAGAATAAACCCAGTTTTCTACTCAGGTGATAATGAGGGTTGAACCTGATCACCAGGAGTGCTGCAAATTTTTGGTTCTATATAATCTGCATGACATTATCGTGCTGGGTTTCCCTTGGTTACAGTCTCATAATCCTGTTTTGGATTGGAAATCTGTGTCTGTAACCAGTTGGGGCTGCCAATGCGTTAATACCAACACTCCTGTTTTTTCTGCCTCCCCCAGGCTCAGGATGTTCCTGACTTTTTGTTTGATTTTTCTGATGTGTTTAGCGAAAGTAAATCTGCATCCTTGCCTCCCCATAGAAGCTATGACTGCGCTATTGAATTAGTGCCGGGTAGTAAATTCCCTAAAGGTCGCCTTTTTAACTTGTCTGTACCTGAACATGACGCTATGCGGTCTTATATCAAGGAATCATTGGAGAAGGGTCATATCAGACCATCCTCTTCACCCTTAGGTGCCGGTTTTTTCTTTGTGGCCAAAAAAGATGGTTCATTAAGGCCGTGTATTGATTATCGTCTCTTGAACAATATTACTGTGAAATATCAATACCCGTTACCCTTGATTTCTGACCTGTTTTCCAGGGTGAAAAACGCTACTTGGTTTACCAAGCTTGACCTCAGGGGAGCGTATAACCTTATTCGCATTAAGCACGGGGATGAATGGAAGACGGCATTCAATACCCCTGAAGGGCATTTTGAGTACCTAGTGATGCCCTTTGGGCTCACTAATGCTCCTTCCGTCTTCCAGTCCTTCATGAATGACATTTTCAGGGATTTTGTGGACAAATTTCTGATTGTTTATTTGGATGATATCTTGATTTTTTCTAATGACTGGGACTCTCATGTGAAACATGTTCGAACTGTATTCCAGATTTTGAGAGAGAATGCTCTGTATGTGAAGGGATCAAAGTGTCTTTTTGGCGTACAGAGGATCTCATTTCTGGGATTCATTTTGTCCCCATCTGTTATTGAAATGGACCCGGTCAAGGTTCAGGCCATCTGTGATTGGGTCCAACCTACTTCATTAAAGGCTCTTCAGAGATTTTTGGGTTTTGCCAATTTTTATCGTAAATTTATTGGTAATTTCTCGGTTATTGTTAAACCATTAACTGATTTGACCAGAAAGGGTTCTGATGTGGTGAATTGGCCTCCTGAGGCAGTCTCTGCATTTCAGGAACTTAAGCAGAGATTCACTTCTGCTCCTGTTCTACGGCAGCCTGATGTTTCTCTGCCATTTCAGGTGGAGGTTGATGCCTCTGAAATTGGGGCAGGTGCCGTTTTGTCCCAAAAAGATCCAGAGACCTCTAAAAGTAACCCTTGTGCCTTTTTCTCTCGAAAATTTTCTCCTACTGAACGTAATTATGACGTGGGTAATCGGGAGTTATTGGCCATGAAGTGGGCTTTTGAAGAGTGGAGACATTGGCTGGAGGGAGCCAAACATCAGGTGGTGGTCCTTACGGACCATAAGAATCTGGTCTATCTGGAATCTGCCAAGCGACTCAATCCTAGACAGGCCAGGTGGGCCTTGTTTTTCACACGTTTTAATTTTGTGGTTTCCTTTCTTCCTGGCACTAAGAATGTTAAGGCGGATGCCCTCTCGAGGAGTTTCCTTGCGGATTCTCCTGAGGTATCTGATCCTTCTGTTATTTTGAAAGAAGGTGTAGTTCTTTCCGCCATCTCGCCCAATTTGAGACTGGCTCTGGAGGGGTGTCAGGAGGATAGGCCCGAGCGCTGCCCTGTTGGGAAATTGTTTGTCCCGGACCAGTGGAAAAAGAGTGTGATGTCTGAGATTCATTGTTCCGCGTTGGCCGGTCATCCCGGAATTTTTGGTACCAGAGACTTGGTTAGTCGGTCCTTTTGGTGGCCTACCTTGTCTTGTGATGTCAGGGAATTTGTGCAGTCCTGCGGGACTTGCTCTCGCTCCAAGCCTTGCTCTCGCTCTAGTGGTTTGTTGATGCCATTGCCTGTGCCCAAGAGACCATGGACCCATATCTCTATGGATTTCATTTCCGACCTCCCTGTTTCTCAGAGAATGACCGTCATCTGGGTGATTTTTGATAGGTTTTCCAAGATGATACATCTTGTGCCCTTACCTAAGTTGCCTTCCTCCTCTGAATTGGTGCCTTTGTTCCTTCAGCACGTGGTTCGTTTACACGGCATTCCTGAGAACATTGTGTCTGACAGAGGAGTCCAGTTTGTTTCCAGATTTTGGAGGACCTTTTGTTCTAAGCTTGGTGTTCAGTTGTCTTTCTCCTCGGCGTTTCATCCTCAGACCAATGGTCAAACTGAGAGAACAAACCAGACATTGGAGACTTATCTAAGATGCTTTGTGTCTGCTGATCAGGATGACTGGGTCTCTTTTTTGCCTTTGGCTGAGTTTGCTCTTAATAATAGGGCTAGCTCTGCCACTTTGATGTCTCCATTTTTCTGTAATTCTGGGTTTCACCCTTGATTTTCTTCAGGACAGACTGTCCAGGTGTTGACTCTGTTGTGGAGCGTATGCAACATATTTGGGACCAGGTAGTGGAGAGGTTGTCCCTCTCTCAGGAGAGGGCCCAGCGGTTTGCTAACCGGCATAGGACTGATGGTCCTCGGTTTAAAGTGGGGGACTTGGTCTGGTTGTCCTCAAAAAATATTCCTATGAGAGTGGCATCTCCTAAATTTAAGCCTAGGTTCATTGGACCTTATAAGATCATGGAGATTCTTAATCCTGTTTCTTTTCGTTTGCTTCTTCCAGGGACATTTAAGATCCATAACGTGTTCCACAAGTCCTTGTTGAAGAGGTTTGTTGAGCCAGTGGTTCCTACTGCTTTGCCTCCTGACCCTGTTCTGGTTGAGGGCAATATTGAGTTTGTGGTTGAGAAAATATTGAATTCTCGTTTTTCTAGACGGAAACTCCAGTATTTGGTTAAATGGAGAGGTTATGGTCAGGAAGACAATTCTTGGGTGTTTGCTTCGGACATCCATGCTAGGAGACTCATCCGTGCGTATCATAGAACTCATCCTGACCGACCTGGTTGCTCAAGTGAGGGTTCTGTGACCCCTCCTCAAGGGGGGGGTACTGTTGTGAATGGACTTGAGGTGAGTTCTGAGCGGGGGCTCCCTCTGGTGGTTACAAGCGGTACTGGACTGTCCAGTGAAGATTGTGAGGATTGGGAATCAGGTGTTACTGACTGGTCTTATTTAAGGGAGTCGCCTTCCCATCAGGGTTGCCGGTGATCAATTGTTCTGGTCTCAATCCTTGATTCCTGTTTCCTTTGTAGCCTGCTGTGTCGTGTCTGCATCTCCTGCTAACAGATAAGACTTTTTCTTCTTTTTGTTTCTGTGCTTTATTTTTGCATTTTGTCCTGCACATCTGTGGGGGCCTTCTGGGTCCCCTCCGGGAGCTTTTGCCCTCTCAGTTTAGTTCAGCCACTGATGTTTTGTACATTTGCTTTTTCCAGTTTTTTCAGTGGCTGCTGTTTTGATTTTGTTACACCAGAGAACTAATTTAGTTGGTAGAGGTCGTGTGATCTCAGGTGTTTTTGAAATTAGTAGAGTTGTGCTTTTCAGGGTTTTTTGGGATTGCAGTAAGTGCCCTTCCTATCCTTTTCTATTTAGATAGTTTTGGCCCCAACGTTTGCTCATACTATTTTCTGTCTGTGTCAGTATTTCTTCTTGTCTAACCGCCATTACATGTTTGGGGCTTTCTATGTTCTTTGGGGATCTGCTCCGGGGCAGATAGCTTTCCTCTTTCTATCTTTAGGTATAGTTAGTTTCTCAGGCTGTGACGAGGCGTCTAGGACCAACGTAGGAACGCTCCACGGCTGCCTCTAGTTGTGGTGGTTAGTCAGGGTACTGCAATCTCATAGATTCCAACTGCTCTGGTGTTTTGCCTTTTTTACCTGCACTCCTCAGCTACCAAATCATAACAGGTCTCTTAATTTTTGTCAGAGCTGTATATTGTTTTAAACGGGAGTATTCTTGTAGGCTTTACATGTTTTCTACTCCCATTTAGCTGATTAACCCCTTTGGGCTCTTCAGCACATCGCCTGAACAGTTGTGTACTTAGCTTAATGGCATTGTCTTCGTTTCCCTCCTCTTTTGGTCATGCAGGGTTTTATCAGGAAATTCCTTCAATCAGAACAAGAAAGGAGACCATAAGCCATACTGCATTGAGGATAATATCTCACAGGTCCAGGCAACATGCCCCCACATACAATATGACCCTTCACATGGCCCTGTACATACAGTATGAATCCACACACAGCCCCATACATACAGTATGAGCCCTCACATAGCTACCTATATACAGTATAAGCCCACATAGCTCCCTATATGCAGTTTGAGCCCCATATCTCCTATATAAAGTCTGAGCACCCACAAAGCTTCCCATATATAGTATGTGCCCCCACATAGCCTCCTATTTGCAGTATGAGCCCCTATATGGCCTTCTATTTGCAGTATTAACCCTTACATTATGTGCCCCCACATAGCCCCTTATATGCAGTAGGAACCTGCACATAGCCTATATACAGCATAAGCCCATACATGGCCTCCTATATACAGTATGAATCTGCACATAGCCTCCTATATACAGTATGAGCCCACACATAACCTCCTATATAGTGTGAACCCCTATGTAGCCTCCTATATACAGTGTCAAAGGAGTTTTGTGGATAACTCCAGTGCTGCTGATTTATTGAAGACGCCAATCCAAGGGTGTTCTTTAATAAATTTGTGGGTTCTTTATTCAACACGTTCAAAGTGACAAGCACTTCTTCAGGAAACGACCACAGGAAATGCAAATTTATTAAAGAACACCCTTCTTCAATAAATCAGCAGCACTGGATTCATCCACAAAACTCCTTTGACACAGATATTTGTTGTCATCTTATAACCTGTTGAGTTGCAGCAGCTAAACATCGCAACCTAAAAATCGCAACCTAAAAATGCATATCACTATGGATCAGGTTAACATAATCTGATATAAATATACAAATGTTTTTTAATAAGACCCTATTTTGCGCTATATTCTCCCCAGTGTTTTATACTGTATACAGTGTGAGCTCCTATATAGCCTCTTGTATACAGTGTGAGCCCCTATATAGGCTCCTGTATAGTGTGAGCCCCTACATAGCCTCCTGTATACAGTGAGCCCCTATATAGCCTCCTAAAAAAATTATACTGTATACAGTGTGAGCTCCTATATAGCCTCTTGTATACAGTGTGAGCCCCTATATAGCCTCCTGTATAGTGTGAGCCCCTACATAGCCTCCTGTATACAGTGTGAGCCCCTATATAGCCTGCTAAAAAAATTTTTTAAAAATCATACAGAGCAAATTCCTGCAGTGCGCAGGTGCTGGGCCTCTCTGACCTTTCTCGGCACCTCCGCACTGCAGGAATTTGCTCTGCCCTCATCAGGGCAGATAAGTACGCCTGTGCAGGAGCGCGAGGCCGGGGAACCTGTGAAGCAAGCAGGAGGGCGGCATCGCAAGAAGATGGGAGGCGCCGGACCAGGACTTGCGACACCTATCGGACCGGACCGCCCAGCAGGTGAGTATAATAAAAGTTATTTTTCTTCTCTTGCAGGTCGGATTGGGGGCTTATCTACAGCATTATAGAATGCTGTATATCCGCTCTGAAAGGCGTTGGTCGTAACTCGTATCGGCCAAACCTGGTGACAGGTTCGCTTTAAGACCTTCCAGAGGCTAAAAGAGGAACTGTTCTTCCATACAAGTTCCTTTTCCCGAGTCAACCCCATGTCCTGCAGAACTTCCCCCTTTCTATTTGATCCACAAGCTGGTCTTATATCTTACTTGCATGCCGTTTTGCTGGCAGGGAGCTCAAAACCGTGAGAGACTAGTGGCAGGTAATTGTAGGACAAATGAGCGATGAGCACTTGGAGGTCTCCTTGTAAATTCCTAATCACATTTGTTCCAAATATACTGAAAGATTCACACAGTTATATATTATTAGTTATTTTTTTATTTTTTAAATATCTTTTTATTGAGTTTTAAATGCAAAACAAGAAGCACATTCTTCTAAATGTATATAGTCTTACAATGGAGTATTGAAAGTCGTTTATAATCATAGGTACGTATACAAAGCATGACCTTAATCATATTCGTTCATATATACCGTAATAATTCCTCAGTAGAAATCCGTTATCCTACTATAAAGCCATGTAGTTCGGTCTCCTATACAATTATTCTCTAGGAAACTAATTCTTTTACATACGGTACATTTCTAAAAGCTAAACAGTATAAAATACAGATAAAAAAAATAATAAACAGAAGGCACAATACTGCATAAGGAATGTGCCTCTAACTGTGGAGCCCCCTAAGACCAAAACTAATAAAATATGGTCCGTGCCCAATTCACCCCCCCTCCTCGCACCACTCCCCTCGGTGATGTACTAATTGGGATGCCCAGCTGTGCAGTGGCCTTGGAGGGGAAGATATCTGCAGCCACACCTACAGGGGTTAAATCCAGGTGCCCAGGTCAGCAGCTTCCTTTTCCCTCCAGCAGTCACTTGGAAGCTTTTGTCCCTTTTGGTGTCTGGATCCCCCTGTCTGGAATGTCGGATTCTGTGATTATTGAGGCCCTGAGGAGAGCGGCGCGGGAAGGTGAGCCATGGTGTCATGGTCTGCTGAGTTTCTGGGATTAGGTGGTTTTAGGGTTAACCGGGATGGCCTCTCTCTGGGTTTCTGGGAGGCTTTTTATAGCCTCATTGTGGGGCCATCCTCTGTCGCTTATACTCTGACCCTTGGCCGAGTGTGTTTGACTCTGTTGTGCTTGTGCTGTGCTTGTGCCTGTGCTACATTTTGTCTGTCTGGTTCTGATTTGGCTGTGTCCCTGTTTCGAGTTTTGCCTGTCCCTTTTGTACTCTGCTGCCCTCTACGTGTATGACCCTTGGCTACGTTGTGACTCCGCTCTGCCTGCTCCTCTTGTACTTCGCCGCTCTCTCTGTGTCCGACCCCTTGGCTATTCTCTGATTACGCTCTGCCTGCTCCTCTTGTACTTCGTCGCTCTCTATGTGTATGACCCCTTTGCTACGTCCTGATTATCCGTTCTGTATATGCCCCTTGGTAACTGTGTCCCGTAGTTACCCTTCTAGGAGTTTTCCTTCACCTCATAGCTCTCCGGAGCTTAAGCCACGCCCACCAACAGTCACGTGCTTCAGGTCCTCTGGTCTGAAGCATTCTCTATCTGCTATTGCTTCCTCTGAGAGAGCTGTGGCTGGCTCCGCTCCTTGGCAGTCACATGCTGCAGGTCTTGGTTGTCTGAAGCACCCCATCTTCACTGCTCCGCTCCACAGGTATCTTTGGGCACAGTTGGTTTACTCAGGACACACGCACTAGCTCAGTGAGCAAGTATAGTGCGGTGTTCCTGACACATGGATTCAAAGCTTTATTAACGGGCTCAGCGTTCATCCCCCCGCGCCCTCTCCTCACCCCCTGCCCGGGCCTGCGCCCGTTCCTTTGTTAGGGCCTGCTTCCCTCGGGGCACCAACGTCGTTTCTCCTGACGTTCACAGAGGGCCCATCCCCATCAGTCCCGACGGCCCCTCTAGAAGTGGCCTGCCCTCTCCCCTGTCATTACCTCCAGCGCTGTCCCACCGTCACTGTGTCCGGTCCCCACACCCCTGCAAGCCGACCCTCCTTCGTTAATCGCTGTGCTGGAAAATCGCGCTTCAGCGCGGGGGCCCGCCGGTCCGGGCGCCACCCCCGTCATCCAGAGCGGCTACAAGACGGCCACAAACTCTCGGGCCCCTCAGCGTCATGCTGGGACGTCCGAGCCCGAGCTCCTGCTGTCCCCGCCTGTCTTCCGGCGCGTCACGGGCAGGCCCCACCCCTCCATCGCATCACTTCCTGTCTCGGCCAGGACAATGCCGAGACAGCCAAGGACCGGTCTCCTCGCTGTCCCATGCAGGCGCCAATGCGATGCCTGCTCAGGGAGGCATGGAGGCCGGTTTGAGACCCCAGAACGCAGCTGCAGAGTGTGCTGTTTGGTCAAACCCGACCGATCAAAGCGCTCTGCAGCTGTATGATAACACAGTACATGCACCAAGCATCAGCAGCACAGTCACAGTAACCCCTATAGCCCAAATAACAAATAATGTTTATTAACCCCTGCCCTCTCATATCCCAACTAGTGAGTTCGGTAACGCTATAGATACCCCCCTGCTAAACAGCACAGAGTTACCGGCTATGGCCAGTAACCCACCCCTGGCCGCTGATCCGCATGGCCCTAACACCCCACATAGCCAGGGCCAGCTCCAGGTTTTTATGGGCCCCGGGCGAAAGAGTCTCAGTGGGCCCCCTTAACACAGACCACGATTCATGATGCACAGATACTGCAGAGAAATATAGGTACAGTACAATGCCAAACACTTCTCTTCTTCCATTACATGAGTGATATCTATTGTAAATTGTGCAATAGCTCAAAAACCGCCAAATACTCACAGCGCACAGTACAGACCGGACAGTACAGTCCTCCATACAATATTATGGGCACCACATAGTCTCCCCCTCATCACCCATATAATACCCCATGCAGGATGTCACCCTCCCATCCCCCATATAATGCTCCATACAGAATACTGGACCCAATATAATGCTCCATACAGAATACTGGACCACATATAATGCTCCATACAAAATATGGAGCTCTCCTCTACACTGTGCTGCATTCTGCACTGTTACGGCTCAGGAAAGGGCGCTGTAGAAAGACTCCCCATTATCATCATCATTGCCTGCCCATTATCATTATCATTGCCTCCCCATCATCATCATTGCCTGCCCATCATCATCATCATCATTGCCTACCCATCATCATTATCATCATTGCCTCCCCATCATCACAGCCTCCCCATTATCATCATCATTGCCTCCCCATCATAATCATCATTGCCTCCCCATCATCATAGCCTCCTCATTATCATTACCTCCCCATCATCATCATCATTGCCTCCCCATTAATATCATCATCATCATCTCCCCATCATCATTGCCTCCCCATTAATATCATCATCATCATTGCCTCCCCATTAATATCATCATCATTGCCTCCCCATTATCATTGCCTCCCCATCATCATCATTGCCTCCCCATTAATATCATCATCATCTCCCCATCATCATTGCCTCCCCATCATCATCATTGCCTCCCCATCATCATCACCACCATCACTGCCTCCCCCCACCACCATCACACATACAGCACACACACAACACACATCTCTCACCTGTCCGGCGTCCGCGCTCTCTCTGCCACAGCCGGCCGCTGAATGATGACGTCATTCAGCGGCGCTGCTATGAGAGAGGAAGCGCCGGCGCCCTGCAGGCGCCCCTGTTGTGAATGTGCTAAAAATGGTTTCTGAGCAGAGGCTCCCTCTGGTGGTTACTGACAGTACTGAACCTTTCAGCGAGGAGTGGCAATCTGGGATCACGGAGTGGTCTGATATAAGGGAGGTTCTCTCCCATGATGGTTGCCGGTGATCAATTGTTCTTGTCTCAATTGTGGTTCCTGGTTCATTTGGAAGCTTGCTGAGTCTTGCCTGCATCTTCTGCTATCAGATAAGATATTTTCTGCTTTTATTTTTGTGCTTGCTTTTTGCATTGTTCCCTGCACTTCTGTGGAGGTCAGCCAGGTCCACTCCGGGGGGCTTGTGCTCCTCTCAGTTTATCTGGAGCCACTGTTGTTTGTTCATTTGCTTTTTCCTGTTTTTTCAGTGGCTGCTGCTTAGTTTTGTTACACCAGAGAACTGATTTAGGTGGTAGAGGTCTTGTGATCTCAGGTGTTTTTGCAATCAGTAGTGTTGGGTTTTTTTTTAGGGTTTTTTTTGGATTGCACTGAGTATCCTTTCCTGTACTTTTCTGTCTAGACAGATTGGGCCCCAGCGTTTGCTCATTCTATTTTCTGTCTGTGTCCGTGCTTCCTCTTGTCTAACCGCCATTACATGTTTGGGTGCTTCCTATTTTCTTTGGGGATCTGCTCCGGGGCAGATAGCTTTCATCTTTCTGCCTTTAGGTGTAGTTATCTCTCAGGCTATGACGAGTCATCTAGGATCAACGTAGGAACGCTCCACGGCTACCTCTAGTTGTGTGGTTAGTTCAGGTTACTGCAATCCAATAGGTTCCAGCCTCTCTGGTGTATTGCCGTTTTTGCTTACTCTCCTCAGCTACCAAAACATAACATTATCACCGGCCCAAAACTGAAAATTGTATGGTACTCAAAGAAGGAAAAAATTAGTCAGAGTTGTCAGAGATTTATTTATTTTTTTTTCCTGTTTGTTGCATTTTTTTCCCTCTTTCTCTCTGGGTGCTGAGGAGGATTTTTTTTTTCTCAATAGAGCTTGCACAGTTGTCTGGCCGTGTGGATCAGCTTGCCACTGAGGTTCAGAGTATTGCTACCTATCTTGCTAGGTTGCCGGTTGAGGAACCTAGGATTCCCATACCAGATTTGTTTTTGGGGGATCGGGCTAAATTTCTGAATTTCAAAAATAACTGTAAGTTGTTTTTTTGCCTTAAAGCCTAAGTCCTCAGGGAACGCAGCACAGCAGGTTCAAATTGTCATCTCTCTCCTGCGCGGCGATCCTCAGGATTGGGCTTTTTCCCTGACACCTGGGGATCCTGTTTTGAATGATATTGATGCATTTTTTCTGGCTCTGGGGTTATTGTACGATGAACCTAATGTCACTGATCAAGCTGAAAAAACCTTGTTGGCATTAAATCAGGGTCTTGAAGATGCTGAGTTGTACTGTCAGAAATTCCGAAAGTGGGCAGTCCTGACCAAATGGAATGATGATGCTTTGGCAGCCCTTTTTCGGAAGGGGCTGTCAGAGAATGTAAACGATGTTATGGTGGGATTCCCTGCTCCCTCTGGTCTCAATGATTCTATGTATTGGCTATTCAAATTGACAGACGTTTGCGTGAGCGCAGAGGTATGCGTGAGATAGTGTTGCCTTGTGAGCCAGCTTCTGAGCCCATGCAGTGTGATAGAGTGACTTCTGGGGCACAGCGTCATGAGTTTCGAAAGCGCAATGGTTATGTTTCTACTGTGGTGGTGCCTCTCATGCTATTCAGTCTGCCCTAAACGGGGAAGACGTTTTGCATGCTCAGTTGTCTTGGGTAGTGTTCAGACTAAGTTTTTATTAACTGTTACTCTCATATGCTCTCTGTCCTCATTTTCTGCTCAGGCTTTCGTTGATTCGGGAGCAGCTATTAACCTGATGGATTTTGATTTTGCTAAACGTTGCGGGTTTCCCTTGAATACCTACAGAAGTCTATTCCCCTACTGGGGATCGATTCTACCCCTTTGGCTGAGAATAAACCTCAGTTCTCTACTGAGGTGATAATGAGGGTTGAACCTGATCATCAGGAGAGCTGCAAATTTTTGGTTCTGTATAATCTGCATGACATTATCGTGCTGGGTTTCCCTTGGTTACAGTCTCATAATCCTGTTTTGGATTGGAAATCTGTGTCTGTAACCAGTTGGGGCTACCAATGTGTTAATACCAACACTCCTGTTTTTTCTGCCTCCCCCCAGGCTCAGGATGTTCCTGACTTTTTGATTGATTTTTCTGATGTGTTTAGCGAAAGTAAATCTGCATCCTTGCCTTCCCATAGGAGCTATGACTGCGCTATTGAATCAGTGCCGGGTAGTAAATTCCCTAAAGGTCGCCTTTTTAACTTGTCTGTACCTGAACATGACGCTATGCGGTCTTATATCTAGGAGTCATTGGAGAAGGGTCATTTCAGACCATCCTCTTCACCCTTGGGTGCCGGTTTTTTCTTTGTGGCCAAAAAGGATGGTTCATTGAGGCCGGGTATTGATTATCGTCTCTTGAATAAGATCATGGTGAAGTATCATATCCGTTACCTTGACTTCTGACTGTTCCAGGTGAAAAGTGCTTGTGATTACAAGCTTGACCTCAGGGGCGCGTATACTTTCGCATAAGTACAAGGGATGAATGGAAACGGGTTATACCCCAGGGGCTATTTAGTTACCTAGGGATGACGTTTTGCACGCTCAGTTGTCTTGGGTAGTGTTCAGACTAAATTTCTGTTGACTGTTACCCTGATTTGCTCCCTGTCCACATTTTCTGCTCAGGCTTTTGTTGATTCAGGAGCAGCTATTAACCGATGGATTTTGACTTTGCCAAACGTTGTGGTTTCCCATGATACCCTGTGGAAGTCTATTCCCCTACTGGGCATTGATTTACCCCTTGGCGGAGAATAAACCCCAGTTTTCTACACAAGTGATAATGAGGTTGAAACAGATCATCAGGAGAGTTGCAAATTTCTGGTGCTGTATAATCTGCATGACATTATTGTACTAGGTTTCCCTTGGTTACAGTCTCTAATCCTGTTTTGGATTGGAAATCTGTCTGGTGACCAGTTGGGGCTGCCAATGTGTTAATGCCGACACTCCTGTTTTTTCTGCCTCTCCCAGTCTCAGGATGTTCCTGACTTTTTGACTGATTTTTCGGATGTATTTAGTGAAGTAATCTGCATCCTTGCCCCTCACAGGAGCTATGATTGCGTTATGAATAGTGCTGTGTAAATTTCTAAAGTCGCTTTAACTGTCTGTACCTGACCGATGCTATGCGATTTATATTAGAGTCATTGAGAAGGTCATTTCAGACCATCCTCTTCACCCTTGGTGCGTTTTCTTGTGGCCAAAAAGGATGTTCATTGAGGCGGGTATTGATATCGCTCTTGAATAGATCACTGTGAGTATCAATATCCGTTACCTTGACTTCTGACCTGTTTTCTAGGGTGAAAAGTGCTTGTTGATTTACCAAGCTTGACCTCAGGGGGGCGTATAACCTTATTCGCATTAAGTACAGGGATGAATGGAAGACGGCGTTTAATACCCCAGAGGGGCATTTTGAGTACCTAGTGATGCCCTTTGGGCTCACTAATGCTCCTTCCGTCTTCCAATCCTTCATGAATGATATTTTCAGGGATTTTGTGGATAAATTTCTGATTGTTTATTTGAATGATATCTTGATTTTTTCCAATGACTGGGACTCTCATGTGAAACATGTTCGGACTGTGTTCCAGATTTTGAGAGAGAATGCACTGTATGTGAAGGAATCAAAGTGTCTTTTTGGCATACAGAAGGTCTCATTTCTGGGATTCATTTTGTCTCTGTCTGTTATTGAAATGGACCCGGTCAAGGTTCAGGCCATCTGTGATTGGGTTCAACCTACTTCATTAAAGGCTCTTCAGAGATTTTTGGGTTTTGCCAATTTTTATCGTAAATTTATTGGTCATTTCTCCGGTATTGTTAAACCATTGACTGATTTGACCAAAAAGGGTTCTGATGTGGTGAATGCTCCTGGGGCATCTCTGCGTTTCAGAACTTAAGAGGATTCATTTGCTCTGTTCTACGCAGCTGATATTTCTTACGTTTAGTGAGGTGAGCCTTGAAATTGGGGCAGTGCGTTTTGTCCAAGAATCAGAGACTCTAAGAGACTTTCTTGAATTTTTCTCCATGAGTATTAGACTTGAGTTATCGGATTGGCATGAGTGGCCTTTGAAAGTGAACATTGCTGAAGATCAAACATCATGTGTCCAGACCTAGATTGGTTATCGACACAGCGATTATGAAGGCAGGTGCTGTTTACTTTGTAGGTCTTGACATGTTTTGAAATCAGTTTTTCCGTCGGCATTGCTTTCTGCTGTGCAGCTATTGCCCATCAATGGAGTTTCATTGTCCCTGATCTTCTCTGCTCTTAAGCACTGTGAGCAATCAGTGCTTCAGAATCAACTGCAGTGCTGTGACGACCGGGAACTGGTTTGTACTCCTATTCTAGAGAACTTGAACTGTGGACTTGAAAACTGTATTTAATCACGTTGCTGATCGGTAACAGAGAGATCGAACTGTTGGGATATGCTGACTTATACTCTGCTGTGTGTCTCCGCTCTACCTGCAAACTGTGTGACCCTTTTTGCTACTTGTATGAAGTAATACAAGTCCTTCTATATCAAACCTGTGTCTCGTGTTTTCCTCGCACCCAAGCACAAGACGCTATATGAACTGTACACCATACATTACATTTTAATTTTGTGGTTTCTTTTCTTCCTGGCACTAAGGATGTTAAGGCGGATGCCCTCTTGAGGAGTTTCTTTGCGGACTCTCCTGAGTTATCTGATCCTACTGTTATTTTGAAAGAGGGTGTAGTTCTTTCCGCCATCTTGCCCAATTTGAGACTATCTCTGGAAGGGTGTCAGGAGGATAAACCTGAGCGCTGCCCTATTGGGAAATTGTTTGTCCCAGACCAGTGGAAGAAGAGTGTGATGTCTGAGATTCATTGTTCCGCGTTGGCTGGTCATCCCAGGATTTTTGGTACCAGAGACTTGGTGAGTCGGTCCTTTTGGTGGCCTACTTTGTCTCGTGACGTCAGGGAATTTGTGCAGTCCTGTGGGACTTGCTCTCGCTCCAAGCCTTGCTCTCACTCTAGTGGTTTGTTAATGCCATTACCTGTGCCCAAGAGGCCATGGACCCATATCTCTATGGATTTTATTTCCAACCTCCCTGTTTCTCAGAGAATGACCGTTATCTGGGTAATCTGTGATAGGTTTTCCAAGATGATACATCTTGTGCCATTACCTAAGTTACCTTCCTCCTCCGAATTGGTGCCTTTGTTCCTTCAGCACGTGGTTCAGTTACATGGCATTCCGGAGAACATTGAGTCTGACAGAGGAGTCCAGTTTGTTTCCAGATTTTGGAGGACATTTTGTTCTAAACTTGGTGTTCAATTATCTTTCTCCTCTGCTTTTCATCCTCAGACCAATGGACAAACCGAGAGAACAAACCAGACCTTGGAGACTTATTTGAGATGTTTTGTGTCTGCTGATCAGGATGACTGGGTCTCTTTTTTGCCTTTGGCTGAGTTTGCTCTTAATAATAGGGCTAGATCTGCCACCTTGATGTCTCCATTTTTCTGCAATTTTGGGTTTGACCCTCGATTTTCTTCGGGACAGGCGGAGGCTTCTGTCTGTCCGGGTGTTGACTCTGTTGTGGAGCGAATGCAGCAGATTTGGGACCAGGTAGTGGAGAGGTTGTCTCTCTCTCAGGAGAAGGCCCAACGGTTTGCCAACCGGCATAGGACTGATGGTCCTCGGTTTAAAGTGGGGGACTTGGTTTGGTTGTCCTCAAGAAATATCCCTATGAGGGTTGCATCTCCTAAGTTTAAGCCTAGGTTCATTGGACCTTATAAGATCATGGAGATTCTTAATCCTGTTTCCTTCCGTTTGCTTCTTCCAGGGACATTTAAGATCCATAACATGTTCCACAAGTCCTTATTGAAGAGGTTTGTCGAGCCAGTGGTTCTGTGGCTGCGCCTCCTGACCCTGTTTTGGTTGAGGGCAATCTGGAGTATGTGGTTGAGAAAATATTGGATTCTCGGTTTTCTAGACGGAAACTCCAGTATTTGGTTAAGTGGAGAGGTTATGGTCAGGAGGACAATTCTTGGGTGTTTGCTTCGGACATCCATGCTAGGAGACTGATCCGTGCCTATCACCGAGCTCATCCTGATCGACCTGGTTGCACAAGTGAGGGTTCGGTGACCCCTCCTCAAGGGGGGGTACTGTTGTGAATGTGCTAAAAATGGTTTCTGAGCAGAGGCTCCCTCTGGTGGTTACTGACAGTACTGAACCTTTCAGCGAGGAGTGGCAATCTGGGATCACGGATTGGTCTGATATAAGGGAGGTTCTCTCCCATGATGGTTGCCGGTGATCAATTGTTCTTGTCTCAATTGTGGTTCCTGGTTCATTTGGAAGCTTGCGGAGTCTTACCTGCATCTTCTGCTATAAGATAAGATATTTTCTGCTTTTATTTTTGTGCTTGCTTTTTGCATTGTTCCCTGCACTTCTGTGGAGGTCAGCCAGGTCCCCTCCGGGGGGCTTGTGCTCCTCTCAGTTTATCTGGAGCCACTGTTGTTTGTTCATTTACTTTTTCCTGTTTTTTCAGTGGCTGCGGCTTAGTTTTGTTACACCAGAGAACTGATTTAGGTGGTAGAGGTCGTGTGATCTCAGGTGTTTTTGCAATCAGTAGTGTTGGTTTTTTTAGGGTTTTTTTTGGATTTTCACTGAGTATCCTTTCCTGTACTTTTCTGTCTAGACAGATTGGGCCCCAGCGTTTGCTCATTTATTTTCTGTGTCCGTGCTTCCTCTTGTCTAACCGCCATTACATGTTTGGGGGCTTCCTATTTTCTTTGGGGATCTGCTCTGTGGCAGATAGCTTTCATCTTTCTGCCTTTAGGTGTAGTTATCTCTCAGGCTGTGACGAGGCGTCTAGGATCAATGTAGGAACGCTCCACGGCTACCTCTAGTTGTGTGGTTAGTTCAGGTTACTGCAATCCAATAGGTTCCAGCCTCTCTGGTGTATTGCTGTTTTTGCTTACTCACCTCAGCTACCAAAACATAACACGCCCCCTGGAGCCCGGAGCTGCGGCAGCGGAGGCACGGGGAGAGGTGAGTATTGCGCCGGCTGCTGCCGGGGCCCTGAGCAAGCGGGGGGCCCAGTGGCGGCGCTGGCACCACTAACGGGCGCCGGGGTGCCCGACGGCGAGTGGGCCCCCCGCCTGCTCAGGGCCCGGCACTTGCCCGGGTATGCCGGGTGCTGACGCCGGCCCTGCCCATAGCTATAGCGAATGCAGGCGTAGGCGCCACATGTCCTCCCGATCCTACTCCTATGATTCCCGCGATTATTCCCACTATCCCTCTAACAGTCATCCTTCCCGATATGGCCGCAGACACAGCTCTCATACGAGCCAGCTCAGATATCGGGCATCTCAATCTACATCTACATCAGGAGGTTCCTTGGCGTCGCGGAGTCCCGATAAGCGACATTGGGCACACAGCGAACGCCAAAAGTCGCGGGCTCCTTTGGAGGCTATCAGCCAGGGAGACCCATCCCTCAGGGCTTCCAGCCTTTATGACCACCAGGTCATTGCTCAATACAGAGCTAGAGCTCCACCATCAATTGGCTTCACTCAGGCTCTAGCGCACGACATTCAGTCACACGCTCCAAATGTGGCTCTCAGCCGGGACGTCCATAGCTACGCCTCTGCAAATTCCCCCAGGCCTTACACCACTGCGCCGGGGTTCCGCCAGCATCGGTAGCCACTCCTGCGGCACACAGTGGTGAGTGTTCTAAGGTCAATGATGAATTAACGCTGAACGGAATGATCACAAGGGAGAATGAACTAGCCTCAGCAATTAAAGAGCTAATTCAACATTTAACGCAACCGTCCAGTGCAGCTGAAAGCACTACTACACTTCAGTCAGCGAGTTTTCACAAGGACACCTTTTTCTGCGGGATCAGCCCGCTAGGCGCACACATAGACCAAGAGACGAGACAAAAAATATGGAATAATGACTATGTCTATATATGGTCTCTATTGTCAGCCGACCAACAGACCGTTGATAGGGAAAGGAGAAATGAACGGGTATATGATAGAAATAGATCAAGATTAGCACAAAGCATGCATAATTGGCTACAAGGGTTCGCTGTACTGGGCTGTATTATGGGCCAGAAGCATCCAGAACGCTGATCCGAATTATTTATATATCAGGATCTGATATATAATTCATATAAATCCCATGGCGGTTCTGCCTGGTGGCGGTATGATGAGAGTTCCACAGGCGGCTGGCCCTACAGCCCGATCTAGGGTGGGGGTGAAAGCAACGGATGTATGGCTGCGACTTATGCTATCGCAGAAGCACCTCTCCCTTTTCATCTGCGACCCTTAACTACTCCGCAGCCGCTGGAGTAGTTTTTAACGAGGGAAACTGCCGCTTCCAATCGCTATGTAGGTTTAGACATGACTGCTCAGCTTGCGGGGGAGGACACCCAGCCGCAAGGAGCACTCGTCAAGCAAACAGAGCGCCTACAAGGCAAAACCCCGGTGAGCGTAGCCGCGATGGGCCCCTGGCTATATCTCTACCCCAATAAAGGAAGCAGCATAGGACACGGTAAAATATCGTTTAATACATCATCTCTCATACCCAAAAGGCGAATCAGTTAACGACACTATCCCCCCAGAATCATAGAATGGTAGAGTTGGAAGGGACCTCCTGGGCCTTCTGGTCCAACCCCCTGCTCAAAGCAGGATTCTCTAAATCATCCCAGACAGATGTCTATCCAGCCTCTGTTTGAAGACTTCCATTGAAGGAGAACTCACCACCTCTTGTGGCAGCCTGTTCCACTCATTGATCACCCTGTCAAAAAGTTTTTTCTAATATCTAATCTGTGTCTCCTCCCATTCAGTTTCATCCCATTGCTTCTAGTCTTTCCTTGTGCAAATGAGAATAAAGATGATCCTTCTACAATGTGACAGCCCTTGAGATATTTGTAGACAGCTATTAAGTCTCCTCTCAGTCTTTTTTTTTGCAAGCTAAACATTCCCAAATCCTGCAACCGTTCCTCATAGGACATGGTTTGCAGACCGGTCACCATTATGGTGGCTCTTCTCTGAACTTGCTCCAGTTTGTTGATGTCTTTTTTAAAATGTGGTGCCCAAAACTGGACACAGTATTTCAGATGAGGTCTGACCAAAGAGGAGTAGAGGGCAATAATGACCTCACGTGATCTAGACTGTATGCTTCTGTTGATACATCCTAGAATTGCATTTGCCTTTTTTGCTGCTGCATCACACTGTTGACTCATGTTAAGTCTGTGATCAATTAGTATACCCAAGTCTTTTTCACATGTGCTGTTACTTAGCCCTATTCCTCCCATTTTGTATATGCTTTTTTCATTTTTATTGCCCAGATGTAGTACTTTGCATTTTTCCCTGTTAAAATCCATTCTGTTAGTTGCTGCCCACTGCTCCAGTTTATGTATATCTTTTTGAATCCTTTCTCTCTCTTATCTAGTATTAGCTACCCCTCCTAGCTTTGTGTCATCAGCAAATTTGATCAGTTTACCCTCAATTCCTTCATCTAAATCATTGATAAAGATGTTGAACAATACAGGGCCCAAAACAGAGCCTTGTGGTACCCCACTTGAGACATTCTTCCAACTGATGTGCAGCCATTTACAACCACTCTTTGGGTCCGATCACTAAGCCAGTTATGAATCCACCTAACAGTTGCCTTGTCCATTCCATACTTATTCATTTTTTCAATAAGGATTGTGTGAGATACTTTGTCAAATGCTTTGCTGAAGTCAAGATATACTATATCTACAGCATTTCCCTGATCCACCCAGTCAGTAATTCTGTCATAGAAGGAAATTAAGTTAGTCTGACATGACTTATTAGTTACAAACCCATGCTGACTCTGTTTAATCACTTCATTCTTATCCAGGTACTTGCATACATGTTCTTTAATAATTTGTTCAAAGATCTTTCCTGGTATAGAAGTCAGACTCACCGGCCTGTAGTTCCCTGGGTCCACCTTCTTCCCCTTTTTGAAGATAGGAACAACATTTGCTCTTCTCCAGTCTTCTGGGACTTCTCCTGTTCTCCAAGAATTTTCAAAGATTATGGATAGTGGTTCAAGAATTTCTTCTGCTATCTCCTTCAGTACCCTGGGGTGTAATTCATCTGGACCTGGAGACTTGAATTCATTTATGTTAGCTAAGTGTTTCCTCACTGTCTTTCTGTTTATAGATATCCTGGATTCTTCTATTCCTTTAATAGGACAGTGAAGATCAGTTGATGTTACATTTCCTTTCTGAGAGAAAACAGATGCAAAATAGGAATTTAAAAGTTCAGCCTTCTCAACATCCTGACTTACCATTTCATCATTTTCATCCTGTAAAAATTCTATAGCATCTTTGACTTTTCTTTTACTTTTGACGTATCCCCAAAATCCTTTTTTGTTGCTTTTGACGTCACTTGCAAGCCTTAATTCATTGTCAGCTTTAGATAATCTGATTTGTGCCCTGCAGGTTCTGCAGACGGCATTATATTCTTCTTTAGATATGCCTCCCTCTTTCCATTTGATAAACATTTCTTTCTTCCTTTTTAGCATGTGTTTAAGTTCTATGTTCATCCATCCTGGTTTCCTTAAATGCTTCCCATTCTTCCCTCTTTTCGGAATTGTTAACGATTGTGCTTTGAGAATCTCATTTTTCAAGATTTTCCATCCTTCCTGGACATTTTTGTCCTTAAGGATATCCAGCCATTGGATCCCTCCAATTCTCTTTCTGAGTTCCTTAAAATCTGCCTTTCTGAAATCTAACCTTGACGTCTGAGTCTTCACAGGTCTTCCTCCTCTTGTTATCCAAAATTCTAAAATAGCATGGTCACTACCTCCTAGAGTCCCAGCCACTCTTACCTCCTCCACCATTTCCTCCCTGTTTATGAGGATTAGATCCAAGGTAGCAGATCCCTTGTTTTCTCCATTACCTTTTGGAAGATAAAGTTGTCAGCAAGAGAGGATAAGAATTTCCTGGACCTGTTAGTTTTGCCTGAGAGAGATTCCCAACAAATGTCTGGATAGTTGAAATCTCCCATGACCACTATGTCATATTTTTTGGAGAACTTGGTGTCATGTGTGCATCGCCTCGAAGATCGTCGCGGTTGCACATTCTGACTTCTCACAGCTGAGTTGCTGTTTCTTTGTGTTTGGCAGTTAGGGAGTTAATTCTGTCTGTGCTCAGTTCTGGGACTGGGTGCAGTTTCTTCCAGCTGCAATTAATTATTTGTTGATTGGTTTCCTTTAAATCTCTGGTTGTCTGTGTTGGGAGTTGCCAGTGAAATTCTTCATGCAGACCACAGATAGGATTGTATCTGTATAGATTTAAGTTAAAGAGCTCCTTAGTTGTTTTAAGCTCACCTTGCTTAGAGTTTAATATCCCAGATCATTTATGTTCCTTCTGTGTTTGAGTGTGTATGCAAGTCTGTGTTTTCTCCAGTCTGTCTTATATGTCTAATCTGTGTATTTAGCAGAGATCAGCCCATATCCCTTTGGTGGTAATCAGAATCCTTCTTAGGACTGATTACAGGGTTCAGGGACTGATAGGAGACAGGGTTAGGCTGGAGACTTGGACCTCTGAACCATTATCAGTACCTCCAAGGTGAGGGATTAGTTAGGACCCCAGTTTAGGGTCAGGTTAGACCCCCGGTCCTCCTCTTTCCTGTGACAGTGTATCAAGTCCTCAAGATTAACCCTGAGTTCAACGGATATCGTGTCAGGTAAATCTATTCTATATTTACATGCTGATGTTGCTAATCTATATGTTGTATAGAGTGTTGTTCTTTTAAGAATAGTTTACTGACATCGTACACATATCATAAGACCGCGTGACATTTTCACTGGCCAATAAAATTATTCCCAGTTGCCATGGATCCAGTAGCCCAGCTGGCTCTGCAGTTGCAGGGATTATCCATGGAGCTGACGGACATTAAGTCCAAAGTTTTGTCTCCCTCGGAGCAAACCAGATTTGAACCTAAAGTAGCTCTCCCGGACAGGTTCACTGGTGGGCGAGACAAATTTTTTACCTTCAGGGAAGCATGTAAATTGTATTTTCGGCTTCGGCCTCGATCATCAGGGAGTGAAGAGCAGAGAGTGGGAATTGTTATCTCGCTCCTACAAGGGGACCCTCAATCCTGGGCCTTCTCCCTTCCTCCGGGATCCCCGGCTCTACAGTCAGTAGATCGATTTTTTACTGCCCTGGGTTTGGTATATGATGACCCAGATCGGGTCTCTCTTGCTGAGACAAAATTACGTAAGATACAGCAGGGAGATCGTCCGGTGGAGGAATTTGCTTCTGAGTTCCGTAGATGGGCCACAGATACTCAGTGGAATGACCCAGCTCTTAGGAGCCAGTTTTGTCATGGGCTTTTGACAAATTAAAGGACGTTTTGGCTCAGTATGATTCTCCTCCATCACTGGAGGCTGCTATGGCCCTAGCTATCCGTACTGATAGACGGCTCCGGGAGAGGTGCGAGGTAACTCCGCCCCCTGTTGTTACTCCACCTACTACTAAAGTCCCTTATGTGTGAGTTCCCCTTGTCTGTTCGGAGGAGCCTATGCAGTTGGGAGGGACATCATTTCGTAGGAGGGGATTGGCGGTACGCCGCAGGACTAGAAGGTGTTTCTTCTGCGGGAAAGAGGGACATTTTGTTGGGGGATGTCCATCCCGTGCCTTGTTGAGCAAAAAGTCGCCGGAAAACTGTTAATCCCAGGTTGTGTGGTGGACGACAACCTGGGAGTATGTATTTCGTCCGCTAGTTCTTCTCAGTTCCTTGTACCAGTGGAGGTGGTGGTTGGTACGAGAGTGGAGAGATTTTCTGTTCTTCTTGATAGTGGGTCCGGGGCTAATCTGGTTGACGCTCAGTTTGCTCAGGCTCAAGGTATGCATCTGAGTGTATTGGTCAAACCGATCCCTATATTCTCCATTGACGCCAGGCCTCTCGGTCAAGGTAGCTTTGTTCATGAGGTTCATAACATTGACCTTCGGGTAGGGGCAATACATAGGGAACTATTATCTTGTTATGTGTTGGAGGGTCTACCTACTCCTATTGTGTTGGGACTTCCTTGGTTGGTTAAACATAACCCTGTGATTAATTGGCAGTCCAGAGATATAAGCCAATGGGGGGAGTTTTGCAAAAGTAACTGCATGAACACAGTCATCAGTGCGGTCGTGCCTAGTACTTTGCCTCCTTTTTTGGAGGACTTTGGGGATGTGTTCTCTGAGGAGGGGTGTCAGGAGTTGCCTCCTCATCGCGTGTATGACTGCTCTATTAATTTACTTCCTGATGCTAAGTTACCTAAAGCTAGGTTATATAACCTTTCTGGTCCTGAGAGGCAGGCTATGAAAGATTATATTTCGGAAAGTCTGGCCAAAGGGCATATTAGACCTTCATCTTCCCCAGTGGCCGCGGGGTTCTTCTTTGTGAAGAAAAAAGATGGAGGCCTACGCCCTTGCTTGGATTTCCGCGAACTTAATCGGATTACTGTTCGAGATCCGTATCCACTCCCTCTGATTCCTGATCTCTTCAATCAAATTGTTGGCGCCAAATGGTTCTCTAAATTGGATCTCAGGGGGGCGTATAATCTGATTAGGATAAAAGAGGGGGATGAGTGGAAAACGGCGTTTAACACGCCGGAGGGACATTATGAGAACCTTGTCATGCCTTTTGGTCTGACTACTGCACCAGCAGTATTCCAACATTTTGTTAATGACATTTTTCGTCATCTGGTGGGGCTGTTTGTGGTCGTATATTTGGATGACATTTTAATTTACTCACCAGATCTTGTGTCTCACCAGGAGCATGTGAGACAGGTGTTGCAGATCTTGCGAGACAATAAACTATACGCCAAACTGGAAAAGTGTGTATTCGCCGTACAGGAACTTCAGTTTTTGGGTTTCTTGGTGTCAGCCTCCAGTTTCCGTATGGACCCTGAAAAGGTGAGAGCAGTGCTTGAATGGGATCAGCCAGAGGATCTTAAGGCTCTGCAGCGTTTTCTGGGGTTTGCTAACTACTACCGGAAATTTATTTGTAATTTCTCATCTGTTGTCAAACCTCTCACTGACATGACAAGAAAAGGGACGGATTTTTCTAAATGGTCGGACAAAGCTTGCCAAGCTTTTTCCTCTTTGAAAAAATGTTTTGCTTCGGCACCCGTTCTCATCCAACCAGATGCATCACAGCCGTTCGTTGTGGAGGTGGACGCGTCTGACGTAGGGGTGGGTGCAATATTGTCCCAGGGTCCGTCCCCTGGTAAATGGCATCCGTGCGCTTTCTTTTCTAAAAAATTGTCGTCCGCCGAAAGGAATTATGATATCGGCAATAGGGAACTTTTGGCCATTAAGTTGGCTTTTGAAGAATGGCGTCACTTTTTGGAGGGGGCAGTCCACCCGGTCACCGTCATTACTGATCACAAGAACCTGCTGTATTTGGAATCTGCTAAGCGTCTGAATTCCAGACAAGCTCGATGGTCGTTGTTTTTTACCAGGTTTAATTTTGTTGTCACTTATCGCCCTGGATCTAAGAATGTTAAGGCGGATGCCTTGTCTCGCAGTTTCCCAGGGCCGGGAAAATGGATGACCCGATTCCTATCCTTCAGGAGGGGGTGGTAGTGTCGGCTGTATGTTCTGAGCTTGAGGAGGAGGTGTTAGAGGCTCAGGGGGACGCCCCTGCAGGACCTCCAGGGAGACTGTTTGTCCCAAATCAGTTGAGACAAAAGGTTATTGAGGCACATCATAATTCTGCTTTAGCAGGACATCCAGGGAGTAAGGCTACTTTAGATCTCCTTTCTCGCCGGTTTTGGTGGCCTAACGTTAATAAAGATGTTTTAACTTTTGTCGCGTCCTGTGGGGTTTGTGCTCGCTCTAAGACCCCTCATACCCGTCCGTCTGGGACCCTCTTACCTTTGAAACTTCCGGAGCGTCCATGGACTCATTTGTCTATGGACTTCATCACGGACCTTCCTCAGTCGTCAGGGAAGACTGTCATACTGGTGGTTGTTGACAGGTTCAGTAAGATGGCACATTTCATTGCTCTTCCTGCCCTCCCTAATGCTAAAACTCTGGCGCAGGTGTTCATTGGGGAGATTGTGAGACTTCATGGGTTGCCTTCTGATGTGGTGTCAGATAGGGGGTCTCAGTTTGTGTCCAAGTTTTGGAGGGCATTTTGTTTACGTCGGGGGATGCAATTGTCATTTTCCTCGGCTTTTCATCCGCAGACCAATGGTCAGACAGAGCGTCTGAATCAAAGCCTAGAGACTTATCTTCGGTGTTTTGTCTCAGAGAACCAGGAGGACTGGTCTTCTTTCTTGCCTCTGGCAGAGTTCGCTCTTAACAACAGGCGGAGCGAGTCCACTGGTAAGTCCCCGTTTTTTGGGGCATATGGTTTTCATCCCCAGTTTTGTACATTCAATGGGGGGGGCCCTTCTGGGGTTCCTGAGGAGGAGCGTTTCTCGTCGTCACTTGCTTCAGTGTGGAGAGGTGTATTGAATAATCTGAGTGCTATGGGGAACCGTTATAAACGTATGGCTGATAGGAGGAGAGTTTCTGGTCCAGATCTTAATGTGAACGATCTGGTATGGTTGTCTACCAGGAATATAAAACTTAAAGTTCCCTCCTGGAAGCTGGGCCCCAGATTCATCGGGCCGTACAGGATCAGTTCCATAATTAATCCTGTGGCATTTCGTCTGGACCTCCCTCCTACGTTTAAAATTCATAATGTGTTCCACAAGTCATTACTTAAGAGGTACGTGGCACCAGTCATACCATCACCTCTACCTCCTCCTCCAGTGGTGGTCAATGGTAACTTGGAGTTTCAAGTGTCAAAGATCATTGACTCACGTCTGAATCGCCGGTCCCTTCAGTACTTGGTGCATTGGAAGGGGTATGGTCCAGAGGAGAGGACGTGGGTTCCTGCGTCTGACATTAACGCAGATCGTTTGGTGCGGACCTTCCACAGAACTCACCCGGGCAAACCTGGCCCTGAGGGTCCGGAGGCCCCTCGTAGAAGGGGGGGTACTGTCATGTGTGCATCGCCATGAAGATCGTCGCGGTTGCACATTCTGACTTCTCACAGCTGAGTTGCTGTTTCTTTGTGTTTGGCAGTTAGGGAGTTAATTCTGTCTGTGCTCAGTTCTGGGACTGGGTGCAGTTTCTTCCGGCTGCAATTAATTATTTGTTGATTGGTTTCCTTTAAATCTCTGGTTGTCTGTGTTGGGAGTTGCCAGTGAAATTCTTCATGCAGACCACAGATAGGATTGTATCTGTATAGATTTAAGTTAAAGAGCTCCTTAGTTGTTTTAAGCTCACCTTGCTTAGAGTTTAATATCCCAGATCATTTATGTTCCTTCTGTGTTTGAGTGTGTATGCAAGTCTGTGTTTTCTCCAGTCTGTCTTATATGTCTAATCTGTGTATTTAGCAGAGATCAGCCCATATCCCTTTGGTGGTAATCAGAATCCTTCTTAGGACTGATTACAGGGTTCAGGGACTGATAGGAGACAGGGTTAGGCTGGAGACTTGGACCTCTGAACCATTATCAGTACCTCCAAGGTGAGGGATTAGTTAGGACCCCAGTTTAGGGTCAGGTTAGACCCCCGGTCCTCCTCTTTCCTGTGACAGTGTATCAAGTCCTCAAGATTAACCCTGAGTTCAACGGATATCGTGTCAGGTAAATCTATTCTATATTTACATGCTGATGTTGCTAATCTATATGTTGTATAGAGTGTTGTTCTTTTAAGAATAGTTTACTGACATCGTACACATATCATAAGACCGCGTGACACTTGGCCATTTGATGCATAAAGAGTTCATCCATATCTTCAGCTTGCACAGGCGGCCTGTAGTAAATGCCTACAATGGTGTCCTTTCCATTGTTCTGTCCTTGTATTCTTACCCAAACAGTTTCCACAGAACTCCCAGTCTCTGAAGCGTCAATCTCTGTGCAGATATACGCTTTTCTAACATACAATGCAACACCTCCTCCTCGTTTATCAAGTCTGTTTCTTGCAAATAAGTTGTATCCTTCTAGCCTTGTATTCCAATCATGTGTATCGTCCCACCAAGTCTCAGTGATTCCAATGACATCATATTTCTTCTCCTGCGTTAGTAGCTCCAGTTCTCCTTGTTTGTTGCCCATGCTTTGTGCATTCGTATAGAAACACTTTAGTTTGTGATTGGTTTCTCTTCCTTCAATATTTTTATTATGTAAATTTTTTTGTCTTTGTTCTTCCCCTTCACTTCTAATAGCAGAAATCTCAATAGTATTTGTCAAGTGTATGACTTTTGCTGGCGTTTTGCTTCCCTTCACATACGCGTCTTTTGACAAGGCTGTAGAACTAGTCCGCGCGGCTGGGCCCGGCCCCCTGCTTGCTAAATCAGACATAGAATAAAGAAGAACCTTGAGGCTCAAAAATCATGCATCAATTGATAAATTTATTACATTGTTATAAAGTGGACTTCATGTATCAAAAAATACATACTGGGCTCATATGACAAAATAACCAACGTTTTGACCATAGAGGCCTTGTTCACGGTTTATCTAAACACAAAAGAACATAGCATGACTAGCCACATATAACAAATAAACAAAATAACCAGCCTCAAATTATAATCAGGATAATACATCTAAAATAAATAATCCGGATTTGTCCAACATCATTGTATATATATGGAGCATCCATAATCACCACAGATCAACATCTAGAAGGTAAGAACATAAGGTGTATTAACCCCTTCCCGACCCATGACGCCTACGTAGACGTCATGAAAACCAGTGGCATCCCGACCCATGACGCCTACGTAGGCGTCATGCTATAAATCATGTTCCTGCGGGTTGGGTGACCAGGGTCACTGAAAGGTCACCCGACCCGCAGGCACAAGACCCTTTGTGCTTCACCACAGGGGGGTTGGCTTAACCCACACGTGGCTACGATCGCTCTGATTGGCTGTTAAAAGTGAAACAGCCAATCAGACCGATTTGTAATATTTCACCAATGAAATTTGGTGAAATATTACAATCCAGCCATGGCCGATGCTGCAATAGCATCTGCCATGGCTGGACACCGAGTTACGACCCCCCCCACACCGAGTACCGGCAGTGATCGGCCGCCGCCACCGATTTCATGGCAGCGATCGGTCACCGCCGTTACTATCTGCTGCCCTGCGCTCTGGTCCTCTCCCCTCCGCTCCGGTCCGCTGCCCCCCGCCTTCCGATCCCCCCCCAGTGTCATCTCACCTCTCCCGGTCTTCTGGCGCCCATGGATCCGTCCCGGCGTCCGTCCGGGACTCTTCATGGGCGCCGCCATCTTGGAAAATGGCGGGCGCATGCGTAGTGCGCCCGCCGGCCAGCGCATGCGCAGTGCGCCTTCTAAAGTCCAAAAATTTATTTTGATCACTGTGATAAACTCTCACAGTGATCAAAGTAAAAAAATGTAAATAAACGCCCCCTTTATCACCCCCATAGGTAGGGACAAAAAATAAAATATTTTTTTTTTTTTCTATTAGGGTTAGAATTACAGTTAGGGTTAGGTTAGGGTTAGCCTTAGGGTTAGGGTTAGCCTTAGGGTTAGGGTTAGCATTATGCTGGATTTATATCGCATTATGGCAGTCCGTTAACGCTACCATTCACCCCCATTTGCGGGCGCATTGCAATGCATGCCATAAAGCGGCATGCGTTCGCGACGTGCCGTCATTCAGTGACGGAGCCTCGGACGCGGGCTGCAGCATCTGGGCTCCATCACCGCTAGCGCAGATGAATCATCTGCTGATTCCTCTGCGCTAGCGGGTATAGCATAACGCGATCGCGTTATACTATAACGTTACCAGCCCGTCAGCACTATGTGTTGAACGGGCTGGTAAAACATAATGTGAACCTAGCCTTTAGCATTAGGGTTAGAATTAGGGTTACGGTTAGAATTAGGGTTAGGGTTGGAATTTGGGTTAGGGTTGGAATTAGGGTTACGGTTAGAATTAGGTTAGGGTTGAATAGAGTAGGGTTGGGGTTATGGTTAGGCTTGTGGTTAGGGTTATCGCTAGGGTTGGGATTATGGTTAGGGGTGTGTTGGGGTTAGGGTTATGGTTAGAGTTTGGATTAGGGGTGTGTAGGGGTTAGGGTTGTGGTTAGGGGTGTGTTGGGGTTAGGGTTGGAGTTAGAATTGAGGGGTTTCCACTATTTAGGCACTTCAGGGGGTCTCCAAACGCTACATGGCGCCACCATTAATTGCTGCAAATTTTGCGTTCAAAAAGTCAAACAGTGCTCCCTTTATTCCGAGCCCCGACGTTTGCCCAAACAGTGGTTTTACCCCCACATATGGGGTATCAGTGTACTCAGGAAAAATTGCACAACAACTTTGGGGGGTCTAATTTCTCCTGTTACCCTAGGGAAAAAAAAATTGGGGACTAAAAGATCTTGTTTTTATTTTCACATCTCTGCGTTATAAACTTCTGTGAAGAACTTGGAGATTCAAAGTGCTCACCACACATCTAGAGGAGTTCCTTGGGGGATCTAGTTTCCAAAATGGGGTAAATTGGGGGGTTTCTACTGTTTAGGCACATCATGGGCTCTGCAAATGTAACATGACGCCCGCAGATTTCATCAAGTCGGTATTACAAAACGTCACTACCTTTCCGAGCCCCCACGTGTGCCCAAACAGTAGTTTTCTCCAACATATGGGATATCAGCGTACTCAGGATAAATTGGACAACAACTTTTGGGGTTTAATTTCTCCTGTTACCCTTGGGAAAATAAAAAAATTGGGGACTAAAAGATCATGTTTGTGGAAAAAATATGATTTTTTTATTTTCATGCCCGGGCGTTATAAATTTGTGTAGCCCTTGGGGACTCAAAGTGCTCTCCACACATCTAGATAAGTTCCTTGCGGGGTCTAGTTTCCAAAATGGGGTCACTTGTGGGGAGTTTCTACTGTTTAGGCACATCAGGGGCTCTGCAAACGTAACATGACGCCCGCAGACCATTCCATCAAAGTCGGCATTTCAAAACGTCACTACTTCCCTTCCGAGCCCTGACGTGTGCCCAAACAGTGGTTCCCCCCCACATATGGGGTACCAGCGTACTCAGGACAAACTGAACAAAAACCTTTGGGGTCCAATTTCTCCTGTAACCATTGCGAAAATAAAAAATAGGGGGCTAAAAAATAATTTTTTGAGAAAAAAAAATTATTTTTTATTTTCACGGCTCTGCGTTATAAACTTCTGTGAAGCACCTGGGGGTTCAAAGTGCTCACTGTGCATCTAGATAAGTTCCTTAGGGGGTCTAGTTTCCAAAATGGGGTCATTTGTGGGGGGGCTCCAAAGTTTAGGCACACATGTGCTCTCCAAACACGACATGGTGTTGCTAATGATTGGAGCTAATTCTCCATTAAAAAAGTCAAATGGCGCTCCTTCCCTTTTGAGCCCTGCCGTGCGCCCAAACAGTGGTTCCCCCCCACATATGGGGCACCAGTGTACTCAGGAAAAACTGGACAACAACTTTTGGGGTCCAATTTATCCTGTTACCCTTGGGAAAATAAAAAATAGCGGGCTAAAAAATGATTTTTTAGGAACAAAAATTATTTTGTTATTTTCACTGCTCTGCGTTTATAAACTTCTGTGATGCACTTGGGGGTTCAAAGTGCTCACTACACATCTAGATGAGCTCCTTGGGGGGGTCTAGTTTCCAAAATGGGGTCACTTGTGGGGGGTTTCTACTGTTTAGGCACATCAGGGGCTCTGCAAATGCAACATGACGCCCGCAGAACATTCCATCAAGTCTGCATTCCAAAATGGCGCTCCTTCCCTTCTGAGCTCTCCCATGTGCTAAAACAGTGGTTCCCCCCCACATATGGGGCATTGGTGTACTCAGGACAAATTGCACAACAACTTTTGTGGTCCAATTTCTCCTGTTACCCTTGTGAAAATAAAAAATAGCGGACTAAAAAATCATTTTTGAGGAAAAAAATGATTTTTTTATTTTCACTGCTTTGCGTTATAAACTTCTGTGAAGCACTTGGGGGTTCAGAGTGCTCACAACACATCTAGATAAGTTCCATAAGGGGTCTAGTTTCCAAAATGGTGTCACATGTGGTTGTTTTTCACTGGTTAGGCACACAGGGGCTCTCCAAACGCGTCATGGTGTCCGCTAACGATTGGAGCTAATTTTCATTCAAAAAGTCAAATGGTGCTCCTTCCCTTCTGGCCCTGCTGTGCGCCCAAGCAGTTGTTTATGACCACATATGAGGTATATGTGTACTCAGGAGAAATTGCCCAACATGTTGCCTATGTGAAAATGAAAAAACTAACGCTAAAAGAAATTTTTTGTGAAAAAAAAGTACTTTCATTTTTTTACCGATCAATTTGTGAAGCACCTGGGGGTTCAAAGTGCTCACTATGCATCTAGATACGTTCCTTGGGGGGTCTAGTTTCCAAAATGGGGTCACTTGTGGGGGAGCTCCAATGTTTAGGCACACAGGGACTCTCCAAATGCGACATGGCAACCGCTAATATTCCAGCATATTTTCCATTCAAAAAGTCAAATGGCGCTCCTTCCCTTCTGAGCCCTTCTGTGCGCCCAAACAGTGGTTTATGACCACATATGAGGTATCGGTGTACTCAGGAGAAATTGCCCAACAAATTTTAGGATCCATTTTATCCTGTTGCTCATGTGAAAATGAAAAAACTGAGGCTAAAAGAAATTTTTTGTGAAAAAAAAAGTACTTTCTTTTTTTTACGGATCAATTTGTGAAGCACCTGGGGGTTCAAAGTGCTCACTATGCATCTAGATAAGTTCCTTGGGGGGTCTAGTTTCCAATATGGGGTCACTTGTGGGGGAGCTCCAATGTTTAGGCACACAGGGACTCTCCAAATGCGACTTGGCAACCACTAAATATTCCAGCATATTTTCCATTCAAAAAGTCAAATGGCGCTCCTTCCCTTCTGAGCCCTGCCGTGCGCCCAAACAGTGGTTTATGACCACATATGAGGTATCGGTGTACTCAGGAGAAATTGCCCAACAAATTTTAGGATCCATTTTATCCTGTTGCCCATGTGAAAATGAAAAAACTGAGGCTAAAAGAAATTTTTTGTGAAAAAAAAAGTACTTTCTTTTTTTTACGGATCAATTTGTGAAGCACCTGGGGGTTCAAAGTGCTCACTATGCATCTATATAAGTTCCTTGGGGGGTCTAGTTTCCAAAATGGGGTCACTTGTGGGGAAGCTCCAATGTTTAGGCACACAGGGACTCTCCAAATGCGACTTGGCAACCACTAAATATTCCAGCATATTTTCCATTCAAAAAGTCAAATGGCGCTCCTTCCCTTCTGAGCCCTGCCGTGCGCCCAAACAGTGGTTTATGACCACATATGAGATATCGATGTATTCAGGAGAAATTGCCCAACAAATTTTAGGATCCATTTTATCCTGTTGCCCATGCAAAAATGAAAAAATTGATGCTAAAAGAAAATTTTTGTTGGAAAAATTTAAATGTCCATTTTTTCCTTCCACGTTGCTTTAGTTCCTGTGAAGCACCTGAAGGGTTAATAATCTTCTTGAATGTAGTTTTGAGTAGCTTGAGGGGTGCAGTTTTTATAATGTTGTCACATTTGGGTATTTTCTGCCATATAGACCCCTTAAAGTGACTTCAAATGTGAGGTGGTCCGTAAAAAAATGGCTTTGTAAATTTTGTTGTAAAAATGAGAAATCGCTGGTCAACTTTTAACCCTTATAACTTCCTAACAAAAAAAAATGTTGTTTCCAAAATTGTGCTGATGTAAAGTAGACATGTGGGAAATGTTATTTATTAACTATTTTGTGTCACATAACTCTCTGGTTTAACAGAATAAAAATTAAAAATTTGAAAATTGCAAAATTTTCAAAATTTTCACCAAATTTCCATTTTTTTTCACAAATAAACGCAAAAATTATCGACCTAAATTTACCACTATCGACCTAAATTTACCACTATCATGAAGCCCAATATGTCACAAAAAAACAGTCTCAGAATCGCTAGGATCCATTGAAGCGTTCCTGAGTTATTACCTCATGAAGGGACACTGGCAAGGTCTTTAAGGTCAAAATAGGCTGGGTCATGAAGGGGTTAATAATAAACACTAGACCAGATAAGATAAAAGTTCTCTCTATAATAATCAAATATCAGTATGCAAATATCAGTATAAGGATATACAATGCGTGTAAAGCATATAGATGCCCATCATAACATAGGGTCTCTGTATTAGCTAGTGTGACCACATGTTATATTAGGTCATTGTATTGGCAGGTATAGCAGCAAATAGAGTAAAAAAAAGTAGAGAGTTAAGCCCCCGTCTCATACAGCGATCTCGCTAGCGAGATCGCTGCTGAGTCACTAGTTTTGTGACGCAGCAGCGAGCTCCCCAGCGATATCGCTGTGTGTGACATTCAGCGACGATCAGCTCCCCTGCCGGGTATCGCTGATCGTCGCTGAATGTCCTGGACATTTTTTTGATCGCTGGTCTCCCGCTGATAGGCACGCATTGCTGCGTGTGACAGCGGGAGACCAGCAATCCGCTGGTAACCAAGGTACACAGCGGGTTTCCAGGCGCGGGGCTGTGCCTAGAAACCCGCTGTGTACCTTGGATACCAGCGCCCTGATGCAGGGAGCTGGTAACTAAGGTACACAGCGGGTTTCCAGGCACCGCGCAGCGCCTGGAAACCCGATGTGTACCTTGGTTACCAGCTCCCTGCATCAGGGCGCTGGTATCCAATGTACACTGCGGGTAACTAAGCGATGTTACCCGCAGTGTCGCTGTGCTGATCGCTGCCTGAGCTGCCTGTTTGGCAGCTCAGCAGCGATAATGTAGCGATACACCAGCGATCCTGATCGTTGTCGGGATCGCTGGTGTATCGCTATGTGAGACCCGGGTTTAAGGTAAGAAAGATCATGAGTCACTGGTGCAACCACATGAAAAAGAACAAGGAAGAGTTAAATGCAGTGAGTGATAAATCAGATATGCTGAAATACAATACCTAGGTCACCAGGATAGATGTGTGTGTTTCAGCCAGCGTGCTCAGAATGGTGTGTACTGAGGACGCAGTAATGCCCCCGTCTCACATAGCGAGATCGCTAGCGAGATCACTGCTGAGTCACAAGTTTTGTGACGCAACAGCGATCTCCCCAGCGATATCGCTGTGTGTGACACTTATCAGCGACCGGTCCCCCTGCCGGGTATCGCTGATCGTTCTGGAATGTCCTGGACATTTTTTTGATCGTTGGTCTCCCGCTGGCCAGCACGCAACGCTGCGTGTGAGAGGCAGGAGACCAGCTATCAGCGAGCTGGTAACCAAGGTAAACATTCGGTTTCTAGGCGCCGCGCGGTGCCTAGAAACCCGATGTGTACGTTAGATACCAGCACGCTGGTGCAGGGTGACTGGTAACCAAGGTAAACAGGATAAGAGTCTTTAAGGATACGCCAATGTTTCTGAATAATGCCAGTAAAGCATTTAGAAAAGGGATGAAAAGTATTCACAAAAACGGTTCTAGGTGCGGTATTCTTTTGATTAACCAATGTAGTAGGCCTCAGAATAGAGTCTGGATAACCACGATCCTTAAACTTGCGTTTCATCTCATTTAAGCGAATAGTACGAGTATAGTCATCGGATACTATTCTGTTTATACGGCAAAATTGGGACTTGGGGAGGGATCTTTTAACGTGTAAAGGATGGCAGCTAGAAAAGTGAAGAAGACTGTTCATATCTGTACTTTTAACTAACAGATCGGTGGACAAAGTACCATCATGTTGGATGATGATGTTGGTATCCAAAAAGTTAATTTTGTGAAAATCAAATTGCATTGTGAATTTGAGATTAGGAACAAACTGATTCATAGTGATGTGGAAAAGCTGCAAAGACCCCAAGTCCCCATTTCATATAATGAAAATGTCATCAATATATCTCTTCCAGAGTAGTACATACTTCTGGAAGAGTATATTGGTGTAAACATGTGTGGATTCCAAGTGTGCCATAAAGATATTTGCGTACAGAGGCGCAACATTTTAGCCCATAGCGGTCCCAAATTGCTGTATAAAAAATTGGTCCTGAAATAAAAAATAGTTCCTCGTAAGAATCAAATCTAACAATGAGATACAGAATTGTTTCTGGTCTGGAGAAAATTCTGTATGGTCGTCAAGAAAATCTCGTACCGCAGAGGTGCCTCTTAAATTATCAATACTGGTGTACAAATTATTGACATCCATAGTGACCAAAATGCTATCGGGGGTACTGTTCCCAAATTGCTTAAATTACATAAAAAAATCAGATGTATCACGAAGGTATGATGGAATATGAGACATCATGGGAGATAAGATCTTCTCAATTACAATAGCTAGTGGTGACAATACGGAATCAGTGGAAGCCACTATTGGTCTCCCTGGTGGATGGCTAAGATTTTTATGAATCTTTGGGAGTGTGTAAAACACAGGTGTTATGGGATGAGTGTTAATCAAAAATTGTGATAGTTTAGAATCAGTAAACCCTAGAGATGCATAGTGGTCCACAAGATTCCGTATGTCACGAGCAATGTCAAAAATAGGGTGCTTCGATACCGGTAAATAAACATCTCTGTTATTAAATTGTGACAAAATTTTGGAGACATAATATGTTTAGTCCATCACTACTAAATAGCCCCCCTTATATGCGGGTTTGATTATTATGTCCGGATTGGAACGAAGATTATTAATAGATTGTTGTTCAATCCTTGAAATGTTACTATGTATCTTGAGTAGTGTTGAGCGATACGATACTGCAAATATCGGGTATCGGCCGATATTGGCTGTATCGGAATTCCGATTCCGAGTTCCAATATTTTCGTCATATCGGATACCGGAATCGGAATGTCACTGTCACTGTCAGTGTCCGTCGGTCGGGTCTGTCAGGAGTCAGCGGCACTTACCCGGCAGAAGATCTCCGGCGGTCACATCCCGGGCTGCTTAATGGCCGCCATCCTCTTCTCCCCGGCGGTCACATGCAGTATCTCGCGATAACTGCAGTGACTGCTGGGTAATCGCGGCCGTAAAGCAGTCCGATGACGTCACCGCCGGGGAAGCTGGTAAGCAGCTGTGCTGCGCCGGGATGTCAGGCTCTGCCTGTCATTCTGATGTAGCAGAGCTGGATCGTCGTGGGACTGTCGTTATGGACTGCGTCGGACAGGTGGTATACTGTTGGTTTGTTTTTTTTATTTTTTTACAGGAGATCGATGGCGTCGCAGGAATGAAAGAGTAATAAAAAAAATGAAAACTGTGTTGTCTCTTTTATTTCATTAAAAGACTTTTTTCTTGCTGTGTCTTTTTTTTTAAACATTTAATAACTTTGGGATTAATAATGGATCGGTGTCTTATTGACACCTCTCCATTATTAACCGGGCTTATTGTCACCGTGCAATCAACGGTGACATTAACCCCTTATTACCCCGCTTGCCACCACGACAGGGCAAGTGGGAAGAGCCGGGTAAAGTGCCACAATTGGCACATCTTTTGATGCGCCAAATGTGGGGCTGCTGTAGCCTAGTATTATCAGGCTGTTGAGGGCCAAAATCCATGGGCCTTGACAGTCTTTTAATACCAGGCCGCAGCAGTCTGCATTTTACTTGGCTGGTTAACAAAAATAGGGGGGATCCCCACGCCGTTTTTTTTTCGAGGGGATTCCCTATTTTTGTTAACCAGCCAAGCTAAGCAGACTGCTGTGGCCTGGTATTATCAGGCTTGCAAGGTCCATGGATATTGGATCCTTACCAGCCTGAAAAACCAGGCCTCAGCGGTCTGCTTCATCTGGCTGGTTAACAAAAATAGGGGGGACCCCACGCTAATTTTTTTCGAGGGGATCCCCTATTTTTGTTAATCAGCCAAGATATGCAGACTGCTGTGGCCTGGTATTATCAGGCTGGCAAGGTCCATGGATCTTGGCTCCTTAACAGCCTGAAAATCCAGGCCTCAGCGGTCTGCTTCATCTGGCTGGTTAACAAAAATAGGGGGGACCCCACGCCATTTTTTTTTCGAAGGGAACCCCTATTTTTGTTAATCAGTTCCCTCTGACGTCACTGATGGTGTCCCTGGCTGACCTGAAGTGAAAGTGGAAAGCAATCAATTAAGCTTTCCACTTCCTCTCCTGTCAGCCAGGAGAGGAACTCATTCATTTGGGGGTTTACTGTGAGGCTGCAGCATTAGCTGCGGTCCCTGCAGTAAACATTAACCCTTTCTGAAGGATTACACCGTGGGACCTGACTGTGCATCGGATTGGTAAGAATAATTTTGCTTTATTATTTTATTTTTATTACAGGAAATGGTTTTAGCAGGTAAATAAAATATGGTCAAAAACTGTGTGATTATTTCATTAAACTTCTTTTTTATTAAAGTGTGTGTGTTTGATTTTTCTTTCATACAATAGGATTAATAATTGATAGTTGTCTAATTGACAGCTCTCAATTATTAACCTGGCTTAAAGTGACCTTTCAATTGCAAGGTCATTTTAACCCCTTATTAACCCATTCGCCACCGCTACAGGGCAATGGGAATAGACGGGCAAAGTGCCAGAAAGGGCAAATCTAATTAGAGATTTGCCCTTTCTGGGGTGTCTGGGGGCAGATGTTAGTAGCCGGGGGGGGCCAAAAATAATGGTCCCTCTCTGGGCTATTATTATCTGCCCCCACTCACTGGCTTTGTCTGTCTGGTTGCGAAAATAGGGCGGGAGCCCACGCATTTTTTTTCAGCAATTTTACACCTCATATATATATATATATACATGTCATTGAGTTTGTGACACATATATATATATATATATATATATATTTATAGTTCATACACTTCTACATAGTATAATAGCCGCTAATTCAATTGCCGGCTTTTGTGAAAATGCAGAACCCGACATGAAATGACACTTGGTGTACATAGGGTTAACCATGTCTTTTCATGTCGTTTGCTATCTGATTTGCACAAACAATTAAATCAGTCTATGTGTGCAAAATTTCACACCTGTAGGGGTTAATTAAAGGTGTAAATTCGTAGCAAAAAAGTCCGTTTTTTTTTACAACGAATTTACACCTTTAATTAACCCCTACAGGTGTGAAATTTTGCAAACATAGACTGATTTAATTGTTTGTGCAAATCAGATAGCAAACGACATGAAAAGACATGGTTAACCCTATGTACACCAAGTGTCATTTCATGTCGGGTGCTTCTGTCTTTTCACTGAAGCCGGCTTTACCCGGCAATTGAATCAGAGGATATTTTACTATGTAGAAGTGTATAAACTATACATATATGTATATATATATGTCACAATGACATGTATATATATATATATGTATTCTATGTGTGTATATTTAGTGTTTACAAGGAAAGAATGGGTTTTTTTTAGTTCCGATATTTTGTTCCCATAGACTTACATGGGACTTCCGGTATCGGTATCGGGTATCGCCGATATTTTAATGGTATCGGCGATACCATTCCGATTCCGATACTTAGGGATATCGGAAAGTATCGCTCAACTCTAATCTTGAGACGACCATAGTGAATGTCTTGTAGTTTATCCTTGATGTCTCGTTTAATCAGGGCTATGTATGTTTCCACTGGATGGTAGGTTCTTGGTGGAGAAAAATTACTGGTCAATTGTAGATTAAGTTTTTTCAGAGAAAAATATTCCATATCGGAATGTGAGTCTAATGAAGAAGAATTATCGACCACTCTGGGATGACCCGAGTCTCTAGAGATGATGTCAGATGGATGTGAGGAGAAATGAACTCTAAGACGGAGATTTCTGAAAAAGCGATTCAGTTCCTAATCCCAAGTAAATTCATTAAATGGTGGAGTGGGGCAAAATGACAGTCCTTTCTGCAATACCTGTAGTACCGATGGAGAAAGATTATAAGATGAAATATTATATACTAAGTTCTGTGTAGTACCTGAGACCTCGTTTGCATCCGAGTTGATAACGGATTGTCCTCGATTCGTGCGCCTCGTCGTCCTTGACGGTTTCTTGATCCGCCATCTCGTCTTGAATCTAAAAAATGTGTCGTAAATCTAGAGCTGTCACTCTCAGAGCCCGAGGAGGCTGAGGAGTCCCAACGTCTTGACATAGACATAGAGTCGGCATTCCGCCTGTTACCCGTGCATCCCGGATGTTTCCATCTATTAGGATGCAAGATGGACCAGTACTATTATTTTGATATGTGCCTGCCGATGGGATGTTCCATTTCGTGTCACTATTTCGAGTTATTCAGTACGTTCCTAGACTGGGTAGTTCGTTATGAAACAGGCAGCAATTCTCTGATTCACTACGTCGACGATTTTTTGTTCGTCGGCCCCAAAAATTCTAAACTCTGCTCCTTCCTACTAGCAAAATTTAAATTTATATCATGGCATTTCGGAGTCCCGCTATCACCCGAAAAAACAGTCGGACCATGCAACGTACTGCCTTTTTTGGGCATCGAAATAGACACCAACGCGATGGTTTTTCGTTTACCTACAGAGAAAATACAAAAACCGCTGCAGATGCTGGAAGGCTTCTGTAAAGTTAAAAAAGTCACCCTTCAGCAAATGCAGGCCCTACTGGGCCTACTGTCGTTTGCCAGCCGTGTAATGCCAGTCGGCAGAGCCTTCTCTCGCCGATTATCGATGGCAACAAAGGGCATTTCCCAGCCTGGTCATAGAATTAGGCTTACTCGCTCGTTAAAAGCAGACTTGGTAGTTTGGAAAACTTTCCTGCAATCATACAATGGGCATACATGTGTCATGGCTAAAGAAACGTCAATGTAAGGTTCTATGTATATATTCCTGAAACTCAGTTTGTTCGTCAGCCATTTTACTTTCTGTCTTGCTGCAGCTATCTTGCCCTCAGTCAAAATGGAGTTTCCAGCTTGCATGTTCCCGCCCTGATTCTCTCCTTTGCTTCTTAAGCAGCCACAGCTGAGCAATCAGTGCTTCAGAATCTAGCCTGCAGTGAACCTGTGACTTGACTCCTGTAAGCCTTGGACCTTGTACTCCAGCTATTCCTACTGAGGAACTCTGAAGCACTTGTGGACTCTGAACCCTGCTCTTTGAAAGACCCACGTTTGCATGGACTTACGGTAACAGAGAAGAAGATCCTGAATCTGTATTGGAGAGTGATTGCTGAGCTTGGATTACTCTGGCCTGCTGTGTCTCCTGTTTCTGTGTCTGCAAACTGTGTGACTATTTCTGCCAACTTGTATGAAGTAATACAGGACTTTTCTATATCAAACCTGTGACTCCTGTGTTTTCATCGCACCCAAGCACAAGACGCTATATGAACTGTACTACATACATTACAGTCAAGCAAAGACATAGGGCTCACAATAGGGTGGAGTAGGAAGCATGGTTTTGCAGCTATGTACAAACACCAATGGTGCAAAAGCAACTGGCTGGAGTTATGGACCGCATCAAGCTGGGGGCGCAATCCAGCCTTGTGGGAAATTTTCTCAATAGTTGCATCAGTGGAGAAATGGGCCAAGCAGTTGAAAAACGCAAACATTCGGTTTCAAACAAAAAGTATGACAACCGCTAAGAGCTTGAACCACATGTCAGCTGCATCCTTGTCCATACTCGCTCTGTTACGCCGATTAGCACTGCTATGCTTGGAAAACAATATCTGTTGTCGAGCCACAGTAGTGGCGGAGGTAGACGATAATCTGATTAACCCACTTTTATCTTACGATTGGCAGCCCTTCAGAATCCAGCTTCCCAACGCGCAACCGGTGGGTATTCTGTGTCCGCCATCCCTATGGGACACAGTGGCCAATCACTAATGTGTTGTGAATGGGTTTGAGATTAGTTCTGAACAGAGGCTCCCTCTGGTGGTTACAAGCGGTGCTAGTGAAGATTGTGGGGACTGGGAATCAGGTGTTACTGACTGGTCTTATATAAGGGAGTCATTTTCCCATCAGGGTTGCCGGTGATCAATTGTTCTGGTCTGAATCCTTCATTCCAGTTTCCCTTGTAGCCTGCTGTGTCGTGTCTGCATCTCCTGCTTACAGATAAGACTTTTGCTTCTTTTGTGTTTATTCTATATTTTTGCATTTTGTCCTGCACTTCTTTGGGGGCCTTCAGGGTCCCCTCCGGGGGCTTCTGCTCTCTCAGTTTAGTTCAGCCACTGAGTTTTGTTCTTTTGCTTTTTCCAGTTTTTTCAGTGGCTGCTGTTTTGATTTTGTTACACCAGAGAACTAATTTAGGTGGTAGAGGTCGTTTGATCTCAGGTGATTTTGAAATTAGTAGAGTTGGTGCTTTTCAGGGTTTTCTGGGATTGCAGTAAGTACCCTTCCTATCCTTTTCTATTTAGATAGTTTGGGCCCCAGCGTTTGCTCATACTATTTTCTTTCTGTGTCAGTATTTCCTCTTGTCTAACCGCCATTACATGTTTGGGGGCTTTCTGTTATCTTTGGGGTTCTGCTCCGGGGCAGATAGCTTTCCTATTTCTATCTTTAGGTGTAGTTAGTTTCTCAGGCTGTGACGAGGCGTCTAGGACCAACGTAGGAACGCTCCACGGCTGCCTCTAGTTGTGGTGGTTAGTCAGGGTACTGCAATCTCATAGATTCCAACTGCTCTGGTGTATTGCCTTTTTACCTGCACTCCTCAGCTACCGAAACATAACACTAATGCCCTTAATTCACGCCTCAGTTTCACCTACCTGGCAGGTTTATGGTAAGGCTTAGGAGGAGTGGTGCTCATTAATTTATGGTAGGCCAGTAGATATGTGTGACCGAGCAAGAGGCGTAGTGACGACGGAATTTTTGGTTCGGCTTAGGGATGGAGGGCCGTCAGGTTCGGCGGCGCAACGGAAATTATCGGGATTAGCCTTCTTCTTTCAACTAATGGGGTGGGCCGATGTAACAAACTCTTTTTCATCAACAAGTCATCAAAGGGTGGAAAAGGCTTCAACCAAGTCTAGAATGTCACCGCCCCAGTTCACTGACATTATTGCATGACATTATTTCAATATCCCCATCGGTCTGCAAATCGCAATACGAGGCGACCCTAATATCAGCAGCTATCACTTTTTCGGTGCACTGCGCATTAGCGAGTTGTTATCTCGTTTTAAAAGTGCGTCGGCAGGCGGTCTGATTAACGAGAACATAGTCATATGCAGCGACGCTCTGCGCATTCGAGTGCGTAAATCCAAGTGCGATCCAACTGGGAGAGGCACGTGGGTACTGGTTAAATCAGCAGATGACCCAGTATGCCTACTTAGCATAGTCAAAAGATATGCAGTAATAAGACACGAAAGCAGATTTTTTCTCTCTCATACAGACGGGTCACCTCCTTACCAAGTATCAATTTTAGGCCATTTTCGCGTTATGCTTAAAAAAATCCGGCGCTAATCCGAAGGAATACAGGACGCATTCTTTTCGAATCGGGGCAGCCACTGAAGCAGCTAGGGCAGGATGTTGTGAATGGATTTGAGATGAGTTCTGAACAGAGGCTCCCTCTGGTGGTTACAAGCGGTACTAGTGAAGATTGTGAGGACTGGGAATCAGGTGTTACTGACTGGTCTTATATAAGGGAGTCATTTTCCCATCAGGGTTGCCGGTGATCAATTGTTCTGGTCTGAATCCTTCATTCCAGTTTCCCTTGTAGCCTGCTGTGTCGTGTCTGCATCTCCTGCTACCAGATAAGAATTTTTCTTCTTTTGTGTTGTTGCTATATTTTTGCATTTTGTCCTGCACTTCTTTGGGGGCCTTCTGGGTCCCCTCCGGGGGCTTCTGCCTTCTCAGTTTAGTTCAGCCACTGAGTTTTGTTCTTTTGCTTTTTCCAGTTTTTTCAGTGGCACTGTTATGTTTCGGTAGCTGAGGAGTGCAGGTAAAAAAGGCAATACACCAGAGCAGTTGGAATCTATGGGATTGCAGTACCCTGACTAACCACCACAACTAGAGGCAGCCGTGGAGCGTTCCTACGTTGGTCCTAGACGCCTCGTCACAGCCTGAGAAACTAACTACACCTAAAGATAGAAATAGGAAAGCTATCTGCCCCGGAGCAGAACCCCAAAGATAATAGAAAGCCCCCAAACATGTAATGACGGTTAGACAAGAGGAAATACTGACACAGAAAGAAAATAGAATGAGCAAACGCTGGGGCCCAAACTATCTAAATAGAAAAGGACAGGAAGGGTACTTACTGCAATCCCAGAAAACCCTGAAAAACACCAACTCTACTAATTTCAAAATCACCTGAGATCACACGACCTCTACCACCTAAATTAGCTCTCTGGTGTAACAAAATCAAAACAGCAGCAACTGAAAAAACTGGAAAAAGCAAAAGAACAAAACTCAGTGGCTGAACTAAACTGAGAAGGCAGAAGCCCCCGGAGGGGACCCAGAAGGCCCCCAAAGAAGTGCAGGACAAAATGCAAAAATATAGCAAGAACACAAAAGAAGAAAAATTCTTATCTGGTAGCAGGAGATGCAGACACGACACAGCAGGCTACAAGGGAAACTGGAATGAAGGATTCAGACCAGAACAATTGATCACCGGCAACCCTGATGGGAAAATGACTCCCTTATATAAGACCAGTCAGTAACACCTGATTCCCAGTCCTCACAATCTTCACTAGTACCGCTTGTAACCACCAGAGGGAGCCTCTGCTCAGAACTCATCTCAAATCCATTCACAACAGCAGGAGTATCGGAGGCCGAGGTGCAGAGAATGGGTCGATGGAAATCCGCATGCTTCGACAGATACATTAGACCTGATTTGCTGAAGTAACACAGTTTGTCTCTTACAGGAGTTGAAGTTTGGGTTTTAGGACATTCATATGTCTATTGGGCGGCAAAGAGGGCTGAGCTAAGGCCTGGTGGAAAAAGTCTAGGCTTCCCGGGTCTAGAAGTCAACTGGAGAGGGATAAGAGGCCTCCAATGGCAACAGGTATTCCAAGAAATGGTTGACATCTCCAGGAGGGTTAAACGCCCGGTGATAATTGTGTTACACATTGGGGCAATGATCTTGGCAAGCGAAAAATCGCTGATCTCTATAAATGGATGACAACAGACATCGAGCGTTTTACCTGTTTATTTGCAAATATGGTATTGGTGTGGTCACAAATGATACAACGGGCCGTCTGGCGGGGTGCAAGACATGAAAAAGCCATAGAACGAGTAAGAAAAAAGTTCAACGCACGGATGGCAAAATTCATGAGGGGAAAATTTGGTATTGTGGTGCGGCATCACCAGCTGGAAGGAGACAGCACGGCATTACTAAGACCGGACGGCATTCACCTGACTGACATTGGCCTTGATATATTTTTGACCGGCCTGCAGGATGGAGTTGAACAGGCCCTGATGTTGATTGGTGGGGGTCGGAGTCCCGTGTAGGTCATACACAGGATCCTCCGTGGTGGAAGAAGCAGAGGAGGGCAAAGGTTCGTGACCGCTTGTTAGCCAAATCGCCTGTCGATCGCGGACAGGATCTCAGCCATAAGCCGCCCATTACGAGACATAATTGCCCTTCTCTGGTTATGTTATTAATAAACTGTGACCGACCTGTTCAACCCATCTAGGCCTGGCTGTGTATTCTTTACGGGATTGGTGGCAAGTGGGGGTGAAGGCACTGTTTAGGACACACAGGTCTCCACAGTCTGGCAGGCACAATACTGCATAAGGAATGTGCCTCTGACTGTGGAGCCCCCTAAGACCAAAGCTAATAAAATACGGTCCATGCCAAATTCACCCCCCCTCCTCGCACCCCTCCTCTCGGTGATGTACTAATTGGGATTCCCAGCTGTCCAGTGGCCTTGGAGGGGAAGGTATCTGCAGCCACACCTACAGGGGTTAAATCCAGGTGCCCAGGTCAGCAGCTTCCTTTTCCCTCCGGCGGTCACTTGGAAGCTTTTGTCCCACCCTCCCTCTCTTACATATTTCAATGGGGTGTAAATTGCCATACTAACTGTGAAGGAGAAATGTCTATATGTGTATTACGTATTATTTTAAAAAAAAAAACTGATATGTATAGGTAACTAATTTTTGTTAATGATATTAAGTCACAGCGGAAGAAGTAGAGGAGGGCAAAGGTTTGTGACCGCTTGTTGGCCAAATCACCTGTCGATCGCGGACAGGATCGCAGCCATGAGCTGCTCGTTAGGAGATGTAATTGCCCTTCTCTGCTTATGTAATTAATAAACTGTGACCGACCTGTTGAACCCATCTAGGCCTGGCTGTGTATTCTTTACGGAATTTGTGGGAAGGGGGTGAAGGCACTGTTTAGGACACACAGGTCTCCACAGTCAAGTTCCCAAGCCTGTAGAGGGGGGCGGAATAACGCATAAATTCAGACTATCCCAGAGGGATTTCAGGGGTAGTGTTATCATCGCCTTAGTATCTGCTCTAGTTTTAGTATAAGATTAAGACCATTTTCTTGAATCTTTCAACTTAGCATCTTTGAAAAAGTCCATAATATTCATTAGTCTCTCTAAATGATATCCATGGAGCCCAAGTTTCCCTAAATTTAGCATGGGAGAGGTTTGTATATGCGACTATTTCCTCTATATAGTACAACTGATCTACTTTTTGTATCCACTCTGAAGTGCACGGGCAACTCTGGGAGCACGATTTTGGAGGAATAAGTAACTTAGCCCCCGCCACCAGAAATAACAATAAGGATTTATACTTTGCGGGAAATCACTGGACCAGTTCAGGAAAATAAGATTCGGTTGTAGAGGTTTTGTAAGCTTGCACAATTTAGTGATAATTTTCAGGACACCTTCCCAGAACGGCTTTATCATATTGCAAGACCACCATAAGTGAAGGAATGTTCCCCTATCTGTAGCACATCTCCAGCAAATTGGAGAAATATTGGGATACCATCCATGTGTTATCACTGGAGTGATGTACCACCTCGTAACAATCTTAAAGGAGTTTTCTTGGACTCTCACACATCCGGACGGGCCACATGAATTTTTTGATTTATGTTCAACTTCCCGGTCCCGCAGTGTGACACACAGTTCTTTCTCCCATGCCAGTATAAACGCTCTTTTTACGGGGATTGAATTGGTCATGAGTATCTGGTACAATTTTGCCAGTATACCTCTTGGGCGTTTGGTCTGGGTTATTAATGATTCAAAGACCGTTAATCTCCTGGTTGGGACTCCAGGTTTCAAATACAATTCCATGGCATTTTTGAGTCTGTGATAGTTATGAAAATTTAGATGGTAATTTGGAAGCTAGTTTGTAATTCTGGTAACGGGAGTAGGGTATGCCAAAAAAATTCCTATTTCATCTCTAATTCGGAGCTAGGAGTCAATAGACTTAGGCTACTTTTACACATCATTTTTTTTTACGTCAGGCGCGATCCGGCCTTTTTTTTTTTAAACACCGGATGCGGCGAACTGACATGCCGGATCTGGTGTTTTAACATTGACTAAATATAGCGCCGGATCGCGCCGCATGTACCTGCGTTTTGTCCGTTTTCTGCCGGATCCGGTGTCTGGTCTCATTCCGGCGTCTAGGAAAAACGGCTACTGTAACGTTTTTTGTCTCCGGCCAAAAAGCCGGAAGTGCCGGATCCGGCGCTTCCGGCCTTTGTTCCCAATGAAAGTCTATGAGCGCCGCAATGCGACGCATCCGGCAAAAACCTGATCCGGTGGCCTGATCTGGTTTTTTAGTCTGAGAATGTTAATTAGCCCAGCCAGAAGCAAACCTATATATACCATGCCAGTGGGACACTCTGCCATATGCCATGCAACCATCATGACCAAGCCAGCAACGAATTGCAGAGGATTTGCAGCCAGCACCACCATCCATAGAAATGGAGTCCGGGGACCACCGTGACGTTGGAGCGGAGGAGACGGGAACAGATGCCAGACGGTAAATATCACACACCCCATTATACTATGCGTGTATTGCTATATACTGTGTTGGCATTGTTGTATACTATGTGGGTATTGCTATATACTGTGTCAGCATTGTTGTATACTATGTGGGTATTGTTATATACTGTTTTGGCATTGATGTATACTATGCGTGTATTGCTATATACTGTGTTGGCATTGTTGTATATTATGTGGGTAGTGCTTTATACTATGTGGGTATTGCTATATACTGTGTTGGCATTGTTGTATACTATGTGGGTATTGCTATATACTGTGTTAGCATTATTGCATCTTATGTGGGTATTGCTATATACTGTTTTGGCATTGATGTATACTATGCGTGTATTGCTATATACTGTGTTGGCATTGTTGTATATTATGTGGGTAGTGCTTTATACTATGTGGGTATTGCTATATACTGTGTTGGCATTGTTGTATACTATGTGGGTATTGCTATATACTGTGTTGGCATTGTATACTATGTGGGTATTGCTATATACTGTGTTGGCATTGTTGTATACTATGCGTGTATTGCTATATACTGTGTTGGCATTGTTGTATACTATGTGCGTAGTGCTTTATACTATGTGGGTATTGCTATATACTGTGTTGGCATTGTTGTATACTATGTGCGTAGTGCTTTATACTATGTGGGTATTGCTATATACTGTGTTGGCATTGTTGTATACTATGTGGGTATTGATAATACTGTGTTGGCATTGTTGTATACTATGTGGGTATTGCTATATACTGTGTTGGCATTGTTGTATACTATGTGGGTATTGCTATATACTGTGTTGGCATTGTTGTATACTATGTGGGTATTGCTATATACTGTGTTGGCATTGTTGTATACTATGTGGGTATTGCTATATACTGTTTTGGCATTGATGTATACTATGCGTGTATTGCTATATACTGTGTTGGCATTGTTTTATACTATGTGGGTAGTGCTTTATACTATGTGGGTATTGCTATATAGTGTGTTGGCATTGTTGTATACTATGTGGGTATTGCTATATACTGTGTTGGCATTGCTTTATACTATGTGGGTATTGCTATATACTGTGTTGGCATTGTTGTATACTATGCGTGTATTGCTATAGACTGTGTTGGCATTGTTGTATACTATGCGTGTATTGCTATAGACTGTGTTGGCATTGTTGTTTATTATGTGGGTAGTGCTGTATGCTATGAGGGTAGTGCTTTATACTGTGTGGGTCCTGCTGTTTAATATGCATTATAGTATGGGAACTGAATTTTACTACATGGATGACTATTGCGGTGCATTATACTATATGGAGCACTATGAGGAGTGTATTATACTGTGAAAATATCGTGTTCTGTGATGCCAGGAAAAAAAACATACTTCATCCTCAATTCTGCAAAAATATTATGTGTTATATTCTATCTATCTATCATCTATCTATGATGATTGTGTCCATGTATTCATTGCAATTTTCTCCTTCGTCTCATTGGGGGACACAGGACTGTGGGTGTATGCTACTGCCACTAGGAGGCTGACACTAAGTAAACATAAAAAAAGGTTAGCTCCTCCTCCGCCGTATACACCTCAGCACTGGCCGCAGGCAAACCCAGTTCATGCTTAGTGTCTGATGGAGGCACACGTCTGGTTTCTTCCAGACCATTTTTTTTTTTTTTCTCTCTATTTTCCCACGAAGATTTGACAGGGGCGACGGACCCTTTTGAAGGGGTCCGATCTCCCCAAACCACCAACGGGCGAGCACGTGGAGTAAAGCCTCCACGTATCCTCTCCCGCGACGTGGGACACGAATGCCGGACTCAGCCCTGACCACCCTAAGGTATTGAAACCCTAGGCTGTACAGAGGCAGAAAATAGTCCGTGCGGCCCCCACTGCACCACCAAGGCAAGACCGCGGTGCTGCAAGGAGGCGGATGGTCCCTCTCCTCACCCCCTGAAGGGGTGATGGAGTTAGGGTGCCTGCACCATCCTCACCCCCTTTTTTTTTCTGGGAAGCCCCTCTCTAACCACTGCGGCTGAGAGACGCTGGGACCTTTTTTGGGAGAAAAGCCTACATATGCTCCAGTGGATCACGGCTGGGAACCCACCTTTAATCCAGGATCGTCGGTCGTGGAAGAGTTGGAGCAAAGGGAAAGCGGTCCGGTGTTTTCAGGAGCAGCTCCAAGGCAAAAGCGGGCAAGTCCATGGCTGAGTTCCCCATACCCCTCCCCCCGTATCCGGCGGCCTGCTCTCCGACACAGGGGCGGCCGCCGCTAAAAATTTACCTCCCGGCTTCATGCCGGCGCTAGGCCGCGGGCGGAAATCTAGCCCCCGGCTTTTGCCGAGGGTCAGGCAACGCGAGGGGTAATTCGGGAGGAGCGCGTTCTCGGGCTCCTCCCCCCAGCAGCGGCACTTCCGGCGGGCCCGCCCCCCTGATCCCGAGCGGCCGCCGCCGAAAATTTAGGCCGCGGCTTCGGCCAGCGCTAGGCCGCGGCCTGAAATTTAGCCCCCGGCTTCGGCCGGAGACTAGGCCGCGGCTGGAAATCAGGTCCCCGGCTTCTGCCGGCGCTAGGCCGCGCCCTGCGACCCCTCCCCCTAGGGCTCGGCTATTTAGGAACGCCTCCCTGAAAGGGGAGCGCGTTTTTTTGGAAGTCTGGAGCTTCCGTCTTCCTTTTTACGCCACACGGTCCAGCAAGTGAGGTGAAAAATCATTAAAGGACGTTCGGGGAACAGGACTGGGGTAAGTGCTACTACCTCCAGAGCCTGGTTGCTCCGTTTTTTGCTGCGCTCCGCACCGCTACTATCCGCACCGCCACATCCAAATTATTCTGACAGGAGGAAATCTGTGACAGATCCAGTATGTCCAGAAGGGCTAAGACCCACACGGTGTTTTTATACTGCATGCATTGCCTGTAGATCCCCTTTTCCGCACGCCCAGACTAATCGGGTCTGCGAAGCCTGTGACTCCGAACGGGCTCAGGAGTCCTTACCTATAACCGAGCCTAGTGCGTCAGGTCCTCCGGAATGGGCCTTGTCTCTTTCTCAATCTGTGGCGTCATTAACCAGAGCAATCGAGTCCCTTCAAGCTCCCGATAGGAGCAGGGACAGTGGTTCACCCGGCTTCACTACGCCTCAGGAACCTCCGGCCTGCAGGGGCCGCGCTCTTACCAGGCAGACGCATGGGAAGCGAACCCATACTGCGTCGCCTATGCCGTCCGGGGCCTCGGCATCCTTTAGCTCAGTTTCTCGCTCTCCCTCTCCTTTGGAGGCAAGTGATCAGTATTCAGATTCTGATTCTGAAGGGTCCCTCAATCTAGAGGCACCGTATTGTCAGGAGACAATTGACAGTCTGATTGAAGCTGTCAATCAATCCCTGGGGATAGAGGATGAATCCACCTTGGCCTCTGGTCATAAGGTGTCTTTCAAACGAGCCAGACAAACTCATAAGGTTTTTGGTGCTCATCCTGAGTTTGAGGAGCTGGTGCAGCGCCACCGAGAAAAACCGGACAAGCGCTTTGCAGGACAAAAGGCCCTTAATACCAGATATCCTTTTGCTCCCGAACTTCTGAAAGTGTGGGCAGAATCTCCTACAGTCGATCCTCCTGTATCGCGTTTAGCGTCTAAAACGCTTCTCTCCCTTCCTAACGGTTCCTCGATCAAGGATCCAACGGATCGTCTGGTTGAAAGTTTGGCCCGCTCAGTGTTTGAGGCATCAGGCTCTGCACTCTCTCCTTCTTTTGCAGCGACTTGGGTTGCTAAGGCCATGATATCTTGGTCGGAGTCTCTAAATAGAGCCCTTCACGGTATAGAGGTGCCTTCTGAGGTAACGGAAATCTCCAATCAGATAGCTCTTGCAGGAGATTTTTTAATCAACGCTTCTATGGATGCGGCAAATTGCGCGGCATTAGCTGCAGCTAATGCGATTGCTATCAGGAGAGCTTTGTGGTTGAGAACTTGGCGAGCGGATTCAACCTCAAAGAAATCACTTACGTCCTTACCCTATCAGAGCGGCCGATTTTTGGCGAGAAGTTGGATCAGCTCATATCTGATGCGACGGGAGGAAAGAGCAGTTTCCTTCCTCAGCAGAGGATTAGACAGCCTTTTCGCCGACAGCTTCAGCCTCGCTTTAGGGCCTTTCGTAACCCAGGTTGGGCCGCGCCAGCCACCTCCAGCGGCTCAGGTCGACCTAATCAGGCCAGAGATCGCCAAGTCTCCTACAAGACCAACCCTTTGGGAAGAATGCGATCTCAACAGCCAAGATCTAGAGGGTCTAAATCCCAAAGATATTCGGATAAATGACTGGAGGCAGAATCCGGTCAATTTATCCAGAGTAGGCGGCCGCTTACTCTGGTTTCGCCCCACTTGGCTATCAATTACTCACGACAAGTGGGTCAGGGAGTTAGTTTCCTCGGGGTACAAAATAGAATTCATCAATCGTCCGTCAAATCGATTTTTTTCCTTCGCGTCTTCCCAGAAAAGAATCCCGTGTTCACGCCTTATTCAAGGCGGTCGAATCTCTTCGGCGCAGCGGGGTCATTGTTACTGTTCCAGAGGTCGAAAGGGGTCAGGGGTTTTACTCCAATCTGTTCATAGTACCCAAGAAGGACGGCTCTGTCAGACCCATTTTGGACCTAAAACGACTAAATCAATTTGTCAGAATTCGACGGTTTCGAATGGAGTCTCTCCGATCGGTTATTGCAGCCATGGAAAAGGGGGAATTTCTAGCATCAATAGACATTCAGGATGCCTATCTCCACATCCCCATATTTCCTCCTCATCAGAGGTTTCTTCGGTTTGCCATCGGCAACCTTCACTTCCAGTTCACAGCCTTGCCGTTCGGACTAGCCACAGCCCCAGGGTGTTCACAAAGGTTATGGCTGCCGTTGTGTCCATTCTGCACTCCCGGGGATAGTCATTTTGCCATATTTGGACGATCTTCTCATCAAGGGTCCGTCCTATCAGGCTTGCGAGAAGAGTGTCAGCATTACGCTAGACACCCTTGCTCGCCTGGGGTGGCTGGTGAATCTAAAGAAATCGTCTCCCGTGCCATCTCAAAGGATCACCTTTTTAGGAATGATTTTCAACACTGCTCAAGGGTTGATAACTCTTCCTCAGGAGAAGGCTCTAGTTCTCCGTCAGGAGGTACGGATCCTTCGCCAACCAATACCTCACACCATCCGGTTTTGTATGAGGGTCCTAGGAAGGATGGTGGCAGCGATCGAAGCCATTCCATTTGCCCAGTTCCATCTCCGCTCCCTTCAGCATGCTCTCTTGGCAGTATGGAACGGGAGCCCTTACTCGCTCAATTTTCAGTGCCGTCTTTCCCGGCAGGTCAAACAGACGCTTTCGTGGTGGACAAGGGACATCACTCTTCGCCAGGGGCGATATTTTCCTCCAGTCCATTGGCTGATAGTCACAACGGACGCCAGCCTTCTCGGATGGGGAGCAGTGTTTCGTCACTATACAGCTCAGGGGACTTGGTGTCGGCAGGAAGCGACCCTCCCAATCAATATTTTGGAGATCCGAGCTGTTCGGCTGGCTCTGAGGCGTTTTCACCATCATTTGGCGGGCTGCCCTGTCCGAATACAATCAGACAATGCCACAGCGGTGGCATACATAAATCATCAGGGGGGTACCCGCAGCAGGGCAGCCATGCGCGAGGTAGGACACATTCTATCCTGGGCAGAAAGAAATCACTCTGTGATATCAGCGGTCCACATTCCAGGCGAGGAGAACTGGGCAGCGGATTTTCTCAGCCGTCAGGGGATAGCGTCAGGGGAATGGTCGCTACATCCCGAGGTATTCCAGCAGATATGCCTACGTTGGGGAACCCCAGATGTGGACCTGATGGCCTCCAGGATAAACGCCAAGGTGCCCAACTTTGTCTCCCGGTACCGAGATCCGCAGGCAATTGCAGTGGATGCCCTGGTTCTACCATGGAATCAGTTTCATCTTCTATACTTGTTTCCACCAATGGCTCTGCTCCCAAGGGTGATCAGGAAGATCAGGTTAGAGGGGGTACCAGCGATATTGATCGCTCCGGATTGGCCGCGTCGCTCATGGTACGCAGAGCTGGTAAAGCTGCTCAGCGACGCACCCTGGCGTCTGCCAGAACGCGTGGATCTTCTCTCCCAGGGCCCAGTTTACCACCAGAACTTAGCGGTCCTGTGTTTGACGGCCTGGCCGTTGAATCTTGGATTCTGACTAGGGCTGGATTCTCCAAAAAGGTCGCCGCCACAATGGCTAGCGCCAGAAAACCCACCTCGGCTCGTATCTACCACGGTACTTGGAAGGTCTTTTTTACATGGTGCAGGGAACATGGTTATTCCCACTTCACTTTTCAATCCCCAACATTCTGTCTTTCTCCAAGCAGG
>JARQOD010000003.1:25571286-25609081 GCA_033576555.1 Oophaga sylvatica | reverse complement strand
TTCAGAAGCTGGTTCACAAGGCAACACCATTCCACGCATACTTCTCCGCTACACGCAAACGTCTGTCAATTTGAATCACTAATGACATAGAATCATTGAGACCAGAGGGGACAGGGAATCCCACCATAACATCCTTTACATTATCTGACAGACTCTTCCGGAAAAGGGCTGCCAAAGCATCGTCATTCCATTTGGTCAGGACTGCCCACCTACGGAATCTCTGACAGTAAAACTCAGCGTCATCAAGCCCCTGATTTAATGCCAACAAGGCTTTCTCAGCTTGATCAGTGACATTAGGCTCATCGTACAATAACCCCAAGGCCTGAAAAAATGCATCAACATCACTCAAAACAGGATCCCCAGGTATCAGGGAAAAAGCCCAATCCTGAGGGTCGCCGCGCAGGAGAGAGATGATAATTTGAACCTGCTGCGCTGCGTTCCCTGAGGACTTAGATTTTAAGGCAAAAAACAATTTACAATTATTTTTGAAATTCTGAAACTTAGCTCGATCCCCTAAAAACAAATCTGGCATGGGAATCCTAGGTTCCACAACAGGCAACCCAGCAAGATAGGCAGCAATACTCTGAACCTCAGTGGCAAGCTGATCCACACGGCCAGACAACTGTGCAAACTCCATTGAGAGAAAAGATCCTCCCCAGCACCCAGAGATACAGAGGGAAAAAAAATAAAAAAAATGCAACAAACAGAAAAATATCTCTGACAACTCTGACAATATTTTTTTCCCTTCTGTGAGTACCATACAATTTTCAATTTTTTAGGCCGGTGATACTGTTATGTTTCGGTAGCTGAGGAGTGCAGGTAAAAAAGGCAATACACCAGAGCAGTTGGAATCTATGAGATTGCAGTACCCTGACTAACCACCACAACTAGAGGCAGCCGTGGAGCGTTCCTACGTTGGTCCTAGACGCCTCGTCACAGCCTGAGAAACTAACTACACCTAAAGATAGATATAGGAAAGCTATCTGCCCCGGAGCAGAACCCCAAAGATAATAGAAAGCCCCCAAACATGTAATGGCGGTTAGACAAGATGAAATACTGACACAGAAAGAAAATAGTATGAGCAAACGCTGGGGCCCAAACTAACTAAATAGACAAGGATAGGAAGGGTACTTACTGCAATCCCAGAAAACCTTGAAAAGCACCAACTCTACTAATTTCAAAATCACCTGAGATCACACGACCTCTACCACCTAAATTAGTTCTCTGGTGTAACAAAATCAAAACAGCAGCCACTGAAAAAACTGGAAAAAGCAAAAGTACAAACATCAGTGGCTGAACTAAACTGAGAGGGCAAAAGCCCCCGGAGGGGACCCTGAAGGCCCCCACAGAAGTGCAGGACAAAATGCAAAAATATAGCACAAACACAAAAGAAGAAAATGTCTTATCTGTTAGCAGGAGATGCAGACACGACACAGCAGGCTACAAGGGAAACTGGAATAAAGGATTCAGACCAGAACAATTGATCACCGGCAACCCTGATGGGAAGGTGACTCCCTTATATAAGACCAGTCAGTAACACCTGATTCCCAGTCCCCACAATCCTCACTGGACAGACTAGCACCGCTTGTAACCACCAGAGGGAGCCTCTGCTCAGAACTCATCTCAAACCCATTCACAACACATATCTATGCAAAGCTGACACAAGCTATAATCAGTTGCTTAAGACTTCACCCCTGACCTACATAAGTCAGACGGGTACAAGTCAGGAGATAGCTACTAAGGTACTAAGTTACAGATGGTCTGAGTAGATAGCTGTTTTTTTGCTGAGATCACAGGAAAGGGTCATGAATCATTGAATCAACCTTTGTTAAGATAGAGTTAAAGAAAAATGCATACACACTTATATCCAAACAGCTAATAATCTAGCAGCTTCTAATTGTATGTTAATTAACTAACCACCCCTTTTGTAAATGTATAAGACTATGTGATAATAATAAAGCCATCAGTATTGATGGAATGTTATGCTGGCACATCTGAGTGGACAGTGTTGATTTCCAGAGAGCTCTGAAAATACTCATTTAATTTGGGAACAGCAGAAGCAAACATGAGGATAGATTTATCCTAATTAATAAATTTCCATAACACCTTCTGCCACTGCCACCTCTAGTACACCTGCGGCTACTGGGCGGCAGCGGCAGAGGGTCAGGAAAGGAGCTATGCGCCCGAGTTCTTGCATTTGAATGCATCTTTTCAGAACTGTCTGAAAGTATCTGAACAACTTGCCGCAGGCATTAATCAGATAATCACCAACATTTTGGAGGTGAAGACACTTCTGCAAACCATGCATTCGGAAGCAAGATCATCTCCTAATCACAGCTTTTTTAGGTCTGTGGCGGAGCGCATAGATACGCTATCTGCTGACCAGCAGATGTATGTAATGCATACGTGCCACGCTGGTCTAGTGCAGGCTACCACCCAACCTCCTCCACCCACCGCAGTCGTTCCTCCACCTCCCCCCCTCCAGCCGCCGTCCCTCCTCCCCCTCCTATTCAATATCAGCCACCTCCCCAGTTCCAGCAACCTCCTCAGTATCAGCAACCTCCCCGGTACCAGCCATCTTCCCAACTCCAGCCACCTCCCCAACCCCAGCCACCTCACCAACTACTGCCACCTCACCAACTCCAGTCCCCTCACCAACTCCAGTCACCTCCCCAGTACCAGCAACCTCCCCAGTACCAGCCACCTACCACACTCCGACCTCTTACCAATCTCCTTCCCCCTTCCAATTCCCTACCATATCACCTGCTCCTCCAGTCCCTGCCCCACCCTCCACTCCACCACCCATCACCTGTTCTGCATCCAACTTGTCCTTCCATTCTTTAACTCTATCCACCCCTTCACCTCTTACTGTTCCTTCCCCACCACCATCCCAGTCCTCTCTACACACTCCCACGGTGTCCTGCAGCCCCTCCAGTAGTATGTCCACCCCACACTACACTACTTTGTAATATATTTTACATAAACAAAAAAAAAAACAGTCTTTTCATGAAAAAATCTAAATTTTATTAAAAAAATTTTCAATTCACATTTCACAAAGTGGTTTAAAAAATATGATCACTAAATTTGGAATTGGTTGATTACAATTCTGTCTGTCGTTTTTTTTTCTAAGGTACCATATGTAGGGTTACATCTGTAAAAATAAAGGTAACATACAGTAAAAAGGTAAAACACAGTAACAACATTACATATATTTAGTGTATAAAAAACACAAGCATAACATAGAGAAAAAAAGAAAAAAACAAGGTAGATTTATTTTTACAGTACATGACTTTGGTTCCAGTAATCAGCAATTGCTCAAACTCGGTCATCCTGCCAGTCTACTAGTCCTTATGGTGACATAAAATATTCAGCAAATCTGTCCCTCATCCTTGAAACAGCCACTGAACTGCGATTGGTATTGTTCTGGTAATCATGTAATGTGGTTTCTTGAGAGTTGTCCTCAATGGAAATCTGTTCTTTGCATATAACAAAATTATGCAGGACCACGCATGCTTTAATTACTTCGTCCACAGTGTCAGTCTTTAAATTTATCGCTGTCAATAGTACATGCCATTTTGCTGTCAGGATTCCAAAAGTGCACTCCACCATTCTTCTTGCTCTTGTGAGCCGGTAATTAAAAATACGTTTGGTATGGGTCAATCCTCTGCTGGCATAAGGCTTTAAGAGGTGTTCGGAGAGCTGGAATGCCTCATCACCGACACACACAAAAGGCATAGGTGGTCCAGAGGTTTGAGGCAGCGGCCTAGGGGCTGGGAAATGGAATGTGTTCCCATACAGTCGACGACCCATCGCAGAGAGTTTGAAGACCTGTGAATCATTCGACCGTCCATATGCCCCAATGTCCACAGCTATGAACTTGTATTCTGCGTCAGCGATGGCCATCAGGACAACAGAAAAATATTTCTTATAATTAAAATATTCGGATCCTGTTCCCACTGGCTTGACAATCCGGACATGTTTCCCATCAACAGCTCCAAGGCAATTGGGAAACTGGCAGATCTGTTGAAACTTCTCCGCAATTTGCACCCACCGGTCTGTAGTCGGCTCAGGCAGAAATTCACTGACCTCACAGTCCCACAGTGCACGGCAGGTGTGCTTGATGATGCCCGATATGGTAGATATTCCAAGTCTAAACTGAAAATGTAGTGAGGAGAGCGATTCTCCACTTGCAAGGAATCTGTAAACAAAAAGAAAAAAAAATTAGCTCACAATCACAGCATTACATCGCAGAACTCAGCTATAACAATTGGAGATACACATGGTCAGAGTGCACATTAGAGAGTATTTGTGCATCTTTTAGATACGGGATTGACTGAAATGGTAGGAAAAAATAATCAATGCGGCTATACGACGACTGTGCTTGTGAATAGTGGGTGAAATCTTTTAAGGTAGGGAAAAGGTATCTCCAAGTATCAATAAGTTGATTTAAATGTAAAATCGTGGAGATACGCTTAAGTGCTCTCTTAGTAATATTAGATTTCCCTGTGGAGGTGTCCAGTACTGGTTCTAGAGGTGTATTTAGATCCCCCTATAATCAAGGTTCCCTCTGTAAACTGGGTGATTTCATTCATTACTTTAGAGAACCAAATATCTTGTTTTGTATTGGGGCATAAAGATTCCCTATTGTGACTAATTTATGAGCAAGTTTTCCCTTTATAAATATAAATCTGCAGTCATCGTCTTTGAGCATGTCCATGAACTGGAATGGCGTGTGTTTGGAAATTGCTATTGCAACCCCTCTTGATTTCCTGGATGACGAGTATGAATGGAACCGTGTATTATAATAGTGTTTTTCTAGATTCGGGGTTTTTTCTTGTGTGAAATGTGTCTCCTGCAACAAGACAACATCTATCTTAAGTTTTTTAATGTGTGCTAGTACCTGAGATCTCTTGATCGGAGCATTCAGTCCTCTTCCATTGTAAGACGCTATGGTCATTGCTTGTGTCTGGTCATCCATGACAATTCCTAGAAGTTTCAAGCCTCAGACCGAATTTTACCATTCCGCCAGAAGATGTAGGATAAGAAAAAGGGGGAAAATAGGGGTGAAAAAGAGAAGAGATAACATAAACAAATCTAAAACAGCATGGGTATAATACCCTGCTACTTTTAATTTAACCATTTGCATTACCAAGGTGTGTCCAACAAGGAAAACCAACAGCATATTCTAGTAGATTTACGTCTTACTGATCTAACTATAAACTTATATAGCAAGTTTTAGTACAGTTTAACTAACTTAGCGATCATAGTTCAAGTCTTATCGGGTCGAGGAGCTCCCGTTTGTTTATTCTTGGATCTTTGACTTTTTGGATTACCCGCCTTCTTCCATTGCTCTTGTACTGGAAGGTCAGGAAGATGAAGGTTAGTATGCAGCGATCTTAATTCTGGAATTGGATCAAGTTCGATCTCAAGTTCTGCACTACATCTGATGTCGTTCTAACTGTAAATCTCTGGCCATCTGCTGTCATGTCTAAGCCAAATGGAGAAAGCCAACGGAATAAAAAAATGCCTTTTTTGAGGATATCTGTGAAGGGTTTACGAATGAATCTTTTAGTTAAAGTTGAAGTAGCCAAATCTTGATATATGCGAACTGATGATCCTCCATACTCCAATGTTTCCATTGATCTCGCTTTCTTGAGAATTTTTTCCTTCATGCGAAAATCTAAAATCATGCAGATCATATCCCTTGGCAGTCCCGATGGCTTGGGCTTAGGTTTCAATGCTCTGTGAGCTCTCTCTAGTATCAACATAGGTCTTCCACTCGGGTCCAGCAGGGGTGAAAGTAGTTCTTTCAGAGTTGCTGCAACATCCTTCTGGCCAGTAACCTCTGGTATGCCCCGAATTCTAAGATTATTTCTACTGTTCCTATTTTCCATGTCCTCTAGTGCTGTATGGAGGGTATTGATATGGTCTTCATGGAGTTGGAGACTCGTTGATAGCTCGCCTGCATATGTAGTCAGTGCAGTTTGTGCCCCTTCTAATTTCTCCACTCTATTACCTATGTGTTGAATGTCTTTTTTAATTTCAGACAGATCTTTTGCTATAGGAGCCAGAGCAGAACAAAATATATTTTTAATGAAGCCTCTGGATATAGGCTTTCCGCATTAATATGGTCTGTGGATCCCACATCCTCGTCTTCTAATTCCGTTTCTTCATAGAAATCCTTAGATTGGGGCAAATCTAGCTTTAATCCTTTTTGTTTTGTAATGAATTTCTCCATGGTGGCTCAGTGGATAGCACTGCTGCCTTGCAGCGCTGGAATCCTAGGTTCAAATCCCACCAAGGACAAGATCTGCAAGGAGTTTGTATGTTCTCCTTGTGTTTGCGTGGGTTTCCTCCATGTACTCCGGTTTCCTCCCACACTCCAAAAACATACTGATAGGGAATCTAGATTGTGAGCCCCATCGGGGACAGCGATGATAATGTGTGCAAACTGTAAAGCGCTGCGGAATATGTTAGCGCTATATAAAAAAAAAATAAAAATTAAGGCTATTCTCCATGTCCTTACTTGATGATGTCTCACTAATGCTGGTCGATCCAGTCGTGCGACCTATCTTAACCATATTTCTTTCTTGTAATTTGTGAGGAATGGAATATATCTCTTCTTTTTAAGGCAGAAGAATCGGGCATTATGCGTTCAACTGTCAGCTTTTGGAAGATAAATATTTCCTTTCATACCGACATTTCTGGGTGTTGTTACGTTCTTTCTCCACAAGATGTTGCTTCTAGACTTACAATTCTGAAGTGCTACAGCAGCTCTTGCATGAAAAAGCTTCAGCAAATAAAGGGTTACCACCCGTCATAAATGTTAACTCTTACTGAGCTTGCTTAATGCAGGAGCTTAAACTCCAATTTGGTAGTGATCCGCTTATCTTTATAAACATCTGCACTTCATAAACAACTGTACTTTGTGATATTTAATCTCAGTCTTCCCCGGTGGGCACTGCGGTTTTCCTCATATCATACTGCAAGTGAGGAGGCCAGAGTTAGGCCGGCGTCACACTAAAAAGGAATACGGACGAGTGAGAGGCGTGAAAATCATTCATTACACTCGGACCAATATTTCTCTATGGGCAGCTCTGATCATCCGTATTTTTCTCGGGCGTATTTTACGGTGCGAGACACCCGCAGCATGCTGCGATTGTCAGCGTATTACGCCCGTTGTACGCCAATGCAAGTCTATGGCTGCGAGAAAAATACGGATTACACACGGACCACACATGTGACTTGCGAGAAATACGCAAGACTTCTGCCGGTCACAGGAAATGGGGCAAGCCATGAATCAGGAAGCTTAGACATGCAAATTAGCTGAAAAAGTGCGCCAGACATCCCAGAAGAACGCCCCCACGGAGTCCTGCAGCATGTCTACAGACATTAATGTAGAGATGCTCATCGTTTTGGTCCAGGAAAGGCCCGACATTTGGGACCAACAGGATGCACACTACTCAGACCGCGCAAGAAAAGAGGCGGCATAGAGGCGCATCTGTGGGCAGATGTTTCCCCACTTTGGTGAAAGCCCACGCGAGGAGCAGCAGCGAATGAGTAAGTTACCAGATTATTTTCAAAACATCTTAAAGGCCACAACGTAATAATTGAGCAGAGTATCCCTAAAAAATGATTTTTTTTTTGTAATAACATTTTTTTAAGCGCCAAAGTGTTATTATAGTGACATCCGACTAGGCCCCCATGACTATGTGAAATGTATGTGTAACAATTTGCCAATGTGCAGCTAGGTAAATGATGAAATTATATGTCACATTGCAGTGGAAGATGTAATGAGACGCTGGCGCAGCATCCGCGACCAGTACCGGCGGGAACGTCAGCAGAGGGCCAGGAGTGGTGCTGCAGCACCGACCAAGCGGAAATATGTATACTTTGACCGGCTTGGGTTTTTGGCTCCTATTCTGGGAAACTGAGACCGTAAGTACATAAATCACACCACATTACACATATGCTGTTTAGGCTGAAATCTCCACATTTTCTATTTCCATTTAATTTCCTAACAGAACTCAGTCCAACCTCACTGAGAGGTAGACCGGCTCCGATTCAGAAGCCATTATAGACCCGGTTGGGGGAGGTGAAGAGGTGGCTGGCCCATCTTCTGACCCTCCCAGCTGCATCCCCCAAGCTTCCCCAGCACCAGGACCTGACCCACCAGCTGCAACTCTACCAGTACCTGACCCACCAGCTGCAGCAGCACCCGGCAGCCTTGAGGAAGCAGCAAACAGCAGCAGCCCTACTGTACCTCTGGGGGTCCCCCCCCGGCCTGCTGCAATATCCCGCCATGGGAGACGACGAGACAACATTGCCTCTGATACCCGGAGGCATGTGGACACAAGGGTCCTCAATTATCTATCAAGGGCAGCTGTGGATGAGGGTGAAGATGCTTATTTGCGTAGCCTTGCCCGTTACCTACGTCCCCTACCCTGTGAGGTCAGGCTCCGTGTGCAAGGATCCATTCAGATCCTAATTGATGCATGCACACCCCAAATACCCCATATAAGGTGTTTGAATTCCTTGAGAGGTGGTTGCTCTCACCCCGTAACCTTCTTCGCCTTACCCCCACCAAGATGTGCATGCTTAATTAGGATCTGAGGGTCCTCCTGCACGTGCGCCTACACCTCAACCCATTCCCCCACAAAACCAACCTTGGCCACAACAGGGTCAAATGGCAGGCTATAACCCAACTTCCCAATATGGCCACTTGTACAGATCCAGTGTTGGAGGCTGGTCCCAACCTGGATTTGGTCAACATGGTCATATTGGGGGGTATGATTCTCGTGGGTACCGGCTTCCCCAGGAGTATAATCTCCATTATCTTTATGGCAATGTGCCCACACAACAACCTGACCGTGGCCATATGTTACCTCAGGGCCAAGAAAGCCCACCCCAACAGGGTGATGGTTAAGGTGGTCACCCAAGCCAAAAACAAAGAGATGCTGGTCACCCGCCAACCCCACCACCAACATACCACCAACTGTGATTTTTATTGTATTGTATATATTATTTCAATCCCAGTTTGTTATTTTTTTATATTTATTTTTACATGTTGTGTAAAGCAGATTTGCACTAATCTGAACATCTACAAAAACCATATGTTACGCATATGGTCTTCAGTAGGCAAAGTGACAGTTTGTTATTTTCATTATCTATTATTTATAAAAATGTTTATTTTTTTATCTTTAATTTTACTCCATGTTGTGTAATGCATATTTGCACTTGTCTAATGTAAAAAATCCACCATATGGTACACATATGGTCTTCACTAGCCATAGTGAAAGTTTGTTATTTTGATTATGTATTATTATTTATCCAAATGTGTGTTACTTTTTTATGACTTCTTTTGGTTCTGTTTTGTTGTGTAATAATGCATACTTACACTGTTCTGCTTTTAAGACAAATACCATATGACAAAAATATGGTACTCACTACCTCAAGTGAGAGTTTGCCAATAAAAAAAAAATTTAATGGCAAGTTTGGACTCTTCTTTCATTACTTCTTTGTAGAACCCCACCTACACATCTGTAATGAACATTAACACCAGACACAAAGACAATGTCAGTGAAAAAACATTTATCTATAAACATAACAATATTACAGCATTGATAATGCCTCATCTTGCCACGTTGTAGTACCTTGAGGTGACACAAAATACTGGGTAAATATATCACGGGTTTTGAGTCCTGAGAGTGGACGACGTAAAGGGATGACATGTGGCCTAGGCATATCCCCATTGTTCACCACATATTCACCAACATCAGATGGGGCACAATCATGCATCTAGTGAAATTATGTAGGACAACACATGGTTTGATGACCTCATTGACGTTGGCTTCACTCAGCTGAATAGCAGACTGGAGGACCCGCCATTTTGCACAAAGAATGCCAAAGGCACACTCCTCCTGGCGCCGGGCCAGTGATAGGCGCAAGTTAAAGATCCTACGCCGTGGTCAAGGTTTCGTCGCGGATATGGCCTCATTAAATTCCTTGATAATTGAAAGGCCTCATCCCCAACTACAACATACGGCACAGGTTCAAGATTGGAGCCAGGAAGTTGACGTGGTGGTGGTAGGTCCAACTGGTTATTGCGCAGCTGCCGACCCATAATGGAAGAATTGAAGACTCTAGAGTCTCCAGTTCTTCCATAGGCCCCAATGTCTACAATTCTAATCCTGTAGTTACTGTCAACCAGAGCCAACAGCACTACAGAAAAATGTTGTTTATAATTATAGAATTGGGACCCTGAGTTCGGCGGCTTACGCACACGGATGTGCTTCCCATCCAGGGCTCCTATACAATTTGGAAATTGGCATTGCTCCTCAAATCCCCTGGCAATCCTCATCCAGTCTTCCATCTTGGGCTCAGCCATGACTACTTGATGAAGTCTGATCCAGAGTTGGGAACATGTATCACGAACTATGCCAGATATGGTTGATCTCCCAATCAAAAACTCCAGATGGAGTGCGGCATATGAAATGCCAGTTGTCAGGAACCTACAATTAAACAAATGTAGAGAGCTCAAACATTACACCAGGCAAAAGGTTTCACAAATGCACTATAGATAACCATAAAAGTATGTAAATTACAAACAAGCCTAACAAGAATTATACACAAGTCAAAGGCCTATATGATTTTTACATAAACATCATAGTATTCTTACGTGCAGCTGATATTTGGGATATATTATGAAGATGATTAAGCAAAAGGCCTAAGTGGAAACGAAAAGTTGTGGGAAAACACATCATCAACATACAGTATGCAGGTGAGGAATACATACCGTAACGTAAGGAGAAGTCGCTCCTCTGCAGAGATAGATTTGCGCATCCTGGTGTCCTGGTAGGTGATCCCTGGGCACACGATCTCCAACAAAATGTCAAATGTGGCAATGCTCATCCGAGAATATAGGAAAAACTTGTTGGGATGTGTCCGAAGAGATGCATAAAGGTGGTGAAAATGGCCTTAAGTGACGCATTGCCTCAAATGCGGATGAACCCACATTCTTCTCCTCCTGCGCGGATCAACTATGACTGAGTATGGCTGCCCAAAGCGGCGGGACAAAAGCCAGTTGTACAAAACTCGGTCAGTTGGGGTGAATTGAAGTGTATCACACATTGTGTCAAGTAAGCAGCACTACTCCAACACAAGCACAGCACCAAAATGGCGAGATTGGGGGCTGCCACCTGATGCATAGCCAATAAATAGGGTTGCTGATGATGGTTTAAATGATTTTGAGGCCTAAAAACCGTTATATGTCTATTTTGCAAGGTTGCGAGAAAAAAATGCTATACGGATGCCATACGGATTACATACGGATGCTTACATGCGCAAAATACTCAGCCACACCTTGACAACTGGATGACATACGGATAACTGTTCAGGGAACTTTTCTGCGTATTACGTCCGTAAAATACGGTCCGTATTTTTATACGTTGGGTCTGACGCCGGCCTTAGTGTATGTTACCACAGTCAGGAAACCTGGCGTCTTGGACGGAGCAGAAAGCCCGCTCTGCCCAAAGCCCCGCCCCCTTCTGAATGCGCCGTGATTCCGGATGTGTTCAATGAACACATCCGGAATCACCGCACCGCTACATAGGACTCTGCTATTTGCCTAGCGGTGACGCTCCATCGCCCAAGGTAAATAGACATGCTGCGGTCTAAAAAGACGCACTGTGTGTCCAGTTTAGTGGGTGTGTCACCTGCATAATCGGACGCATAGTGGAGACGGGATTTCATAAAATCCCCTCCACTATGTAGGAACATCTGGCCGCTGCGGATTAAACGCTGCGGTAGGACGCAGCGTTCAATCCGCAGCTAATCCGGTATGTTTCCGCTACGTGGAAACATACCCTTAGAGCTGAATTCCCCTCAGGTCTGATGTGTAATGAAGCAGGTAGCACACTGTTTGCTTTCTCACTGCACTCAATGCAAGATGCAGGTGGTTATATTGTTCTCTACAGTGAAAACAGTCTGAGCACCTGTATTTTGTGCCCTTCAGTGTTCCACCTACAGTTAAGGCACTGCCACACTTAGCGATCGCACCAGTGATCACGACAACGACTTAACCTGGCGAGATCGCTAGTGCGATCGCTATGTGATCGCTAGTTAGATTCCAAACACAACTCCGCGATCTGTGATCCCAAACACAACTCATCAGCGATCTGTATAACGACGTCTGCGGTCGTTGGGAAAACCTAGTCCCACCTGCGACGCTGGTGAAGTCGTTCATAAAGGGTGTCACACTCAGCGATTCAGGCTCACCAGCGGGACACCAACGACCAAAAAACGGCTCAGAACATTCATAAGCGATTAGCGACATCTCAGCAGGGGCCACATCGCTGCTACATGTCACACACAGCTAAGTCGCTAACGAGATCGCTACTGCGTCATAAATGGTGACGCAGTAGCGATCTCGTTAGCGATCTCGCTTAGTGTGGCATACCCTCTAGAGCAGCTTTGTTCAGCTATAAGACAAAGGCATGCAATTGTGGAGCCCAGCTGTGACTGGATCATATTTTCCAGAAGGATGCACTAAATGACGATCCCACTAGAGGTCACTATACGCACACACATTGCAGCTTACCTAAAAAGACCATTAGAGGGAGCTGTGTTTAGGCATATAAAAACCTAGTTTAGTTTCACTTTGCCTCAGAATTGCCTGAGATGCAGATGGTCTGAGAACAAGACAGCCCAGAGCAGCCAGAGAAGAGATTAGACAGAGACAGATCTCAGATCTCCTCAAGACACCAGAGGAGAGAAGTGCAGAGCTGTTCAGACAAGTTCAACCTAAGTGGAGGTTGTACAAGTGAAGAGTGAATCACTTTAGCCTAGCCAGAGCTGAATCTGAATTGTAGCTCATGAGGAAGCGTGCCGACGCTTAGAGAGCGGCGAAGAGGCAGCACACCAACTGCCAGTGTGTGTGATCTTAATAGGACCCAGGTAGATCGAAGGCAAGTGGAAATAGAAGGATCAGTGAGCATTAATAGCTCCCCTCAGCAAGTATCACCGGATGCCGGGTTCTGAGCCTATAAGGATCTTCACGACCTATTAGGAGAACACCGGAGTTCCTGGAGGACTACAAGTCCCAGGAGTACCACAGAGTTGACACGTAGCAGGATCAGGGAGAACGGGACTGAGTAGGCCTGATCAGCCACAACGACTTAGTTCTTTCCAACATCTGATTATCAGAGACAGAAAAGGCTCTACCACAATGTCGGCCGGGCGTAGCTGTTGCATTAAGAGTTAAACCTGACTTCATGCAAGTTAGGACTCACATATATTTCGAATGTAAAGGAGGTGAATGCGGTGCTCAGGGACATGATCCAGCGCCGTGAAGAGATGGACGAGACGGAGAGAAGCTGGCGTGCCCGGAAACAGCGGCTGCTGTGGGACGCAATGCTCTCTCCCCCAGGAACGAAGCCATTACCTGTGATCCCTGTGCCACCACAGCCAGCGGCTGATGAGAAACCGGAGGCCGGCCCCAAAAGAGCTGATCCCGACTCCACCGATGATCCGGTCGGAGGGACGGAGGCTGAGGAGGCCCTGCTCGTTCCGGAATGCCAGCCAGGCCTGGAGGCCGCAGTGGAATGCAGTCCCCCGGTAGGGACACCGGAGGGAAGCCAGCCGTCCATGATGGAGGTCGACTGGGACGTGATGGAGTATCTGGACGATGTGACCTATGACATCCAGACCGATAACGAATGGGGACGCAGTGAGCAGGAGCAGCGACGCCAGCAGGAGCAGAGAGAGATACAGCAGTTCCGTCAGCGGTACTAGGAGGAGTTCCTCGCCGACAAGGAGAATGTCCGGAGGGATAAAGGTACGCTCCGGGAGCCGCGGCGTCAGGGGTGCGTTAGCGATTTTAAACTCCGCAAGGGCTGGGGCTTCATCCATGAGCCAGGCCTATACCAAGGAGTATTCGTTAGTCGCCGGGATGTGGAATCGCATCTGCCCATGGGCCACCCGGGAAGGGATCTCATAAACGGGGACATCGTCAGCTATACGCGGCACTGGGGACTTAAAGGGTGGTATGCCTTAAACGTCACCCGTGTCAGCGACCCCGTCCCCGACGCCGGTAATCTACATCATGCCACAGCGTCCCGAGACCCAGCTCCAATAGCACCCGGCCGTGCACCAGCATCGCAACCTGCATCCTCCTCTGCATCAAGATCTTACCCAGCACCACCACCTGCGACCTCAACTGCGCCACTGCGCACACCTGAATCCTACCCAGCAGTGCAACAGGGTTGTGCGTCCTATTCTGCAACGCAACCGGATGGTGCGTCCTCAGCTAAATCACAGCACAAGCCTGCGTCTTCAATGGAAGATTTGTACCTGCATGAGGCACCTATGAGGTCCCAAGTGGAACGCACAAGAACTGTGGCAACGCAAACGCAGATTGCAGGCCATGACTTGTTTGTTATGCATTCGAAAACGCACTGCGTCGTTCCAGCCCCAGGAATGGAAGACGTCCTTAATATCTGCAAGAAAGAAGAAAACCAGTAGGACCCAGACAGGGTTTACTGCACCTGTATAAAGTTGAAGAAGTTGCACTTTATTAATATTGTGAAAGATGTTTGATAATGTTATTTGCTAAATGTGATAATGTTTGCATAGTATGCATAGAATACCCCAGTTGGGTAAAAAGGAGTTAATCAAAAATGTGATTTTCTTGTGAAATGTTTCATATGCAAGGACTGCGTGGCTGTGGACTGTGCCAGCCCAAAAACTTTCATTGTAAATAGTTCGCACTTCGGTGCCCCATCTTGGTTTTACATAAAGCCATATTTATCTACCTCTGAAGAAAAACCCGTATGGTGTGGCCTTGAGTGAGGTCTGCAGCAATGAAGTCCTGCAGCCCACCCAGGACCCACGTGGGAGGTTTTTGGTGCGGGTCCTCCACAAGAATCTTGTCTTATACATATTTATGTGAAAAATGTTTGATATTTTTCTAATGCCAGTGTACAAATTGTAACGTTAAAGAGTCCGTACCTCCCGCAAGGGATGAGTTATATGTTAATGTTATTAAATGCAAAAATGTTTTTCTTTTCTATTTCAGCCCGGGAGTGCTGATGATAACTAGGGGGGGATGTGTGGCCCAGCTGCGCTTGGTACACATGTCTCCAGGAGGATGCACAGATAAGGTAACTGTGAAACCTGATATTCATTCACATTCACACATTTCCAACACTGCCACCAGAGGGCATCTTAGACTATTTGAGTCAGTGTGACGTAGCAGTAGCGAGTTTGTTTCCTGTCTCAGAACAGAACAGATCAGTTTCTAGTCTTGGAGGGAGAGGAGAGAAGACTGAATCCTGTTCGTGACGCCAAGTTAAGATGACGCGCACAGCACCAGGGCTTAGGGGTACTCGGCACAGAGCCCATGGAAGTCTATGGGGGACGTCACGGGTAGCACAGCTCAGTCCGTGCCCTGGGCGCTCACCGTAATGTGGGATATTTACAGGGGATGATGGAATGTTTATATGGTTTGTCGTGACGCCACTTGTAGTATCTGGTCAGGGGGGGACCAGCGCTGCTCTGTACATACTCTGGAAGGGATGGTGTTGGGCAGCTAGATGGTGGGTCTTCTACAAGTAAGACAGTGTCCTTCCAGGGTAGATAGGAATATGTGGATGCAGGACAGATGGGGATCCCTCCGCCAGGGACAATAAGGGAGACACACACAGAAGTCAGTTTGGTACCTTTACTGTACAGATGGCAGGTACTCCCCGGAGCACGGCAGGGTGAAGGATGCACATCCGGATTCCTCCACTGGTAGATATATGGCCTCCTGGCCTCTGTCGTTGTATAATCAAGTCCTGACCTGCGTGTAGCTAGGTCTAACTTAGCCTCCGTCCTGTACCTGGCTGACTTGGTGGTGGACCTTCTATCTGGCAGAACAGGGTCTTTCTATGGCTGATCAGGCCGACTCCGTTCTCCCTGATCCTGCTACGTGTCAACTCTGTGGTACTCCTGGGACTTGTAGTCCTCCAGGAACTCCGGTGTTCTCCTAATAGGTCGTGAAGATCCTTATAGGCTTGGAACCCGGCATCCGGTGATACTTGCTGAGGGGAGCTATTAATGCTCACTGATCCTTCTATTTCCACTTGCCTTCGATCTACCTGGGTCCTATTAAGATCACACACACTGGCAGTTGGTGTGCTGCCTCTTCGCCGCTCTCTAAGCGTCGGCATGCTTCCGCATGAGCTACAATTCAGATTCAGCTCTGGCTAGGCTAAAGTGATTCACTCTTCACTTGTACCAACCTCCACTTCAGGTTGAACTTGTCTGAACAGCTCTGCACTTCTCTCCTCTGGTGTCTTGAGGAGATCTGAGATCTGTCTCTGTCTAATCTCTTCTCTGGCTGCTCTGAGGCTGTCTTGTTCTCAGACCGTCTGCATCTCAGGCAATTCTGAGGCAAAGTGAAACTAAACTAGGTTTTTATATGCCTAAACACAGCTCCCTCTAATGGTCTTTTTAGGTACGCTGCAATGTGTGTGCGTATAGTGGCCTCTAGTGGGATCGTCCTTTAGTGCATCCTTCTGGAAAATATGGATCCAGTCACAGCTGGGCTCCACACAATGCTCTGCTATGTACCTTAATTCTGCCTGGTGATTTCTCTGGTATCACTCACTGCTGTCTCTCCAGTCACCTCCTCAGTTTATGATGCCTCTTAAAGCTTAACTATTTCAGCTCCTCTCTCAGCCCTCTCACCTCCCCAAGTCTGCAGGTCCTTTGCCTCAGGATTTCGTCCTCTGCTTTGCCTAGCTTGCTGTCTGTGTCTCAGGGGAATTCCAGACACGCAGCCTGTATGTATCGGGCCCTTCTCTAACACATATATTATTAGTTATTGTTGGAGACCCATTGATGCCATGGTGCTGTACATGAGGAGGGGTTACATATAAAATACAAATATAAATTGTAATGAACATACTAACAAAGACAGACTGGTACAGAGAGGAGAGGGCTCTACCGTCTAGTCTATATCCGTCACCGTATGTACAGTCATGGCCAAAAGTTTTGAGAATGACACAAATATTATATTTTCACATGATCTGCTGCCCTCTGGTTTTTATGTGTGTTTGACAGATGTTTTTATCACAGACAGAAATATAATTGCAAACATATGAGTAACAAAAGCTTATATTGACAGTTAGAATGAGTTAATGCAGTAAGTCAATATTTGCAGTGTTGACCCTTCTTCTTCAGGACCTCTGCAATTCTCCCTGGCATGCTCTCAATCAACTTCTGGACCAAATCCTGACTGATAGCAGTCCATTCTTGCACAATCAATGCTTTTCATTTTGTCAGAATTTTTAGGTTTTTGTTTGTCCACCCGTCTCTTGATGATTGACCACAAGTTCTCAATGGGATTAAGATCTGGGGAGTTTCCAGGCCATGGAACCAAAATCTCTATGTTTTGTTCCCTGAGCCATTTAGTTATCACCTTTGCTTTATGGCAAGGTGCTCCATCATGCTGGAAAAGGCATTGTTGATCGCTAAACTGCTCTTGGAGGGTTGGGAGAAGTTGCTCTTGGAGGACATTCTGGTACCATTCTTTATTCATGGCTGTGCTTTTAGGCAAGACTGTGAGAGAGCCGATTCCCTTGGCTGAGAAGTAACCCCACACATGAATGCTTTCAGGATGCTTAACAGTTGGCATGAGACAAGACTGGTGGTAGCGCTCACCTTGTCTTTTCCGAATGAGGCGTTTTCCTGATGTCCCAAACAATTGAAAAGGGGATTCATCAGAGAAAATAACTTTACCCCAGTCCTCAGCAGTCCACTGCCTGTACCTTTTGCAGAATATCAGTCTGTCCATGATGTTTTTTCTGGAGAGAAGTGGCTTCTTTGCTGCCCTCCTTGAGACCAGGCCTTGCTCCAGGAGTCTCCGCCTCTCAGTGCGTGCAGATGCACTCACACCTGCCTGCTGCCATTCCTGAGCAAGCTCTGCACTGCTGGTAGCCAGATCCCGCAGCTGAAACACTTTTAAGAGACCGTCCTGGCGCTTGCTGGTCTTTCTTGGGCGCCCTGGAGCCTTTTTGGCAACAATGGAACCTCTCTCCTTGAAGTTCTTGATGATGCGATAGATTGTTGACTGAGGTGCAATCTTTCTAGCTGCGATACTCTTCCCTGTTAGGCCATTTTTGTGCATTGCAATGATGACTGCACTTGTTTCTTTAGAGATAACCATGGTTAACAGAAGAGAAACAATGATGCCAAGCCTCCTTTTAAAGTGTCCAGTGGTGTCATTCTTACTTAATCATGACAGATTGATCTCCAGCCATGTCCTCATCAACACCCACACCTGTGTTAATGGAGCAATCACTGAAAAGAGGTTAGCTGGTCCTTTTAAGGCAGGGCTGCAATGATGTTGAAATGTGTTTTGGGGGATAAAGTTCATTTTCTAGCCAAATATTGACTTTGCAAGTAATTGCTGTTAAGCTGATCACTCTTTATAACATTCTGGAGTATATGCAAATTGCCATTAGAAAAAGTGAAGCAGTAGACTTTGTAAAAATTAATATTTGTGTCATTCTCAAAACTTTTGGCCATGACTGTATTACACCACATTCACAATACACAGGGTACAACCATTTCCTGCATGGGTATCCCAAATATCACAGGAATCCGAGGATGTTTTTTCCCATCTTTATGGAGATGAGGGGATGCTGGGCCCAGGTGGCTACATTCCTACACAACCGGATGTGGAGGCATCATACTCTTGGGGGCACCATATTGTTTGCAGGGGAATGGACACTATTCTGTGTGGGGTAATCTACTGTAGGGGCCATCATAATGTGTGTGAGAGGAATCATACTGTGTGAGGGGAATCTAGTGTGTGTGTGTGTGTGTGTGTGTGTGTGTGTGTGTGTGTGGTGTGTGTGTGTGTGTGTGTGTGTGGTGTGTGTGTGTGGTGTGTGTGTGTGTGTGTGTGTGTGTGTGTGTGGAATCGTACTGCGTGTGAGGGGAATCATACTGCATGTGAGGGGAATCGTACTGCGTGTGAGGGGAATCATACTGCATGTGAGGGAATCGTACTGCGTGTGAGGGAATCATACTGCGTGTGAGGGGAATCATACAGCGTGTGAGGGGACTCATACTGCGTGTGAGGGGAATCTTACAGCGTGAGGGGAATCATACTGCGTGTGAGGGGAATCATACAGCGTGTGACAGGAATCGTACAGCGTGTGACGGGAATCATACTGCGTTTGAGGGGAATCGTACCGCGTGTGAGGGGAATCACACCGCGTGTGAGGGGAATCATACTGCGTGTAACGGGAATCATACTGCATGTGAGGGGAATCATACTGCGTGTAAGGGGAATCATACTGCATTGTGCTGGAGCATTAATGAGCCTTGTTTGGAGCACACGGCTCCGTACACCTTGTACACACATAGCTCCGCTCTGTACACAAGCGGCTCTGCACTTTACACCTCGTACACACATGGCTCCGCTCCGTATACCCCGTACACATTCGGCTCCGCTCCGAACACCTCGTACACATGCGGTTCCACTCCGTACACACTCGGCTCCGCTCCGTACACCTCGTACACACACGGCTCTGCTCCGTACACCTTGTACACACACGGCTCCGCTCTGTACACACACGGCTCCGCTCTGTACACACACGGCTCCGCTCTGTACACACACGGCTCTGCTCTGTACACACACGGCTCTGCTACATCCACCCTGTAAACCCCTCCTGACCCCACACATAAACTTCCCCTCATCCACCACCATGACAACCAGCACAGCAGAGTCCTGCATCCACTGAGGCTCCTGATCATGTGACCCCTGACTCCTCCCCTCCTGTGACCTCATCACAGGTCCTGTGTGCACAGAGCAGCCATATATGTGGTGTGCGGCTCTGCAGGTGGAGGTAGGTGCTGGAGATTCCCCATTACTGGGAGGGGGGGGGATGTTAACCCCTTCAGCAGTGAGTGTATAGAAGGCCCGGCATTACACTGACACCATGGCGACTATAGAGGAGCACAGGAATTGGCTGTTACTGTGCCCCCTGCTGTGCAGAGAGAACAAGTGCAGGCAGGCCCGGCATCAGCACCCGTGAAAGTGCCGGGGCCCTAAGCAAGTCGGAGGGGGTCCCCACTTGCCTTCGGGGGCACCTGCGCGTCATGGGGGCCCACTGCCGGCGCCCGCGAGTGGCCCACCCACTTGCTCTGGGCCCTGGTACTTGCGATACTTACATCTATATGGGGCCAATTACATATGAAGCATCTTATGGGGCCAATTATTATAAGGAGCATTATATTGTGCCCATCATATACTGTATGGAGCATTATATGGGGCTCATTATTCTGTATGAAGTATTATATGGGGTCCATTAGTCTATATGGAGCACTCTGTGGTGCCCTTAATACTGTAATGAGCACTATACTGTCTGGGTTCTGAGCTATTGATATCACTCATGTAATGTAAGAAGTTAGTGAAGTCTTTGGCATTCTACTATACCTAGGCACGTGGTCAAAATTGTTGCACGTGACAAAAGTAATAATAAATCAAAAATCTATGAAAATGAGCAAATGAAAGTCAGACATTGCTTTTCAACCATGCTTCCACAGAATTTTTTTTTTAAAATAAAACTCATGAAATAGGCCTGGACAGAAATGATGGGACCCCTAATTTTATATCTTGTTCACCCAACCACTATGTATATATATATATAAAATATATACACTCCCTGACAGAAGACAAAACTTTTGTCTTGCCAAAATCTGATCATTGTGTCCATTAAATGATCAATATTTCTACATTGATGCCAATTTATTTTCTTAACCTAAACCACATTTCGGAGGGTATCAGCTTTCAAAAGAGTAATTTATACAACCAATGGATGAATTTAAGTCAGGTTATAAGCTTTTATTTACATAACATGGATAAGCGACATAACTTCTGTCAGGGACTGTATATACACACTGCTCCAAAAAATAAAGGGAACACTCAAATACCGCATCCTAGATCTGAGTGAATGAAATATTCTCATTGAATACTTTGTTCTGTACAAAGTTGAATGTGCTGACCACAAAATCACACAAAAATCATCAATGGAAATCAAATCCGCCAACTCCTGGACAGTCTTTGGTGCAAAGTGACGTTGGTGGATGGAGCGAGACACGATGTCCCAGATGTGCTCAATCGGATTCAGGTCTGGGAAACAGGCAGGCCAGTCCATAGCTTCAATGCCTTCATCTTGCAGGAACTGCTGACACACTCCAGCCACATGAGGTCTGGCATTGTCCTGCATTTGGAGGAACCCAGTGCCAACCGCACCAGCATATGGTCTCACAAGGGGTCTGAGGATCTCATCTCGGTACCTAATGGCAGTCAGGCTACCTCTGGCGAGCACATGGAGGGCTGTGCGGCCCTCCAAAGAAATGCCACCCCACACCATTACTGACCCACTGCCAAACCGGTCACGCTGAAGGATGTTGCAGGCAGCAGATCGCTTTCCACGACATCTTCAGACTTTGTCACGTCTGTCACATGTGCTCAGTGTGAACCTGCTTTCAACTGTGAAGAACACAGAGCGCCAATGGCGAATTTGCCAATCCTGGTGTTCTGTGGCAAATGCCAAGCGTCCTGCACGGTGTTGGACTGTGAGCACAACCTCCATCTGTGGATGTCGGGCACTCAGACCATCCTCATGGAGTCGGTTTCTAACCATTTATGCAGACACTTGCACATTTGTGGCCTGCTGGAGGTCATTTTGCAGGGCTCTGGCAGTGCGCCTCCTGTTCCTCCTTGCACAAAGGCGGAGGTAGCAGTCCTGCTGCTGGGTTGTTGCCCTCCTACGGCCCCCTCCACGTCTCCTGGTGTACTGGCCTGTCTCCTAGTAGCACCTCTGGACACTACGCTGACAGACACAGCAAACCTTCTTGCCACAGCTCGCATTGATGTGCCATCCTGGATGAGCTGCACTACCTGAGCCACTTGTGTGGGTTGTAAAGTCCGTCTAATGCTACCACGAGTGTGAAAGCACAACCAACATTCAAAAGAGACCAAAACATCAGCCAGAAAGCATTGGTACTGAGACTAGAAGCTGCCACAATCCGATTGGCTCTGCTACATAGAGGCGATGATCAGATCTTCTGTATGTAGCCGGCACTGACAACCATAGAGGTCTCCAGGAGACCTCTGGCTGTCATGCCAACTAACCGTTGACCCGCGATCACATGATGGGGGTCACCGGTGGGCGTATTTCCGGCCCGATCGCCGGAAGAGCGAGTTAAATGTCGCTCTCAGCGTTTGACAGCGGCATTTAACGGGTTAATAGCTGTGGGTGGATTGCGATTCCACCCGCGGCTGTTTCGGGCACATATCAGCTGTTCAAAACAGCTGACATGTACCGGGAAAGATGTGAGCTCACCGCCGGATCCCACATGAAAGGGAGGGAGTCCGAGATCGGCATAAATGTATGCCCAATGTCAGAAAGGGTGTTAATGAAAAAAAAATTAACTTTTTTGAATTTACCAAATGGCTGCAATGAAACAAAGATTGAAAAATTTAAAGTTGTCTGAATACTTTCCCTACTACCCACCGTATAATAGAAGAGGCATGACATCAATATATTGTGAAAAAATGGGTGCAAGAAAGTGAGGTTTGAAATCATTAACATACACAGGAGAGTTAAACTAATGTGTACAGCGTTAGTCAATATGATGAAATGTAATATAGTATTTACAGAGGAACACACTGTAAGTTCAGTCAGGTCATTGAGGCAAGATATCGAGACAAGTTATGAAGGCGTTAATAGGACCAAGAGACCCAAAGAACAGAATAGAAACAAAGAGGGGGAACCCAGCAGTGGAAATGTTGGTCTTCACTGATGAGAAAAAGGTCATATGGTTGGAGCAGGATCCCATAAGAGACCACACACTGGCTAAATCAGGAGCTATCAAGAGACAGGGAGGAGACAGTGTAATTTGGAAAGCTGGGTTTGCTTTGCCAGAACTGGCTTTGGCCCCAGTGAATGCCATCTGTGTTATCTTGCGTATATAAAAACAGCTTGGGTACCACCTTTGAGTTAAAAAACACTTTAACAGCTGTACGTCAACAGGAAATTGGACAGTTGGGAATATCTTAACCTTGCAAAAATGTAAAGAGCTAACCCCAAGAATCAGACAAACTTATGTCTGGTTCTTATTTTTTATGGGATTTTGAAGATTAGGGACTTTCAGGCTAATGAAGAGGCTGGGGCAAATTGACTGAGCCTTAGCTGTTTGGAAGGGGTGTTAACATGAACAGTAACAGGAGGAACAGTGCTGAGCAGACAGCAGATGGTGATGTGTTCTAGCCTTGTACAACCTCTCTGGTTCGTTTTGGTTCTTTCTTGTATCCTCCATATTTTGAATATGTAGATAATGGTTGGAGTATGTCCCAAATAAAACTATTCATTTTCCCAAAAACATTGTTGTTGATTCTGCTGAAAGCTATAGTTTTCAATGTGTTACCTCCATGATGGTCTGCTGTAGTCATATGTCGTACACATTAACATAATTTCTGCAGCCAGTGATTACTGTATTTTTCGGACTATAAAATTTTCAGAAGGAAAATGGGGAAAAAAAATTAATGCATCAAATGGGGGTTCGTCTTACAGTCCTGAATTCAGCTTACCCTGGGGGATCAGCAGCGCTTTTGGAGCGGAGTCACAGGGGGTGTTTGGTGATCTGGCGATGATATGACCCAGACTGGTGCGGCAGGTTTGGCGGTGCACGGTGGTACGGGGGGCTCCGCTGACATTTTGTGAGAGCCTGGAGCCCCCGCACATCCATTGCTGTGATGCGGTGGTCTCCAGGAAATCTCATCCAGGTGCGGCAGGCTCGTCGGTGCGGGAGGCTCCGGTGACATTTTGTGAAAGCCCGGAGCCCTCTTCCATTGCCTCGATGCTGTGGCCTCCATGAAAATGGCCGCTGTAGGCGACGCATGCGCAGATTGAGATCGCGGCAATGAGATCTCAATCTGCGGATGCGCCGCCTCCGGTGGCTATTTTCCCGGAGGCCACAGCATCGAGGCAATGGAAATGCGCTGGCTCCTGGCTTTCAGAAAATGTCGCCGGAGCCCCCGAGCCTGCCGCATCGGGATGGGAGTGAAATCATCGCCTTGCAGCGTCAGACCACAGGAAGAATCACCCGACTCCTGCTGCCACCTAACTAATTGCTAGTACGGTATATTCCGACTATAAGACGCACCCATGTTTTCACCTACATTTTTGGGGAAAAAAAGTGAGTCTTATAGTCTGAAAAATAAATTACATACAATTCTCCAGTAATTGTATTATTACATTGGATTCTCTATAATTTTACATCTTCTGCCCATTCAGGAACCACAATATTTTATCCTCTCAGTGGAAATCTTCTATATTAGAGAATTCCTGACCTATAAAGGATGGATACGGACAGGAAAAGATGGTGGAGAGGATATTACACCTCACCCTAGAGATCCTCTTCCGGCTTACTGGAGAGGTGAGAGATTCTGATGATGTCACATTACATCATTCTTATCTATGGGAATAACAGATGGACAGAACTGGAGAGGTGAGGACTCTGGAAATGTTTGTAGAGAGATTTATTAATGTTTCTCTCCATAACCAGGATTACACAGTAGTGAAGAAGACTTCTAGTGAGCGCTGTCACAATCCTATGTCTGAGGGATGGGGAAGACCCTGAACCCAATCACGGGCCTCCACCTCACCCCATGATACATGAGGACATCAATGACCAGAAGATCCTAGAACTCACCTATAAGATGATTGAGCTGCTGACTGGAGAGGTGACACTGCTGGGAATGCTGGGACATTATACAGTAACGCTATGAAGGGATCATTGGGATGACGATATTATTGTATGTGTCAGGTTCCTATAAGGTGTCAAGATGTTGTGGTCTATTTCTCCATGGAGGAGTGGGAATATTTAGAAGGACACAAAGATCTTTACAAAGACGTCATGATGGAGGTTCCCCAGCCCCTCACATCACCAGGTAATAGACAGGACTAAATACACACGGTCTATAATTGTCTATATGTAAAGAATGAATTCAGTCCCTGTATGTGTTTCCTCCAGTTCTATCCAGTAAGAGGACAACACCAGAGAGATGTCCCCGTCCTCTTCTTCCACAGGACTGTAAACAAGAAGATCCCAATGTTCCTCAGGATCATCAGGTAGATGGAGAGAAGGTGCCATGAGATCTCCCCTATGATGTGTAGATGGATGTGAAGATCTTGTGCTCAGTCTTGTTTTATCCACCAGTATTATATGTTTATACTTGTGTAATGAGAACGGTGGAGATGTCAGGATTAGAGCTGATCATAGATGGGACTTCTCCATCTGTCTATGACTTTTACAATATTTGTTTCAGGGTGAAGATCTGACACATATTAATACTACAGAGACATATGTGAAAGGTGAGGAGCGGTGTAAAGAGGAAATTCCTACATATGACTACCCAGGTGAGCTTTAGCCCCTAAATTCCACTCAGTCATCGGACATATCATCACTATTTTTCTATTATTGGCCTCAGCAAAATTGTGCTGGGCATCTGCACCATCAGTTATTGGCTACTTTGGTCACATGCTTGTCTGGCAGGAAAGATATGTACAGAAACAGGCATTGTACCAATGCAGCATAGGAAAAAGAGTGTCTAGGGATCAGTAAGGCAAGTATGATATTTTCTATCTTTTTAAATCATGGTGGAAGGTTTTTAATTACCGTAAACAAAATTGGGGTGGACATCTTTAATAATTTTTACAGGTTTCCAAGATATTGCTGTCATGGCTCTGGACGGGAATTCCTTTCCCCGTCCTGGGCTCTATGGAGTTAACTTTGCTAGCCTCCTTTTGGTCTTGGGAGGGTTATATTAACCCGCTCTCCTGTTAGGGTTTTGTCAGTGATAGTTCTGTCCTCGGCTGAGCAGCTGACCTTGCTATACCTGTGTTTACCGTTTTGTTCCTGTGTGCTTGTCCTGTGTATGATCCGGCTTGTCCCTCGTTTTGTGTCCGCGCTCTGATTTTGTACCTCTGGTATTTCTATGGTTCTGATCTCTGGATTACCCTCTGACTGTCATTCCTTGTTTGTGCCCTTGTTTACTGCGTTCCTGGTCTGGTTTCTGACTTCGGCTTGTATGTGACCATTCTTTAGTCTGCGCCCTTGGATACTGCGTTGCCCTCTGGCTTTTGAACCCGGCTTGTCTGTCCACTCTCTATCTCCTATGCACGGAGCTTAGCTCCTTCACCAGCCACTCCCCCGGTGATCACGTGTCTCAGGTCCTGTTTAGTGCAGTGTGCGCTCAGCAGCAGCCATACACTTCTTTTAGTTACTGCTGTCTTCCCCACTCTCTTCCCCTAGTGTTCGTTCCCTGGACACAATCTCTGTGTCCGTCACAATTTCCTCTGTATCATGATGTGTTCAAACTACAAAATAAACTTGTTTTTCTCATTTAACATCTAAATTTCTTTAAAGCTCCATTTCATTATCGGAACCTCTAGAGCAGGGCCTGCTCCAGGTTCTCGTGGGGCCCGGGCGAAAGAGTCTCAGTGGGCCCCTTTAACATATACCCCAATTCATGATGCATAGATACAGAAATATACACACGGTCAAAATTGTTGGTACCCCTCGTTTAATGACAGAAAAACCCACAACGGTCACAGAAATAACTTGAATCTAACAAAAGTAATAATACATAAAAAATCTATGAAAATGAACAAATAAAAGTCAGACATTGCTTTTCAACCATGCTTCCACATAATTGAAAAAAAAATAAAACTCATGAAATAGGCCTGGACAGAAATTATGGTACCCTTATCTTAATATTTTGTTGCACAACCTTTTGAGGCAATCTCTGCAATCAAACGATTCCTGTAACTGTCAATGAGACTTCTGCACCTCTTGACAAGTATTTTTGCCACTCCTCAAGAGAAAACTGCTCCTGTTGTCTCGTGCTTGAAGGTTGCCTTTTCGAGATGGCATGTTTTAGCTCTTTCCAAAGATGCTCAATAGGATTTAGGTCAGGGCTCATAGAGGGCCACTTCAGAATAGTCCAATGTTTTCTTCTTAGCCATTGTTGGGTGTTTTTAGCTGTGTGTTTTGGGTCATTATCCTGTTACAAGACCCATGACCTGTGACTCAAACCAAGCTTTCCGACACTGGGCAGCACCTTTCTGTCTAGAATCCCTTGATAATCTTGAGATTTCATTGTACCCTGCACATATTCTGGACTCCCTGTGCCAGATGAAGCAAAGCAGCCCCAGGACATAACAGAGCCTCCTCCATGTTTCACAGTGGGGACAGTGTTCTTTTCTTGATATGCTTCATTTTTCCGTATGTGAACATAGAGCTGATGTGCCTTGCCAAAAAGTTCAATTTTTGTCTCATCTGTCCATAGGACATTCTCCCAGAAGCTTTGTGGCTTGTCAACATGTAGTTTGGCAAATTCCAGTCTGGCTTTTTATGATTTTTTTTCAACAATTGTGTCCTCCTTGGTCGTCTTCCATGAAGTCCACTTTAGCTCATACAATGACGGATGGTGCGATCTGACACTGATGTTCCTTGAGCTTGAAGTTCACCTTTAATCTGTTTAGCAGTTTTTCTGGGCTCTTTTGTTACCATTCGTATTATCCATCTCTTTGATTTGTCATCAGTTTTCCTCCTGCAGCCTCATCTAGGGAGGTTGGCTACAGTCCCATGGAGCTTAAATTTATGAATATATGTGCAACTGTAGTCACAGGAACATCAAGCTCCTTGGAGATGGTCTTATAACTTTCACCTTTAACATGTTTGTCTATAATTTTCTTTCTAATCTCCTGAGACAACTCTTTCCTTTGCTTCCTCTGGTCCATGTTGAGTGTGATACACACCATGTCACCATACAGCACAGTGAGTATCTGTAGCCCTCTATACATGCCCACTCACTGATTCCAAGATTGTAGACACCTGTGATGCTAATTAGTGGACACACCTTGACTTAACATGTCCCTTTTGTTACATTATTTTCAGGGGTACCATCATTTCTGTCCAGGCCTATTTCATGAGTTTTATTTTTTTTTCAATTGTGTGGAAGCATGGTTGAAATGTAATGTCTGACTTTCATTTGTTCATTTTCATAGATTTTTGATTTATCATTACTTTTGTCAGATTCAAGTTATTTCTGTAACCATTGTGGGTTTTTCTGTCATTAAATGAGGGGTACCAACAATTTTGACCACCTGTGTAGGTATAGTACAATGGAAAACATTTCACTTGCTTCTTACATTACATGAGTGATATCAAGAGCTCAGAAACCGGACAGTATATTTCTCCACACAACATTATGGGCACCACATAGTGCTCCATACAGAATGAACCTCATATATTGCTCCATACAGTATTATGGGAACCACATAGTGCTTCATACAGAATAATGAGCCCCATATATTGCTCCTTACAGTATGAGCCCCATATAGTGCTCTATGCAGTATAAACAGCACCATATAATACTCCATACAGTATATCATGGGCCCCATGTATTGCTCCATACAGAATGAGCCCCTTACAATTCTCCATACAGAATAGGCCCCATATAATGCTCCATATCTAATTAGCCCCATAAGATGCTCCATATATAATGGGCCCCATATACTGCTCCACATGTAATTGGCCCCATAAGATGCTCCATATATAATGGGCCCTATATACTGCTCCATATATAATTGGCCCCATAAGATGCTTCATATGTAATTGGCCCCATAAAATTCTCCATGTGTAATTGGCCCGATATGCTGCTTCATGTGTACTTGGCCCATAAGATTCTCCAAACATTAAAAAAAATGAAATACTCATCTTTCCTCACTGGCCACTGCTCTCCTCCGGACTCCTCAGGGTCGCCGTCCTCCTAATCTCTGCACTGTGACTGTCCAGGCAGAGGGCGCACAGACATGACGTTATCGCGATCTCTGACCTGAACATCACAGTCGGGAAATGCGGAAGATGCTGTAGTGGTGGAGTGGGGAGAGGTGAATATCGCAAGCAGTGGGGGGCACTGGCACAGGGCCCCCATAGCGCGCCGGTGTCTCCTACGGCGAGTATGCCCTTCTGCCTGCTCAGGGCACCAGCACCTGCCCGGGTTCTGACGCCGGCCCTGCTCTTGGGTAATATGGTTATTTAGTAGAGATACAATTTGGTATTAGTGGCTTATGAAAAGACACAGACTTCATAATCCACAATGAAGCTTTCAGCACAACAAATTGGCTAGGGTACAGCACCTGTCTCCAGACTAGTACATATACAAATGCCCAAAAGGCATTTGATAGACAAACTTCTGGTTATCATGAGCAACCTTAATTTACCATTCTGTACAGAGACCGCTACACTGTGGTATAAAACAGTGGTAATGACAGTGCTCTGCAGTCTCCACTACATTACCTATAGTCTGTTGGGCTATTTGTCAGATTCAAGTTATTTCTGTAATGTTTCGCTGATATAACGGCTTCATCAGGGGGAGAAAAAGGCAATGGTGACAAAACGCCATGTAGATGGTTTTTATAGATCCAGTGTATTCACCTTATATTCATTAGCGAATCACAAACAAGGACCCCACTATGCCATCCTCATCCATGTAGATTGACGAGGCTAGATGGGCTAACCATCCATTGCTTCAGTCACCTGGCCATTATAGACTGATATCTCTGTGAAGCAATTTTTGTTTTCTATTACAACCTAGATGAAGTACTTGCGTGACGCGCATCTGATTCAGGAATGGCTTACTGCCAATGAAAAGGTCGCTTCCGGGGCGTGGCTAAGTCTCAGACAGAGTGAGACGCGATTTTTAGGAGCTCCTAAGGGGAATCTCATAAAGCTTCAAAAAGCAATTAAAGCGCGAGCCTTCTGCTCATCTGGACTGGGATCGGTACCAGCACACTCCGTGGATCACGGAGAGCCCTTTTGAGCCAGGAAAATATCCATCCGGAGCTCCGGCCGCCTGGGGCCTACTGAGGCATAGCAGCGGCCTACACACGCGGCCACAGGCCTCACTGCAGCCCGGCGCCCTTCCTCCACACCCTGCCTCACCAGCCCAGGATCCTCACCGCACCCATCGGTCACCGAAACGCGGGACCCGGAGCAACAGCCCACGTTGGGAGCCCTGCAATCAGTGGTGCGGTGAGTACAGGCTCACAGACAGCGGCGCAAACGGAGCGGTCCGCTGCGTTCCCCGCTGCGTTCTCCGTTGTGTTCTCATCGGAAGCCCGTGGCAAAAGCTGAAGCCCACGTTCTGAGCCTCTACCCCTGAACGGCGATAGAGAAGGGCTTTGCCCCACAACGTTCATCAGAGCCTCCAAAGATTCGCTTCCCGCTTCCCTCTCCGGGCCGCATCATACACCTCCCTGGGCCCTGGTTCCGGAGATTGCGGTCCCTGCAGCGACCTCAAGCGGGACGCTAGTGGCTCTCTGTGCTCCCGACTCCATTAAGTCTGAACTTCCATCCTACTACGCGGCAGGAATCGCATCTGCGTTGCGCACTGAGTCGCGCGCTGCGTCGCGGTGGGGGTCGCGGCTGCGACGCGTCACCTCAAATCTCAGTTATCACCGCTGAAGACCGGACCGCGGCTGCGTTGCACGCTGTGCCGCACGCTGCGTTGCGCGGTGCGTCGCTTGGTGTGCCGTGCGATCCTGACGGAAACGTTACCTCCACCAAAGACCGGGTCGTTGCTACGCTGTAGAGGGAGTCGCAGCGGCCTAACAGATCATCATCGCTGCCGGAGGACAGGCCGTGGAGGCGTCGCAGTTGCGCCGCATAGTGGATTGTAAAGACCTAAACCGGATGAGGATGATCGCAGTCTACGGGAGAGCAGAGCTACTTGATCGCTGATTGAACCACGACCTCTGCTGATATTTGATCGTTGCCAGGGGTTGTCTGCGAGCCCAGTATCTTCATATCTTAAGAGTCTACCGAGACGCGAAGCCAAGGTTTGGTCGCTTCTTAGTAAAGTTTAAATACCTGGACGGGGGACTTATTTGTCAGGTCTGCCTCTTCAGGTTCCTCGGGGGACTGTAGGCGCTGGGGACGCCGCACAACGTAATACGGGCCATAGAACAGCCGGGCTACACTTTCTTCACTTTCTAAAAAGGAACTGTATGCTACCAAGCAGATTCTAATGTAACGTTTCTTGTTTGAGACATCACCGACATCTATTTTTTTTTACTAATGTCACTAAGCATGGATAAATTTGTGGGCAAAAAACTAAAGGAGGTCGAGCTTCTACCCGAAATCAACAAGGATCATCATCGCCTAAACTCATCTCTGATACAAGTAGTGAGACCTCCCATTCAGTAGTGGATGCCATCATGGAACGCTGTTATGTTACGGTAGCTGAGGAGTGCAGGTAAAAAAGGCAATACACCAGAGCAGTTGGAATCTATGAGATTGCAGTACCCTGACTAACCACCACAACTAGAGGCAGCCGTGGAGCGTTCCTACGATGGTCCTAGACGCCTCGTCACAGCCTGAGAAACTAACTACACCTAAAGATAGAAATAGGAAAGCTATCTGCCCCGGAGCAGAACCCCAAAGATAATAGAAAGCCCCCAAACATGTAATGGCGGTTAGACAAGAGGAAATACTGACACAGAAAGAAAATAGTATGAGCAAAGCTGGGGCCCAAACTATCTAAATAGAAAAGGACAGGAAGGGTACTTACTGCAATCCCAGAAAACCCTGAAAAACACCAACTCTACTAATTTCAAAATCACCTGAGATCACACGACCTCTACCACCTAAATTAGTTCTCTGGTGTAACAAAAACAGCAGCCACTGAAAAAACTGCAAAAAGCAAAAGTACAAAACACAGTGGCTGGACTAAACTGAGAGGGCAAAAGCCCCCGGAGGGGACCCAGAAGGCCCCCACAGAAGTGCAGGACAAAATGCAAAAATATAGCAAAAACACAAAATAAGAAATTGTCTTATCTGATAGCAGGAGATGCAGACACGACACAGCAGGCTACAAGGGAAACTGGAAAGAAGGATTCAGACCAGAACAATTGATCACCGGCAACCCTGATGGGAAAATGATTCCCTTAAATAAGACCAATCAGTAACACCTGATTCCCAATCCTCACTAGTACCGCTTGTAACCACCAGAGGGAGCCTCTGCTCAGAACTCATCTCAAACCCATTCACAACAGTACCCCCCCCTTGAGGAGGGGTCACCGAACCCTCATTTGAGCAACCAGGTCGGTCAGGATGAGTTCTATGATACGCACGGATAAGTCTCCTAGCATGGATGTCCGAAGCAAACACCCAAGAATTATCTTCCTGACCATAACCTCTCCATTTAACCAAATACTGGAGTCTTCGTCTAGAAAAACGAGAATCCAATATTTTCTCAACCACATACTCCAGATTGCCCTCAACCAAAACAGGGTCAGGAGGCACAGCAGCAGGAACCACTGGCTCAACAAACCTCTTCAACAAGGACTTGTGGAACACGTTATGATCTTAAATGTCCCTGGAAGAAGCAAACGAAAAGAAACAGGATTAATAATCTCCATGATCTTATAAGGTCCAATGAACCTAGGCTTAAATTTAGGAGATGCTACTCTCATAGGAATATTCTTTGAGGACAACCAGACCAAGTCCCCCACTTTAAACCGAGGACCATCAGTCCTATGCCGGTTAGCAAACCGCTGGGCCTTCTCCTGAGAGAGGGACAACCTCTCCACTACCTGGTCCCAAATCTGCTGCATACGCTCAACAACAGAGTCAACACCTGGACAGACAGAAGCCTCCGTCTGTCCTGAAGAAAATCGAGGGTGAAACCCAGAATTACAGAAAAACGGAGACATCAAAGTGGCAGAGCTAGCCCTATTATTAAGAGCAAACTCAGCCAAAGGCAAAAAAGAGACCCAGTCATCCTGATCAGCAGACACAAAGCATCTTAGATAAGTCTCCAATGTCTGGTTTGTTCTCTCAGTTTGACCATTGGTCTGAGGATGAAATGCCGAGGAGAAAGACAATTGAACACCCAGTTTAGAACAAAAAGTCCTCCAAAATCTGGAAACAAACTGGACTCCTCTGTCAGACACAATGTTCTCAGGAATGCCGTGTAAACGAACCACGTGCTGAAGGAACAACGGCACCAATTCAGAGGAGGAAGGCAACTTAGGTAATGGCACAAGATGTATCATTTTGGAAAACCTATCACAAATTACCCAGATGGTGGTCATTCTCTGAGAAACAGGAAGATCGGAAATGAAATCCATAGAGATATGGGTCCATGGTCTCTTGGGCACAGGCAATGGCATCAACAAACCACTAGAGCGAGAGCAAGGCTTGGAGCGAGAGCAAGTCCCGCAGGACTGCACAAATTCCCTGACATCGCGAGACAAGGTAGGCCACCAAAAGGACCGACTAACCAAGTCTCTGGTAACAAAAATTCCGGGATGCCCAGCCAATGCGGAACAATGAATCTCAGACATCACACTCTTTTTCCATTGGTCCGGGACAAACAATTTTCCAACAGGGCAGCGCTCGGGCCTATCCTCCTGACACCCCTCCAGAGCAAGTCTCAAATTAGGCGAGATGGCGGAAAGAACTACACCCTCCTTCAAAATAACAGAGGGATCAGATAGCTCAGGAGAGTCCGCAAGGAAACTCCTCGAGAGGGCATCCGCCTTAACATTCTTAGTGCCAGGAAGAAAGGAAACCACAAAATTAAAACGTGTGAAAAACAAGGCCCACCTGGCCTGTCTAGGATTGAGTCGCTTGGCAGATTCCAGATAGACCAGATTCTTATGGTCCGTAAGGACCACCACCTGATGTTTGGCTCCCTCCAGCCAATGTCTCCACTCTTCAAAAGCCCACTTCATGGCCAATAATCTCCCGATTACCCACGTCATAATTACGTTCAGTAGGAGAAAATTTTCGAGAGAAAAAGGCACAAGGGTTACTTTTAGAGGTCTCTGGATCTTTTTGGGACAAAACGGCACCTGCCCCAATTTCAGAGGCATCAACCTCCACCTGAAATGGCAGAGAAACATCAGGCTGCCGTAGAACAGGAGCAGAAGTGAATCTCTGCTTAAGTTCCTGAAACGCAGAGACTGCCTCAGGAGGCCAATTCACCACATCAGAACCCTTTCTGGTCAAATCAGTTAATGGTTTAACAATAACAGAGAAATTACCAATAAATTTACGATAAAAATTGGCAAAACCCAAAAATCTCTGAAGAGCCTTTAATGAAGTAGGTTGGACCCAATCACAGATGGCCTGAACCTTGACTGGGTCCATTTCAATAACAGATGGGGACAAAATGAATCCCAGAAATGAGATCTTCTGTACGCCAAAAAGACACTTTGATCCCTTCACATACAGAGCATTCTCTCTCAAAATCTGGAATACAGTTCGAACATGTTTCACATGAGAGTCCCAGTCATTAGAAAAAATCAAGATATCATCCAAATAAACAATCAGAAACTTGTCCACAAAATCCCTGAAAATGTCATTCATGAAGGACTGGAAGACGGAAGGAGCATTAGTGAGCCCAAAGGGCATCACAAGGTACTCAAAATGCCCTTCAGGGGTGTTAAATGCCGTCTTCCATTCATCCCCGTGCTTAATGCGAATAAGGTTATACGCCCCCCTGAGGTCAAGCTTGGTAAACCAAGTAGCGTTTTTCACCCTGGAAAACAGGTCAGAAATCAAGGGTAACGGGTATTGATATTTCACAGTAATATTGTTCAAGAGACGATAATCAATACACGGCCTTAATGAACCATCTTTTTTGGCCACAAAGAAAAAACCGGCACCTAAGGGTGAAGAGGATGGTCTGATATGACCCTTCTCCAATGATTCCTTGATATAAGACCGCATAGCGTCATGTTCAGGTACAGACAAGTTAAAAAGGCGACCCTTAGGGAATTTACTACCTGGCACTAATTCAATAGCGCAGTCATAGCTCCTATGGGGAGGTAAGGATGCAGATTTACTTTCGCTAAACACATCAGAAAAATCAAACAAAAAGTCAGGAACATCCTCAGCCTGGGGGGAGGCAGAAAAAACAGGAGTGTTGGTATTAACACATTGGCAGCCCCAACTGGTTACAGACACAGATTTCCAATCCAAAACAGGATTATGAGACTGTAACCAAGGGAAACCCAGCACGATAATGTCATGCAGATTATATAGAACCAAAAATTTGCAGCACTCCTGGTGATCAGGTTCAACCCTCATTATCACCTGAGTAGAAAACTGGGGTTTATTCTCAGCCAAAGGGGTAGAATCGATCCCCAGTAGGGGAATAGACTTCTGTAGGGGTATCAAGGGAAATCCACAACGTTTAGCAAAATCATAATCCATCAGGTTAATAGCTGCTCCAGAATCAACGAAAGCCTGAGCAAAAATGAGGACAGAGAGCATATCAGAGTGACAGTTAATAAAAACTTAGTCTGAACACTACCCAAGACAACTGAGCGTGCAAAACGTCTTCCCCGCTTAGGGCAGACTGAAATAGCATGAGAGGCATCACCACAGTAGAAACATAACCCATTGCGCTTTCGAAACTCATGACGCTGTGCCCCAGACACCACTCCATCACACTGCATGGGCTCAGCAGCTGGCTCACAAGGCAACACCACTCCACGCATACTTCTCCGCTCACGCAAACGTCTGTCAATTTGAATCGCTAATGACATAGAATCATTGAGACCAGAGGGGACAGGGAATCCCACCATAACATCCTTTACATTATCCGACAGACCCTTCCGGAAAAGGGCCGCCAAAGCGTCGTCATTCCATTTGGTCAGGACTGCCCACCTACGGAATCTCTGACAGTATAACTCAGCGTCATCAAGCCCCTGATTTAATGCCAACAAGGCTTTTTCAGCTTGATCAGTGACATTAGGCTCATCGTACAATAACCCCAAAGCCTGAAAAAATGCATCAACATCACTCAAAACAGGATCCCCAGGTGTGAGGGAAAAAGCCCAATCCTGAGGATCGCCGCGCAGGAGAGAGATGACAATTTGAACCTGCTGCGCTGCGTTTCCTGAGGACTTAGATTTTAAGGCAAGAAACAATTTACAATTATTTTTGAAATTCTGAAACTTAGCTCGATCCCCTGAAAACAAATCTGGCATGGGGATCCTAGGTTCCACAACAGGCAACCTAGCAAGATATGCAGCAATACTCCGAACCTCAGTGGCAAGCTGATCCACACGGCCAGACAACTGTGCAAACTCCATTGGGAGAAAAGATCCTCCCCAGCACCCAGAGATACAGAGGGAAAAAAAAAAAAAAAAAAAAAAATGCAACAAACAGAAAAATATCTCTGACAACTTTTCTTCCTTCAAAATATTTTTTCCCTTCTGTGAGTACCATACAATTTTTTTGGCCGGTGATACTGTTATGTTACGGTAGCTGAGGAGTGCAGGTAAAAAAGGCAATACACCAGAGCAGTTGGAATCTATGAGATTGCAGTACCCTGACTAACCACCACAACTAGAGGCAGCCGTGGAGCGTTCCTACGATGGTCCTAGACGCCTCGTCACAGCCTGAGAAACTAACTACACCTAAAGATAGAAATAGGAAAGCTATCTGCCCCGGAGCAGAACCCCAAAGATAATAGAAAGCCCCCAAACATGTAATGGCGGTTAGACAAGAGGAAATACTGACACAGAAAGAAAATAGTATGAGCAAACGCTGGGGCCCAAACTATCTAAATAGAAAAGGACAGGAAGGGTACTTACTGCAATCCCAGAAAACCCTGAAAAACACCAACTCTACTAATTTCAAAATCACCTGAGATCACACGACCTCTACCACCTAAATTAGTTCTCTGGTGTAACAAAAACAGCAGCCACTGAAAAAACTGCAAAAAGCAAAAGTACAAAACACAGTGGCTGGACTAAACTGAGAGGGCAAAAGCCCCCGGAGGGGACCCAGAAGGCCCCCACAGAAGTGCAGGACAAAATGCAAAAATATAGCAAAAACACAAAATAAGAAATTGTCTTATCTGATAGCAGGAGATGCAGACACGACACAGCAGGCTACAAGGGAAACTGGAAAGAAGGATTCAGACCAGAACAATTGATCACCGGCAACCCTGATGGGAAAATGATTCCCTTAAATAAGACCAATCAGTAACACCTGATTCCCAATCCTCACTAGTACCGCTTGTAACCACCAGAGGGAGCCTCTGCTCAGAACTCATCTCAAACCCATTCACAACAGAACGCCTTATGCCCGAAATAGACTCCAGATTTGCTACTCTTCAAACTTCGATGGATTCTATAATATCACAAGTTAATAGTCAAGGTACTCGTCTGGATGAGGCTGAACAACATATCTCTGACTTGGAGGAAGTCACCAAGGAAATGGTAGAACGTTTAGAGGAAAAAGAGAAAACGGTCACAGAACTTCAATCCAAAGTGGACGACCTGGAAAATCGTTCCAGATGTAACAACTTGAAACTGATAGGTATACCTGAATCAGTACAGCCCTCTGAATTGCTTAAATTAACATCTGAGTGGTTGCCGGGTGCCTTGGACATTCATCTAACATCTGGATCTATAATGGTTGAGAGAGCACACAGAATAGGTCCACAGAGGGGAAAAGACAATGATAGACCCAGACCGGTGATTTTCAAGGTCCTTGACTTTCAAGATAAAAATCGTCTACTTACTGCCTACAGGAAGAAAGCGCATCTGTCCTACGAAGGGCACAAAGTTCTGATGTTCCAAGACTATTCGGCCTTGGTGACGACCAGACGCAGGGCCTTCAACCCGGTGTGTAAGATGCTGGC
>JARQOD010000003.1:25537233-25571186 GCA_033576555.1 Oophaga sylvatica | reverse complement strand
TTGGTATGTATATGTTGCATAATAAAATTGTAATGTCTATATAACTGCCTTCTAGTATAAGATATCGTCCCTGGGGATCCTTAATCAGTGATGAAATCTGGATAGGACATGACCCTGAGATCAGCACTGCTACCCCCACACTTTTCCTGGTCTGAGAGGCCAAATAGATTGTGGGGAGTTAAGACCCTTAACATTTAGTGATAGAATTTTAGCCATTTTATCGAATGTAGTAGTGTGAAGTATATGAAGTTTTACCTACATGTTGAACTTTGAGCCGTAAATTATTCAACTCCTCTTTTGAATTCAGGAGATAGTAGAACAGTAACAGCGGATCATTTTTTAACCTATTGATTTAGACACGAGGGATTGGGGGAGACAAAGACCCAACAAACATTCAAAAAAGAATATGTACATATCAATGATGTTACCAGAAGAGGAGAGCAGAACTTCTTTAACCCCTTCCCGACCTGTGATGCAGCGTATGCATCATGAAATTCTGTGCCTTCCCGACCTGTGACACAGCGTATGCGTCATGGTGGGATCGCGTTCCTGCGGGTCGGGTGACCGGGATCACTGAAAGGTCACCCGACCCGCAGGCACAGGAGGCTTTGTGCTTTGCCCCCCCCCGTGGCTACGATAGCTCTGATTGGCTGTTGAAAGTGAAACAGCCAATCAGAGCGATAGTAATATTTCACCAATTAAACTTGGTGAAATATTACAATCCAGCCATGGCCGATGCTGAAATAGCATCGGCCATGGCTAGAGACACTAATCTGACCCCCCCAAGACTGTCGGGGGCGATCAGCCACCGACTGACGGCGGCGATCTGCCGCCGCCGTCATTATCTGCTCCCCCTCCCCTTCTCTCCACCCCCCTGCCTTCAGATCCCTCCTTACTCCTCACCCTCCTTGTACTTTCAGAGGCCCGATGTCCCTCCCGGTGTCCCACCATCATCGGTGATGGGTGCCGCCATCTTCCAAAATGGCGGGCGCATGGGCAGTGCGCCCGCCGAATCTGCCGTCTGGCAGATTCATTCATTCATTCCATGTACATTTTGATCACTGTGATAGACCCTATCACTAATCAAAATAAAAAAAATAGTAAATAAACCCCCACTTTATCACCCCCATAGGTAGGGACAAATATTGAAATAAAGAAAATATATTTTTATTTTTCCATTAGGGTTAGAATTAGGGTTGGAATTAGGTTGGAATTAGGGTTAGAATTAGGATTGGGGTTGGAATTAGTGTTGGGGTTGGAATTAGGGTTGCAATTAGGGTTGGTGTTGCAATTAGGGTTAGGGTTGGAATTAGGGTTAAGATTAGGGTTAGGGGTGTGTTTGGGTTAGGTTTGGGATTAGGGTTAGGCTTGTGATTAGGGTTGGGATTAGGGTTAGGGGTGTGTTGGGGTTAGGGTTGAGATTAGGGTTAGGGGTGTGTTGGGGTTAGGGTTGAAGTTCGAATTGAGGGGTTTCCACTGTTTAGACACATCAGGGGCTCCCCAAACACAACATGGTGCCACCATTGATTCCAGCCAATTTTGCCTTCAAAAATTCAAACGATGCTCCCTCCCTTCCAAGCCCCGACGTGTGCCCAAACAGTAGTTTACCCCAACATATGAGACATCAGCGTACTCAGGAAAATTTGCAAAACAACGTTGGGGGTCTAATTTCTCCTGTTACCCTTGGGAAAGTAAAAAATTTGGGGGTGAAATGATAATTTTTGTGGAAAAAAAATGATTTTTTATTTTCCCGGCTCTGCGTTATAAACTTCTGTGAAGCACTTGGGGGTTCAAAATGCTCACCACACAGCTAGATAAGCTCCTTGGGGGGTCTAGTTTCCAAAATGGGGTCACTTGTGGGGGGTTTCTACTGTTTAGGCACATCAGGGGCTCTGCAAACGCAAAATTATGCTCGCAGACCATTCCATCAGAGTCTGCATTTCAAAACGTCACTACTTCCCTTCCGAGCCCCGACGTGTGCCCAGTGGTCCCCCCCACATTTGGGGTACCAGCGTACTCAGGACAAACTGGACAAAAACTTTTATGGTCCAATTTCTCTTTTTACCCTTGGGAAAATATCTGCATTGCAAAACATCACTACTTCTCTTCCAAGCCCCGACGTGTGCCCACAAAGTAGTTTTCTCCCACATATGTGGTATCAGTGTACTCAGGACAAATTGGACAACAACTTTTGGGGTCCAATTTCTCCTGTTACCCTTGGAAAAATAAAAAAATGGGGACTAAAAGATCGTGTTTGTGGAACAAATATGATTTTTTTATTTTCACCCCTGGGCATTATAAATTTTAGTGAAACACCTGGGGGTTCAAAGTTCTCACCACATATCTAGATAAGTTCCTTGAGGGCTCTAGTTTCCAAAATAATGTCATTTGTGGGGGATTTCCACTGTTTAGGCACATCAGGGGCTCTCCAAACGCGACATGGCATCCATCCAATTCTGTGTTGAAAAAGTCAAATGGCGCCTCTTCCCTTCCAAGCTCTGCCATGCACCCAGTTGTTTACCCCCACATATGGGGTATCAGCGTGCTCAGGACAAATTGCACAATAACTTTTGGGGTCTTGTTACCCTTGGGAAAATAAAAATTGGGGTGAAAAGATCATTTTTGTGGAAAAAATATGATTTTTTAATTTTACGGCTCTACATTAATAAAGTTGTGTGAAGCACTTGGGGGTTCAAAGTGCTCACCACGATCTAGATAAGTTCCTTAGGGGGTCTAATTTCTTAAATGGGGTCACTTGTAGGGGGTTTCCACTGTTTAGGCACATCAGGGGCTCTCCAAATGTGACATGGTGTCCAAACTCGATTCCAGCAAATTTTGGTTTGAAAAAGTCAAATGGCGCTCCTTCCTTTCCGAGCTCTGCAATGCGCCCAAATAGTGATTCCTCCCCACATATGGGGTATCAGCGTACTCAGGACAAATTGGACAACAACTTTTGTGATCCAATTTCTCCTGCTACCCTTGGGAAAATAAAAAAATGGTGACTAATAGATCATTTTTGTGTGAAAAAAAATAGGATTTTTTATTTTCATGCCCGGGCATTATAAACTTCTGTGAAGCACTTGGGGGTTCAAAGTGCTCACCACAGATCTAGATAAGTACCTTAGGGGGTCTAGTTTCCAAAATGGGGTCACTTGTGGGGGGTTTCCACTGTTTAGGCACATCAGGGGCTCTGCAAACTGAACATGACACCCATCAAATTCTGCATTCCAAAGCGTCATTACTTCCTTTCCGAGCCCTGCTGTCCGCCCAAACAGTTTCCCCCCCCACATATGGGGTATCAGCGTACTCAGGACAAATTGGACAACTTTTGGGGTCCAATTTTCTTGGGAAAAATCAAAAATTGGGGACTAAAAAATCATTATTGTGTAATTTTTTTTTTTTCACACCCAGGCATTATAAACTTTTGTGAAACACTTTGGGGTTCAAAGTGCTCACAACAGATCTAGATAAGTTCCTTAGGGGGTATAGTTTCCAAAATGGTGTCACTTGTGGGGGGTTTCCACTGTTTAGGCACATCAGGGGCTCTCCAAACGCAACATGGCGTACAATCAATTCCAGCCAATTTTGGTTTGAAAAAGTCAAACAGCGCTCCTTCCCTTCCGAGCCCTGCCGTGCACCCATACAGTGGTTTTTCCCCACATATAGGGTATCGGTGTACTCTGGAGAAATTGCAAAACAACTTTGTCTGTCCATTTTCTCCTTTTACCCTTGTAAAAATAAAAAAACTGTTAATGATCATTTTTGTGACTAAAAAGTTAAATGTTCATTTTTTCCTTCCACGTTGCTTCAGCTCATGTGAAGCACATGAAGGGTTAATAAACTTCTTGAATGTGGTTTTCATCAGCTTGAGGGGTGCAGTTTTTAGAATGGTGTCACTTTTGGGCATTTTCAGCCATATAGACACCTCAAACTGACTTCAAATGTGAGGTGGTCCTAAAAGATGGTTTTGTAAATTTTGTTGTAAAAATAAGAAATCGCTGGTCAACTTTTAACCCTTATAATTTCAACAAAATTGTGGTGATGTAAAGTAGACATGTGAAAAATGTTATTTACTAACTATTTTGTGTCACATAACTCTCTGGTTTAACAGAATAAAAATCAAAATTTGAAAATAGCGAAATTTTCAAAATTTTCGCCAAATTTCAAATTTTTTCACAAATGCAAAAATTATTGACCTAAATTTACCACTAACATGAAGCCCAATATGTCACGAAAAAAAATTCTCAGAATCGCTAGGATCCGTTGAAGCGTTCCTGAGTTATTACCTCATAAAAGGACTCAGAATTTCAAAAAATGGCCAGGTCATTAAGGTCAAAATAGGCTGGGTCATGAAGGGGTTAATTATCAATTTCCTCCTCCCCTGGTAAGGGTTACAGCAAAGTTTTTAGAAAATCAGTGGTGTAGAGATAGTAAATCTCCCTAACCTTCCCCGAGACCCTTTCAAGCGAGGAACCAGGGAAAAACAAACCTTTGTGAGGGAATAGTGGCACTAGGCACCTTACAACAGCACCTAACAGAGGACCAAAGAAAAGTCAGAATAGCAATTCTCAGCTCACCGTCCAGACATATAACCAGCAAATACAACGATATATGAGAGAAAATAGGACATTAACATTAAACACCCTGGAAAAAGTATTAAGTGAAAAGTATCCTCTATGGCATAGAGGTAATAGAATACCTCAGGTTCGGTGTTGCTCTAGATGGAGGTCTGCTTCTCCTGGGGCTCTTGCTTTCCCAAATTGGTAACGGTGAAGTAGTGGGAAGTTCCAGTTCCCAGTCTGCCAGATTAGGAAGTGGGATCTCCAAGTCAGAACAGATGGCCGGGAGGTCTTTGAGGGAACGTAAGATAGTAGAGCATCTAGCTTTCATCACTATAAGTGCAAATGGGAAACTGCAACAGTTCTTGAGAGCCTTGTTTTTCAGAGATAGAAGGAGTGGTTGTAGTTGTCTTCTTCTTTGGAGGGTAATCCAGGAGAGGTCAGGATATAGTTGAATGGGAGTCTCTTCAAAGTCAATTCTACAGAGTGTGCTGGCTTTAGACATGGCCTGCTTTAATTAAAGTCATGTACACAGCAGATCACATCACGCAGGTGAGTTTGAAAGCCTTTAGGGTGGAGTGCTCTGTGCGCTATATCTAGTTTTATTTTATGGGATGCAGGTTGGCCCAGGATGGAGTTCAAGTATTGTATGAAGATCTTCCGGTTCAAGTGTTGTATGAAGATCTTCCGGTTCAAGTGTTGGTTGAAGATCTTCCGGTCCTGCAGCCTCAGGAAAGCCTCTCACCCTTATGTTGTTGCATCGACCTCTATTGTCCAAGTCTTCAAGATGTTTGTTTCATCCAGAACTTTAGCATATGTGGTCACTCGACTCTATAGTTTAGAAAGGTATCTCCTGGTTATATCATGTTCATTTTCCACTCTGCTTAACATCTTGGCGTACAGAGTTAATCTCTACTCTGCAGGCATCCTTAACTTATGAGACAAAGGATTTGAAGTCTTTGGCGGGGAGATGACAGAATTTATGTCCTGAGGTAAAATTCTTTACCAATCCTCCCTTGTGGATTGGTTGTCTTTGCGAATTTGATGGCATACCGACTCCAGTATTGTGAGCTCTTTTTACCAAAAACCTGTACAAGGGTGTTGGATAGGCCTTGTTTCTCCACACCCTCCGTAATGGTTCAGTTTGCCTCTTCTCTTTCCTTTAGGCAGATGTGTTCCACCTGGGTGTCAGTCCATTCTCTCTTTGTTGACAGTGAGGTCTGGAACGTCACTGTTATGCAGCCATCACTATTTTTTCGGTTCCCTTTTTCTGTCTAAACAAGTTAAAATTTAGGTAAGTAAGGCCTTACAAAGGGTGGTCCAAGTGTAATGAGAGAGGAGAGTCCTTTGAGCGAAGTATTTAAAGTCAATAGTGTAATTATAAGATGCCATATGATGGCAGCAGAGTTCAGTAAATGATAGGTTGTATTATGTTTCTGATACCTTTATTTCTTAAGTCTTATGCACTTCTGTAAACTGCCACTAAATGTCAGGAAAGTATTATACAACTTGTTTAGTGCTAGGCAGGAAGGTTTTGTTTCTTTTCCCACTTCAGATCTTATAATGGTTATTAAGGGATATTGGGGGGCTGTCTATGTGATAAGTGCCCCAAAGATTAGAATAAATGAGGTACAGGTGTTTTCATGTGGAGATCACCTCAACGGATTCCAAGTCTGCCTTATTAAGCTGGTTGGCAAGGAATAATACAGCACCTGTGCTTCAGCCTGCTGCTGAGTACACCATCCTTCAAGATGGGAGCTTTGGCGACAAAAGCTGTGTAATGGCGTCTTATACAAGGGGTCCTCAAGTATGAAGGGATGGGAGAACTCTTAATATCACAGGTATGAGCACCTAATTCATGGCTCAGAATCACTGTAAGCAGGTTCATGGCGTACAAAGCAGTGACTCTTATGCTTGGGAGTCCTGGGTAGTTCCTCACCTCTGGCCTCAGCACACGCTGAGTGTTGTATATCCCAGACGCTGTTGGCGAATTCCCATCTCCTCACCTCTGCTGCGGGCTGGTGTGTGATAACCCTTCAGAAAGTCAGTCCCAGTTCAGTGCTTCATCTGGAAGGAGAGGGATGCCCAGGCTCCTTCTTTGGCTGGGATCACACATGCGAGAAACTCGCACGATTCTCGTGTGAGTCTCTCGAATGAACACCCGGCAATGCCACCGACACTTGGACCGGAGCGTGCGGCTCCATGTATTTCTATGCAGCCGCATGCTCCGGTCCGAGTGCCGGCAGCAGTGCTGAGTGTTCATGTGAGAGACTCGCACAAGAATAGTGCGAGTTTCTCACATGTGTGATCCCAGCCTTTCTGTGAAACTCACTCGGCAAGAGCAGTGCCTCCCATCCCAAATTAAAGTCAGTCTTCTTGTCCTCTCACCAGAGATGGTAGGCAGAGCAGAGCTGCAAAAGTGACCAGAAAGGCTAATGGATCTGTAAAATTAGTTTTAACCCACTATTAGAAAAGGGAAAAGTATATAAAATGTGGCCTTAGATCAGGAGCTGTGCATGCACGCCAGTAAATGGTTCTCTCTTCAACTGTCCTGATCAAATAAAGCGTCATCATCCCACATCTGATGTCAGGTTAGGAGTAAGAGAGGTGTTGGACAAGTCTTTTAAAACATTAGCTAAAGGTTAAGAAACGCATGTTTTACTAATATTCTGTCTGGATCTATTGCTTTATTGTTTATATCAGTCCCGTAAAACATACTGCCCACAGGCGGCCATCGATAGGACTTCTTGTGGCTCGCAGAGAATCGGTAGATGGCACTTCCCTCCTTCCTCTATCCCATTGTATATTTGAATACAAACATCAGCACAGAGGCAGAGGACTGCTCATCAGCTTTTCGCCCTGACGTGCAGTGACGTTGTAACGGGTCTGGGAGGCGGAACCTCTGAGCTTTATTATACAAGGAGGCTTTCCTTGTAAAGGAGCGGGTGGCGCCCGGGGAGACGGATAGGAAGTCACTGCAAGTGACGGGGGCAGTCTCTGGGTAGACAGGCGGGTAGTCACGGCAAGTGACCGGGGCAGTCTCTGGTGGAGGTAGTCACGGCAAGTGCCGGCAGTCTTGGTTAGACAGCAGTAGTACGGGAAGTGACCGGGGCAGTCTCTGGTTAGACAGGCAGGAAGTCACAGCAAGTGACCGGGGCAGTCTCTGGTTAGACAGGCAGGAAGTCACAGCAAGTGACCGGGGCAGTCTCTGGTTAGACAGGCAGGAAGTCACAGCAAGTGACGGGGCAGTCTCTGGATAAACAGGCAGGCAAGGAGCCGGGGCAGTCTTTGACTGGACAGGTATATACGACCTGAGACGGTGGAGCCTCCGGTAGGCTAGCAGGCAGATGACAGATGAGCGCCCCCAAGTGAGCAGGCGAGAGTCTCTGGAACAGCCGATGAACACCGCAAGTGATGGCCGAACCTTCAGGTGGGCTTGCAGTCAGATGGCAGATGAGTGCTCCCAAGTGAGCAGGCGAGAGTCTCTGGAATTGCCGATGGTCACCGCGTGTGACGGCCGAACCTTCAGGCAGGCTTGCAGTCAGATGGCAGATGAGTGCTCCCAAGTGAGCAGGCGAGAGTCTCTGGAATTGCCGATGGTCACCGCATGTGACGGCCGAACCTCCAGGCAGGCTTGCAGGCAGGTAGCAGACAGCAAACTGGCAGGAAACAGGCAGGTAACTGGTAACGGACCCTGAGGGCTGAAGCAGAGTAAACAGTGCAACAACAACATTGCTAGGGCACCTCCATTAAGGAGGAAGTACTTTATATAGGGTGGAGTCCTCCGGCATTGGCCGGGGACCTTTTTGACAGATGCGCGCAGCCCCTTTAAGAGCGGGGGAGGGCGCGAGCGCGCGCCCTAAGTCCAGCAGCAGGGAAGGAGCGCGCGGCCCCAGCAGGGCGGAAGGAGGACGCTGAGCGCGGGTAAGGGGGGCGACGTCCCTGCCTGGCAGAGGACGCTGTCGCAGGGGAACAGCGTCCCTGCCTGGCAGAAGGCAGGGACGCCGATGCTACAGTACCCCCACCTTAGGCCCCCCCTTTTTAGGCCAGAAAGAAATTTAGCTAGGATGAGAGGGGCATGGATGTTCTCCCAAGGCTCCCACGTTCTCTCCTCAGGACCAAACCCCTTCCAATCCACCAGAAAATAGGTCTTTCTTCCTACCCTTTTGGTGGCCAGAATGTTCTCTACCTCAAATTCGTCTTCAGCAGACACTGGAGCAGGAGGTGTACCTGTAGACTTGACAAAAGAGTTAAGTACCACCGGTTTGAGGAGAGATACATGGAAGGAGTTAGGAATCCGCAAATTGGCCGGGAGTTTCAATTTATAGGACACCGGGTTGATCTGACTGATGATCTCAAAAGGACCGATGAACCGAGGACCCAACTTGTAGGAAGGAATCTTGAGCCGGACATACTTGGATGAAAGCCAGACCTTATCCCCAGGACGGAATTGAGGAGGATCCAAACGTCTTTTGTCAGCATGTTTCTTCATGCGCTCGGATGACAGAATGAGTGTGGACCGGGCACTCTCCCATATGGAGGAAAATTCGTTAACCAGAGATTCCGCAGCTGGATTGTCCACAGAGATGGAGACAGGAACAGGGATCCGAGGGTGTTGACCGAAGACTACAAAAAACGGAGATTTGGAGGAAGATTCACTCTCGTGATTGTTATAAGAGAATTCGGCCCAAGGCAGGAGATCCACCCAGTCAGAATGGTGGGCATTAACGAAGTGCCGGAGATAACTGGTCAGATTCTGATTGATTCGCTCGACTTGTCCATTGGACTGCGGGTGGTAAGCGGAGGAGAAATCCAAGGTGACGTCTAGCAACTTACAAGTGGCTCTCCAGAATCGAGAGGTGAACTGTACCCCACGATCCGACACAATGTGACGAGGCAGACCATGAAGACGGAAGATGTGGCGGATAAAGTCTTTAGCCAACTCGGGTGCAGACGGAAGCCCTGGCAGGGGAATGAAGTGAGCCATCTTGGAAAATCGGTCAACGACCACCCAAATGACCGTACAACCGGCAGAGACGGGCAGATCTGTTATGAAGTCCATGGCTATATGCTGCCAGGGAGCAGCGGGTACAGGAAGCGGAAGAAGACGGCCGGCAGGCAGGTGTCTCAGAACTTTGTTGCGGGCACAGGAGACACAGGCAGAAACAAAGTCTATTACGTCTTTGTGCCGGGTAGGCCACCAGTAATGCCGAGTAATGAGCTGGAGGGTCTTTTTCTGACCAGCGTGGCCAGCTAGTTTAGACGAATGACCCCAGTGTAGGATTCTCTCCCGATCGGTTACCGATACGAACGTCTTGCCAGGAGGGAGACGATTTAGACTCACGGGAGCCACCCGCATCACTCTGGCGGGATCGATGATATGTTTAGGTTCCTCCTCGAGATCCGGCACCAGGAAGGACCGGGACAAGGCGTCCGCCTTGATGTTCTTGTCGGCCGGACGAAAATGTAACAGAAAATCAAAGCGGGCAAAAAACAAGGACCACCGGGCTTGGCGAGGGTTAAGTCTCTGGGCATGCTGGAGGTAAGCCAAATTTTTGTGGTCAGTGTAAATGATTACCGGATGAAGAGCCCCCTCGAGTAGGTAACGCCACTCCTCCAATGCCAACTTGATGGCCAATAACTCTCGGTCTCCTATGGAGTAATTGCGCTCAGAAGAGGAGAAGAGTTTGGAGAAGAAGCCGCAAGATACCATCCTCCCGGATGAAGATTTTTGAGTAAGTACCGCTCCGGCTCCAGAAGAGGAAGCGTCCACCTCCAGGAAGAACTGCTTGTTACCGTCCGGGCGATGCAGCACTGGAGCGGAAGAGAAGGCCTGTTTTAAAGAAAGAAAGGCCTCCTCTGCTTCGGGCGTCCACTGTTTGGGATTAGCATCCTTGCGGGTGAGCGCGGAGATTGGAGCAGTCCGGGAAGAGAAGTGTGGTATGAAGAGTCGGTAATAATTGGCGAATCCCAGGAACCGCTGAATGGCCTTCAACCCCTCCGGTCGGGGCCATTTCTCGATGGCAGACAGTTTCTCCGGATCCATTCGTAGGCCTGTCTGAGAAATGATGTAGCCCAAAAACGGAAGCGAGGTCTGCTCAAAGAGGCACTTCTCATATTTGGCGAAGAGGTGATTCTGCCTGAGCCTGAGCAGAACCTGACGAACATCCCTCCGGTGAGACTGGAGATCCGGAGAGAAGACCAAGATGTCGTCTAGGTACACCACAACGCAGGAGTAGAGAAGGTCCCGGAAGATGTCATTGACCAACTCCTGAAAGACTGCTGGAGCATTACAGAGACCAAAGGGCATAACCAAATACTCGTAGTGGCCGTCCCGGGTATTGAATGCCGTCTTCCATTCATCTCCCCGACGGATACGGACCAGGTTATATGCCCCACGGAGATCCAGTTTGGTGAAGATTCTAGCCCCCCTCAGAGATCAAACAATTCTGGAATGAGCGGAAGAGGGTACTTATTCTTCACCGTGATCAAATTTAGGCCTCTGTAGTCAATACAGGGACGGAGAGAGCCTCTTTCTTTTTTACGAAGAAGAAACCTGCTCCCTCTGGGGAGGTGGATTTCCGGATGAATCCCTTAGCCAAATTCTCCTCGATATATTCGGACATCGACCTGGTCTCAGCAGCGGACAATGGGTAAATACGCCCACGGGGAGGCGTAGTACGGGTTGCAGGTCGATAGGGCAATCATATGGTCTGTGCGGGGGTAATGTCTCTGCTTCCTTTTTATAAAGACATCAGCGAAAGACCAATATGGAATCGGGAGCCCTGGTAGATTAGTTGGTGTAGGAGAAGGACGGACGGGATGAACAGGAACCAAGCAAGTTTTATGACAGTCCTGTCCCCAGCGAAGAATCTCTCCATTCTGCCAGTCGAGCACGGGTGCATGCTTTTGGAGCCAAGGCAGACCTAGTAAGAAAGCATGTGAGAGTACAGGCAGAACATGAAACGAGATGCTCTCAGAATGCAGCATTCCTACCTGCAGGGTTATGGCTTCAGTGATAAGTTGAATGGGACGTGGGCAGGAGGAACCTCCATCCACAGCAGCAACAGATACTGGTTCAACCAGAGGTTTGGTAGGAATGTGATATTTCTCTACTAGAGCCTGTGAAACAAGATTCCCGGCTGCTCCAGAATCAAGTTGGGCAAGTTCGAAATAACGGTTCTCACCGAGGAGAATTGAGACTGACAACAGCAGAGATGAAGAGGATTTATTTTTGTCTAGGTGGACCTCTCCGAGCGAACACAACACAGGCGTTTCCCGACCTCTCTGGGCAGGTACGGATCCAGTGCTCCTTACTGCCACAGTAGAAGCAACTCCTCTCGGTACGGCGTGAGTCCTGACGGGCTTTGACCATCTTGGTCTGGTCGACTTGCATAGGCTCAGAAGAGTGTACCTGAGGAGAAACGGAAGGAGTTACAGGTCTCTGAAAATAAGGAGCAAGACGAGGAAACCTTCTCTCACGGGTGGCCTCTTTAGCGCGCTCCTGGAACCGTAGATCAATTCGATTGGCGAGATTTATTAGGTCATCGAGAGAGGTTGGAATGTCCCGACAGCAAGTTCATCTTTAATGCGGCCGGACAGACCCTCCCAGAAGACAGAGATCAGAGCGTCATTATCCCAAGCTAGCTCCGAGGCAAGGGTACGGAACCGTATGGCATATTGACCCACGGTGAGACTTTCCTGACGGAGACGCAGCAGAGAAGATGCAGAGGAGGTCTTCCGTCCGGGTTCATCGAATACCTTCCGGAAGGCTGAGAGAAAAGCAGACAGGTCAGACACCAGAGGATCCTCTCTCTCCCAAAGAGGATTTAGCCAGGCCAGGGCCTCTCCGGTGAGATGGGACATGATGAAGGCAATTTTGGCCCGGTCGGAGTTAAACTGGTGTGCCAGGAGTTCAAAATGCAGGGTGCATTGGTTAATGAAACCCCGAGCCAGAGCAGGGTCGCCTCCAAACCGAGGAGGAGCTGAAAGTCGAGGTCCAGGAACAGAAACCACGGAATTGGTAAGCAGCGGAACTGCCGGATTGCGAGACATGGCGCCCGCGGTGGTTGCTGGTGAAGTAGTCAGGGTGTCCAGGCGGGAATTAACATTCCGCAGGTGACCCAGGATGGACTCCTGTTGAGACCTCTGACGAGACAGTTCATGACACAGGTCAGAGAGCGAAGGGGTTTGGGTGCCACCGGGTTCCATGGCCCGAGCAAACTGTAACGGGTCTGGGAGGCGGAACCTCTGAGCTTTATTATACAAGGAGGCTTTCCTTGTAAAGGAGCGGGTGGCGCCGGGGAGACGGATAGGAAGTCACTGCAAGTGACGGGGGCAGTCTCTGGGTAGACAGGCGGGTAGTCACGGCAAGTGACCGGGGCAGTCTCTGGGTAGACAGGCAGGTAGTCACGGCAAGTGACCGGGGCAGTCTCTGGTTAGACAGGCAGGTAGTCACGGCAAGTGACCGGGGCAGTCTCTGGTTAGACAGGCAGGAAGTCACAGCAAGTGACCGGGGCAGTCTCTGGTTAGACAGGCAGGAAGTCACAGCAAGTGACCGGGGCAGTCTCTGGTTAGACAGGCAGGAAGTCACAGCAAGTGACCGGGGCAGTCTCTGGATAAACAGGCAGGCAAGGAGCCGGGGCAGTCTTTGACTGGACAGGTATATACGACCTGAGACGGTGGAGCCTCCCGGTAGGCTAGCAGGCAGATGACAGATGAGCGCCCCCAAGTGAGCAGGCGAGAGTCTCTGGAACAGCCGATGAACACCGCAGGTGATGGCCTAACCTTCAGGTGGGCTTGCAGTCAGATGGCAGATGAGTGCTCCCAAGTGAGCAGGCGAGAGTCTCTGGAATTGCCGATGGTCACCGCATGTGACGGCCGAACCTCCAGGCAGGCTTGCAGTCAGATGGCAGATGAGTGCTCCCAAATGAGCAGGCGAGAGTCTCTGGAATTGCCGATGGTCACCGCATGTGACGGCCGAACCTCCAGGCAGGCTTGCAGGCAGGTAGCAGACAGCAAACTGGCAGGAAACAGGCAGGTAACTGGTAACGGACCCTGAGGGCTGAAGCAGAGTAAACAGTGCAACAACAACATTGCTAGGGCACCTCCATTAAGGAGGAAGTACTTTATATAGGGTGGAATCCTCCGGCATTGGCCGGGGACCTTTTTGAAAGATGCGTGCGGCCCCTTTAAGAGCGGGGGAGGGCGCGGGCGCGCGCCCTAAGTCCAGCAGCAGGGAAGGAGCGCGCGGCCCCAGCAGGGCGGAAGGAGGACGCTGAGCGCGGGTAAGGGGGGCGACGTCCCTGCCTGGCAGAGGACGCTGTCGCAGGGGAACAGCGTCCCTGCCTGGCAGAAGGCAGGGACGCCGATGCTACAGACGTGATGATGTCATCGCTCTGCTGACCTCGTCACACTGCTACTGTCATCGCAGAGGCAGCGGTGAACAGTAAGCATTCTGTGGATGAGCCAAAGTTTGAATCTATGGTCTGTTATTGTAGATGCAAGTTGGTTGGTTTTATGGGGCCGTGAGGGAGCGGAGTATTGGAGAGATAGTAGTATTATTTTTGTGGACAGTATGATAATGTAGAAAGACAGTGTGGGTGAGCAGTATAGAGATAAAGCATGGTGGATAGTATGGGGAGGTAGGGGGACTAGAGCATGGGGGAGCAGTATGAAAAAGGCAGTGTGGAGGACATTATGAAAAAGGTAGTGTGGGAGTGTACAAGGTGGGCCATGTATATGGATACACCTAAATAAAATGGGAATGGTTGGTGATATCAACTTCGTGCCGATCTGGGTCATCCTCGTTGAGATGCTGCAGCAGCTGGATTTTGTAAGGGTGCCATTTGTGAGTAGCTAATATCTGCCGAAGGGATGTTGGACTGATGCCAGATCGGTGCACTGAATTTGCAGAATGCGCAAAACAAAAATTGGAACAGGACCCTCAGTTTACACAGAACATTATGTTCAGTGATGAGGCAAACTTTTTTGGGTGGGCCATTTATATGAATACACCTAAATTAAGTGGTAATGACGACAGTTTTCTTGCGTAGGGTGTCTTGCATTGAAATCTGCTGCAATGACCCGGGTACTGCGTTCACCAGATATCAACACAATCTGCTCCTCACGTGTTAACCTCTGCGACATGTCAATGGCTGTAAACAAAGAGAAACTTGTAAATAAATCATGAAAGAATAAAGTTACGTTAAAACCAAGTACACCATTGTTTTTCCTGTGAAATTCTCAATATGTATGATGTGTCATATGACCCTCTTGCCATTGGAAAAAATAGTCGGATCCAAAATGGCCGACTTCAAAATGGCCGCCATGGTCACCACCCATCTTGAAAAGTTTTCCCCCTCCCATATACTAATGTGCTACAAACAGGAAGTTGATATCACCAACCATTCCCATTTTATTTAGGTGTATCCATATACATGGCCCACCCTGTAGTATGGAGAAGTGGGAGAGTGGAGGAACAATATGGAAAGACAGAATGCAGAAGTGGAAGCACGGGGAACAATAGGTAGAGGTGGGAGCATAGGGGGCAGTATGGAAAGGTGGGAGAGTGGATGAACAGCATGGAGAGGAGAGTAGACAATATGAAGAGTAGCAACATGAGGCACATGGGCAGACATACCGCCGGTTCAGCCGGAGCAGTTGCACCGGGGCCCTGAGCAGGAGGGGGCCCAGGAAAAACTAATGGCGACAGTGCATAATTGATCACAGAACCGGCGGCAGCATCATCGCTAAGAGGAGAGGCCGGCCCGCTCTGCTGCACGCTACACAAGATTATACTGAGGGGCCCCGTCCTCACCTGTTAGTGCTGATGCTGCTGTCCGGTCTCGTGATCTATGTGGAGACCCTGCGGGGAGGAGGAGCGTCACACTGAGTCTCACAGCGTGCGTTTCCCTCTGCTGCTGACCCCTGCCTGTGCCTAGCCGCTGATCTCAGGGTATGGTAAGAGGAGGGAAGTCGCTGAAGCAGGACATTTACCATGTCCTGATCACTATAAGGGGGTCTCCTGAATGCCCCCCTCATAAAGCTTTATTAAGTTATAGGCACTGCGGAGTGATATGTGTGCCTCATTGTCTGTCAGCCAATCACAGACTTCTTTATAAGCACATCTGTGTTTGGCTGACAGGGGATGATATTCATAGTCTTCTGTGTCCTGGAGTCACAGCTTGGAGGGGGAAGCTTCAGCAGAAGCGACGGACATACTGCTGATGCAGCTGCATCAGGGCCAAAAGGTGGAGGGGGCCCTGGGACCATTGGGGAGACCGGCACGCTTTGGGGCCCATGAGTCGGGAGGGCCCTGTGCCAGTGCGGGTGCTAGCACCGGGCCCCCCATGCTATAAACTGAAATACTTACTTCTTTCTGTTCCTCCGCAGCTCCAGTGTTCATGACTCTCTGGCGTCTCAGGGCAGAACGCGCGATGACTTCACTACAGTGCGCCCCCTGCGCTGTGCACTGCAGAGAGTCATAAGACGCTGAGGATCCGGAGCAACGGAGCAGCAGGGAAGAGAGAGAGGTAAGTATTTCATTATTATTATTATTTTTTTTTATGTATGGAGCATTATATGGGATCCATTAATCTGTATGGAGCATTATATGGGGTCCATTATTATGTATGGAGCAATGTATGGGGCCCATTATACTGTATAGAGCAATATATGGCGCCCATTATACATATTGAGCATGATATGGGGTCCATTAGTCTGTATGGAGCAATGTATGGGGCCCATTATACTGTATAGAGCAATATATGTGGTCCATTATACGATATGGAGCATTATATGGGGTCAATTAATCTGTATGGAGCAATATATGGGGTCCATTTTTCTGTATGGAACATTATATGTGGTCCATTATTTTGTATGGAGCAATATATGGGGCCAATAATACTGTATGCATCAATTTATGGGGCTCATTATTCTGTATGGAGCAATACTGTATATGGGTCCATTATTGTGTATGGAGCAATATATGTGGCCCATAATACTGTATTTAACAATATATGGGGCCCATTCTGTATGGAGCACTATGTGGTGCCCTTAATACTGTATGGAGCACTATGTGGTGCCCATAATATGTATGGAGCATTGGTGCCGTATTAAGGGGAGGACTATGTGGTGCCCATAATACTGTATGGAGGACTATGTGGTGCCCATAATACTGTATAGAGGACTACTGTTCGGTTTCTGAGCTGTTGTAGAATTTACAATAGATATCACTCATGTAATGTAAGAGGTAAGTGAAATCTTTGGCATTGTACTATACCTACAGTATATTTCTTATCTGTGCATCATGAATTGTGGTATGTGTTAAAGCGGCCAACTGAGACTCTTTCGTTCGGGGCCCAAGAAAACCTGGAGCCGGCCTTGTGTGACTGTACATGTGTATATATGTTTATACATGTGTGTGCATGTGTATGTGCGTCTGTGTTCATGAATGTATGTGTAGGCATATGTGTATGTATGTGTGTATATATGTGTGTGTATGCATGTATGTGAGTGTGTGTATATACAGGTGCATCTCACAAAATTAGAATATCAAAAAGTTAATTTATTTCAGTTCTTCAATACAAAAAGTAAAAAACTCATTACACAGTGGACCTACACCAGCAGATGATATGGCTCCCCAAAACCATCACCGATTGTGGAAACTTCATACTAGACCTTGGAAATCAAGGTCCCAGAGTCTGGAGAAAGAGTGGAGAGGCACACAATCCAAGCTGCTTAAGGTCTACTGTGAAGTATCCACAATCAGTGATGGTTTCGGGAGCCATGTCATCTGCTGGTGTAGGCCCACTGTGTTTTATCAAGACCAAAGTCAGCGCAGCTGTCTACCAGGAAATTTTAGAGCACTTCATGCTTCCCTCTGCGACAAGCTTTTGGAGATGGAAATGTCATTCTCCAGCAGGACTTGGCACCTGTCCACACTGACAAAAGTACCAATACCTGGTTTACAAACAACGGTATCACTGTGCTTGATTGGCAGCAAACTCGCCTGACCTTAACCCCATAGATTCTCATATTGTCAAGAGGAAGATGAGAGACACCAGACCCAACAATACAGACGAGCTGAAGGCTGCTATCAAAGCAACCTGGGCTTCCATAACACCTCAGCAGTGTCACAAGCTGATCGCCTCCATACAGGGCCGGCGTCAGCACCCGGCACACCGGGCAAGTGCCGGGGCCCTGAGCAGGCGGGGGGCCCACTCGCCGTCGGGCACCCCGGCGCCCGTAAGCGGAGGAGAGCGGTGTCAGCGCCACCACTGGGCCCCCCCGCTTGCTCAGGGCCCCGGCAGGAGCTGGCACAATACTCACCTCTCCCGTGCCTCCGCTGCCGCAGCTCCGGGCTCCGGGGGGCGCCGGTGCTTCCTCTCACAGCAGCGCCGCTGAATGACGTCATCATTCAGCGGCCGGCTGTGGCAGAGAGGGCGCGGACGCCAGACAGGTGAGATGTGTGTGTATGTGTCTGTGTGTATGTAGTGCGGTGCTTTGTGTTGTGTATGTATGTATGTATGTATGTATGTGAGAGAGTGCTTGTGTGCTGTGATGCTGTCTGTGTGTGATGATGGGCAGGCATTGATGATAATGGGCAGGCATTGATGATGATGGGGAGGAGATGATGATGAAGGGCAGGCATTGATAATGGGCAGGCATTGATGATGATGGGGAAGCGATGATGATGATGGGCAGGCATTGATGATAATGGGGAGGCCATGATGATGATGGGGAGGCCATGATGATGATGGGGAGGCATTGATGATATTGGGGAGGCGATGATGATGATGGGCAGGCATTGATGATAATGGGGAGGCCATGATGATGATGGGCAGGCATTGATGATAATGGGGAGGCCATGATGATGATGGGCAGGCATTGATGATATTGGGGAGGCGATGATGATGATGGGCAGGCATTGATGATAATGGAGAGGCCATGATGATGATGGGGAGGCCATGATGATGATGGGCAGGCATTGATGATATTGGGGAGGCGATGATGATGATGGGCAGGCATTGATGATAATGGGGAGGCTTTCCACAGCGCCCTTTCCTGAGCCGTAACAGTGCAGAACGCAGTACAGCGCAGAGGAGAGCTCCATATTTTGTATGGAGCATTATATGGGGACCAGTATCCTGTATGGAGCATTATATGGGGACCAGTATCCTGTATGGAGCATTATATTGGGTCCAGTATTCTGTATGGAGCATTATTTTGGGTCAAGTATTCTGTATGGAGCATTATATTGGGTCCTTTATTCTGTATGGAGCATTATTTTGGGTCCAGTATTCTGTATGGAGCATTATATGGGGGATGGGGGGTGACATCCTGCATGGGGTATTATATGGGTGATGAGGGGGAGACTATGTGGTGCCCATAATATTGTATGTAGGACTGTACGTCCTGTCTGTACTGTGCGCTGTGAGGATTTGGCGGTTTTGAGCTATTGTACAATTTACAACAGATATCACTCATGTAATGGAAGAAGTGAAGTATTTGGCATTGTACTGTACCTATATTTCTCTGCTGTATCTGTGCATCATGAATCGTGGTCTGTGTTAAAGGGGCCCACTGAGGCTCTTTCGCCCGGGGCCCATAAAAACCTGGAGCCGGCCCTGCCTCCATACCACACAGTAATTGATGAAAAAGGAGCCCCGACCAAGTATTGAGTGCATTTACTGAACATACACTTCAGTAGGCCAACATTTCAGATTTTATAATCATTTTTTCAAGCTGGTGTTATAAAGTATTCTAATTTACTGAGATAATGACTTTTGGGTTTTCATTGACTGTAAGCCGTAATCATCAACATTAACAGAAATAAACACATGAAATAGATCCCTCTTTATGTAATGACGCTATATAATATATGAGATTCACTTTTTGTATTCAAGAACTGAAATAAATTTTTGATGATATACTAATATTGTGAGAAGCTCCTGTGTATATTCTTGTATGATCCCGTAATTCTAAAGAATAGGAAAGTCAGCCAGGCACTTTAAATGGTTAGTCACCAAATAATCAAGTTTTCTCTGATCCACAGGATCCAACCACTGCCCCTTCCTCCGAGATTCTGAGAACAGGGGTCTGCGGACTCATCCTGGATGGAGCAGAGTTGTGCATGCTCTGCCACTGTTCGCCGTTATCTATAGAGCTGCTGAGCGCTGCGCTTGGATGTTTCCATCAGTTCCATAGGCAACGAATAGAGCAGAAGTGAAGCATGCGCCCTCCAATCTATTCTTGGCTGAGCTGTAGTCCTGTTCTCAGGATTGCTGGGAGTCCCAGTGGTCAGTCCCCCAAAAGTCAGTAAGTAATCCCTTATCATTGGGACTGGGGATAAGTTGATTTATTTGGGGAATAACCCTTTATCAGACACCAGATGGTATAGATACCAGACATATAATATAATATATACATGGTTGGGCTCAGCGGAACCGAATCCTAATGGAGATATATCTCCAGCTCAGTAACAATATATAAATATATCTATTTTTTGAGGTGTGGGGCCCAGAGTTCACAAGGCACTATAGTAAAAATTCTAAGTATGTCCCTAATTGTGGGGCAGTGATAATGAGGGAAATCTGGCCTGTTGCTCAGAGCCCAAAGCTCCGGGGGGTTCCATAGCCAGATTCCCCTCATCATAAGCGACATGCCAGGCAGGGAGGTGGGCCCAGACATGTTTCTTGCACAGGGGTCCCAAGCTGTCAGTGTCCGCCCCTGGTGGGTTACAATATCGGGTAGTGGAAGACTGTAGCGGGAACAGTGGGGGTAAAGTATAGAGAGTGAGGCGTGTGAGAGGACACTGAAGATGGGAATAGCATTTGGAAGAACAGTGTACAGGCCTTAATTTGTGAGGAAGGACAGTGTGGAAGCTATATTTCATAATGGAGACTGTGGCTTTTATTATTTATAAGAGGGGTTAGTGTGCAGACCATGCACCATAAAAGGGACAATGTGGGGGTCATATTTTGTGCTCACAGTGAGGAGCAATTATTTATTACTAGTGAGAGTAAACGCCCAGGTATCATGCAGCGGAATAGCCCCCGAGCAAGTGGCCCTCCCACCGGAATCCAGTCATTCGGAGGAAAGTGGGAGCGAGGGGGAGGATGGAGGGAGTGGTAGCAGCAGTGAGGGGGGGCTGCCTCATCCTGCAACAAGTTCGGCAGATCGAGTCCCCAGCACGGTTTGGCGAGCAAACGGGAAGGGGAAGAAAAGAAAAAAAAAGCCAGGGTCACCACCATAGACAAATTCGTCTATGCTCCCCTTCCTGGGGCCCCCTGTCCCGTTGTGTGGAACCCGCTACCCACCCCGGCTCGGGCCCTGTGGTGGGTCCGCAACAAGGGAGCGGGGAGAGGAGAGTCTGCCCAGGTCTGGGTGCCATGCCTAGTGGTGGCAGCTCGGATTCGGGCAGCGATATGGAGAGTGTTGGTGCCGGTATTGTTGATGGTGGTGGTGCTCGGGCCCAGTCCTCTGTAGCAGGGGGGGCTGGCCCGGCACCTGGAGTCGGTACAGCCAGGGCCGCATCTCCGGCGGCGAGAGTTGGGGTCTCTGAGCCCCCACATGCGAATCCGCTAAGACTGGATCACTTTTGGGGGTCCAGAGACCTAGAAAGGGGGCAGAGTCTGCCGTAAGGCAGCAAGTAAAAAAATGAAAGTTGCTGGTCGCTCCCCTGGCGGTGTCCCCGGCAGGGTCGAGGTTCTCTTAGCGTAGATCCAATAAGGGGTCCGCGCCGGGGGCCCCGCCGCCGCTGGACGCCGAGGGGAGTGGCCGACCTTGCCAAAAGCGAGTGGCGGGTACAAGAAGGCAGTGGTGGCCTGCGAGGGGGGCGTGTCCTCCTCGGCCACTGTCCCACCCGCTACTGTTGCGTCTGGCGGGGGGCGCATAGCCTTGCAGGCTACTGCTCCACCCGCTATGACTGCGGCTGGCGGGGTGGGTGTGGCCTCGGTGGCCACAGCTCCACTCGCTGTGCTCATGGCTGGCGGGGGGGCATGGCCTTTCGGGCATTTGCTCTACCCGCCATGGCCGTGACCAGCGGGGGGGGCGTGGCCTCGGCTGCCTTCTGTCCCACCCAAAAAAAATAATGCCCGAGAGAGCTGGCAAGGGGTTGCCGGGGTCCCCAGCCCACTTACCTCCATCTGGTGGTGCGGGGGCTCCAGTGCCCCAAGAGAGGCCAGCTGTCACGGGTGTGTCGCTGCAAAGATCGTCGCGATTGCACACCCTGACTTCTCACAGCTGAGTTTCTGCTGCTGGGTGTTTTTCGGCAGTGAGAGAGTTAATTCTCCCTCTCTCTGTGCTGGACAAGACCAGCCTCGCTCAGCTGCAATTAATGTTGCAATAATTGGATTCCTTCAAATACCTGCCTGTCTGCTAGGGAAGTGTCGGTGAAAGCATTCATGCAGACCAGCAGAGCGGATCATATTGAGAAGTCTAAAGCTAAGAGTACCTGTTGTGGTTTTCTCCTCTCCTCGCTTTATTATTTATCTCCTTACCTGTTGGTGTTCCCTCTGTAGTTGTAGTTTTGTATGCAAGGTGTCTTTTATTTTACCCCTTGTACTGTCTCGTTCGTCTTATACTGTGTGTAGGCAGTTACCTTCCCGTTCCCTGTGGTGGTAATCAGGGTCCTTCTCAGGACTAGATTACAGTTGTCAGGGATTCACAGGAGATAGGGTTACGCTGGCGGCCTGGACCTCTGTACCATCAACAGTACCTCCAGGTAGAGGGATTAGTCAGGACCCCAGCTTAGGGTCAGCATGGCCACAGACACCCAGTGGAATGACCCGGCTCTTAGGAGCCAGTTTTGTCAAGGTTTATCTGACAAATTAAAGGATGTGCTGGCACAGTATGACCCCCCCACGTCACTGGAGGCCGCTATGGCCCTTGCTATTCGTATTGACAGACGTCTTCGGGAGAGGTGCGGGGCAACTTCGCCCCCTTTGATGACTCCACCTTCCTCAAGGGTCCCTTATACGGAGGTTCCCTAGTCAGTCCAGAGGAGCCTATGCAATTAGGAGGGACATCATTCCGGGGGAGGGGATCGGTGGGGCGCCACAAGACAAGAAGTTGTTTCTTCTGTGGGAAAAAGGGACATTTTATTGGGGGGTGTCCATCCCGTCCTTTGCAGAGTGAGAAGTCGCGGGAAAACTATTGATCCCAGATTGTGTGGTGGACGGCAATCTGGGAGTAAGTATTTCGTCCCTAAATTCGTCTCAGTTTCTCGTACCGGCGGAGGTGGTGGTGAGTGCGAGAACTGAGAGGATGTCTGTTCTTCTGGATAGTGGGGCCGGGGCTAATCTGGTGGATGCTCGCTTTGCCCGGGTTAAAGGTATGCGATTGAGTGTGTTGGCTAAACCCGTCCCCATATTCTCGATCGACGCCAGACCTCTCGGTCAGGGAAGTTTTTTGCAAGCAGTGCATAACATAGATCTTCAAGTGGGGGCGTTACATAAAGAACTGTTGTCTTGTTATGTGTTGGAGGGTCTTCCTACTCCTATAGTGCTGGGCCTTCCTTGGTTAACTAAGCATAACCCGGTTATTAATTGGCAATCCAGAGAGATAAGCCAATGGAGTGAATTCTGTAATAAGAACTGCATGAATACGGTCATTGGTGCTGTCGCTCCTAGGGCCTTACCTCCATTTCTGGTAGACTTTGAGGATGTATTCTCGGAGAAAGGGTGTTAAGAATTACCTCCTCATCGCGAATATGACTGGGGCCAAATTACCGAAGTCTAGGTTGTATAACCTTTCTGGTCCTGAGAGACAGGCCATGAAGGATTATATTTCAGAGAGTCTGGCTAAGGGGCATATTAGACCTTCATCTTCCCCGGTGGCCGCGGGGTTCTTCTTTGTGAAGAAAAAAGATGGAGGCCTACGGCCTTGCCTGGATTTCCGTGAGCTTAATCGGATTACGGTCCGAGATCCGTATCCGCTCCCACTTATTCCCGATCTTTTCAATCAGATCGTGGGTGCCAAATGGTTCTCTAAGTTGGATCTCAGAGGGGCGTACAATCTGATTAGGATGAAGGAGGGGGATGAGTGGAAGACGGCGTTTAACACTCCGGAGGGGCATTATGAGAACCTTGTCATGCCATTTGGTCTGAGTATTGCCCCGGCGGTGTTTCAACACTTTGTAAATGACATCTTTCGCCACCTAATGGGACAGTTTGTGCTCATATATTTGGATGATATCTTAATTTACTCGCCGGATCTTGTGTCTCATCAGGAGCATGTTAGACAGGTGTTACAGATCTTGCGGGATAATAAACTGTACGCCAAATGGGAGAAGTGTGTATTCGCCGTACAGGAACTTCAGTTTTTAGGATTCCTGGTGTCAGCATCCGGTTTTCGTATAGACCCTGGGAAAGTGCGGGCAGTTCTTGAGTGGGATCTGCCAGAGGATCTTAAGGCATTACAACGTTTCTTGGGGTTTGCTAACTACTACCGGAAATTCATTCGTAATTTTTCGTCCATAGTTAAACCTCTCACAGACATGACTAAAAAAGGGACGGATTTTTCAAAGTGGTCTGACAAGGCTTGTCAAGCGTTTTCTTCCTTGAAAAAATGTTTTGCTTCAGCACCCATACTTATTCAGCCTGATGCGTCACAGCCGTTCATTGTTGAGGTGGACGCTTCCGAGGTAGGGGTGGGAGCAGTATTGTCACAAGGTTTGTCCCCTGGTAAATGGCATCTGTGCGCCTTCTTCTCTAAAAAATTGTCGTCCGCGGAGAGGAATTATGATGTCGGCAATAGGGAACTCTTGGCCATTAAGTTAGCTTTTGAGGAGTGGCGTCATTTTTTGGAGGGGGCAGTCCACCCAGTCACCGTCATTACCGATCACAAAAACCTGCTATATTTAGAGTCCGCTAAACGTCTGAATCCCAGACAAGCTAGGTGGTCGTTGTTTTTTACCAGGTTTAATTTTGTCGTCACATATCGTCCTGGGTCAAAAAATGTTAAGGCGGATGCCTTATCTCGCTCTTTCCCAGGGGCTGGGAATACGGAGGACCCGGTTCCTGTCCTTCAGGAGGGGGTGGTGGTGTCGGCAGTATGCTCTGAGCTTGAGGAGGAGGTATTGGAGGCTCAGGGGGACGCCCCTGTAGGACCTCCAGGGAGACTGTTTGTTCCAAATCAGTTGCGACAAAAGGTGATCGAGGCACACCATAATTCAGCTTTGGCAGGACACCCAGGGAGTAAAGCAACTGAGGATCTCCTCTCGCGCCGGTTTTGGTGGCCTAACTTACATAGGGAGGTGGTAACTTTTGTCGCGTCCTGCGAGGTTTGTGCGCGCTCTAAGACCCCACATTACCCGTCCGTCTGGGACCCTCTTACCTTTGAAGATCCCGGAGCGTCCGTGGACTCATCTGTCTATGGACTTCATTACGGACCTCCCGCCATCTTCGGGTAAAACAGTCATACTCGTTGTAGTGGACAGGTTCAGCAAGATGGCACATTTTATCGCTCTTCCTGCTCTTCCTAATGCTAAAACTCTTGCGCAGGTGTTTATTGGGGAGATTGTAAGACTTCACGGGGTACCCTCCGATGTGGTGTCGGATCGGGGGTCTCAGTTTGTGTCCAAATTCTGGAAAGCATTTTGTACACGGCGGGGGATGCAGTTGTCATTTTCATCGGCTTTTCACCCGCAGTCCAATGGTCAGACAGAGCGTCTGAACCAGAGCTTGGAGACATATCTCCGATGTTTTGTGTCAGAGAACCAGGAGGACTGGGCTTCTTTCTTGCCTCTGGCGGAGTTTGCTCTAAATAATAGGCGGAGCAAGTCCACTGGTAAGTCCCCGTTTTTTGGGGCATATGGTTTTCACCCCCAGTTTTGTACCTTCAATAGGGGGGGCTCTTCTGGGGTTCCTGAGGAGGAACGTTTTTCGTCGTCACTTGCTTCAGTGTGGAGAGGAGTGCTGAATAATCTGAGTACTATGGGGAACCAATACAAACGTATGACTGATAGGAGGAGAGTGTCTGGTCCGGACCTAAGTGTGAACGATCTGGTATGGTTGTCTACCAAGAATATAAAACTTAAGGTTCCCTCCTGGAAACTGGGTCCCAGGTTCATCGGGCCATACAAGATCAGTTCTATAATTAATCCGGTTGCATTCCGTTTTGACGTCCCTCCCACATTTAAAATTCATAATGTGTTCCACAGATCGTTGCTTAAGAGGTATGTGGCGCCGGTGATACCGCCACCTTTACCTCCTCCTCCTGTGGTGGTCAATGGTAACTTGGAGTTCCAGGTGTCGAGAGTCATCGATTCACGTCTGAATCGCCGGTCCCTTCAGTACCTTGTTCATTGGAGGGGGTATGGTCCTGAGGAGAGGATGTGGGTTCCTGCGTCGGATATTAACGCAGACCGATTGGTTCGGGCCTTCCACACTACTCACCCAGATAAACCCGGCCCTGAGGGTCCGGAGGCCCCTCGTAGAAGGGGGGTACTGTCACGGGTGTGTCGCTGCGAAGATCGTCGCGATTGCACACCCTGACTTCTCACAGCTGAGTTTCTGCTGCTGGGTATTTTTCGGCAGTGAGAGAGTTAATTCTCCCTCTCTCTGTGCTGGACAAGACCAGCCTCGCTCAGCTGCAATTAATGTTGCGATAATTGGATTCCTTCAAATACCTGCCTGTCTGCTAGGGAAGTGTCGGTGAAAGCATTCATGCAGACCAGCTGTTATGTTTCGGTAGCTGAGGAGTGCAGGTAAAAAGGCAATACACCAGAGCAGTTGGAATCTATGAGATTGCAGTACCCTGACTAACCACCACAACTAGAGGCAGCCGTGGAGCGTTCCTACGTTGGTCCTAGACGCCTCGTCACAGCCTGAGAAACTAACTACACCTAAAGACATATAAGGAAAACTATCTGCCCGGAGCAGAACCCCAAAGATAATAGAAAGCCCCCAAACATGTAATGGCGGTTAGACAAGATGAAATACTGACACAGAAAGAAAATAGTACGAGCAAACGCTGGGGCCCAAACTAACTAAATAGAAAAGGATAGGAAGGGTACTTACTGTAATCCCAAAAAACCCTGCAAAGCACCAACTCTACTAATTTCAAAAACACCTGAGATCACACGACCTCTTCACCTAAATTAGTTCTCTGGTGTAACAAAATCAAAACAGCAGCCACTGAAAAAACTGGAAAAAGCAAAAGTACAAACATCAGTGGCTGAACAAAACTGAGAGGGCAGAAGCCCCCGGAGGGGACCTGAAGACCCCCACAGAAGTGCAGGACAAAATGCAAAAATATAGCACAAACACAAAAGAAGAAAATGTCTTATCTGTTAGCAGGAGATGCAGACACGACACAGCAGGCTACAAGGGAAACTGGAATAAAGGATTCAGACCAGAACAATTGATCACCGGCAACCAGATGGGAAGGTGACTCCCTATATAAGACCAGTCAGTAACACCTGATTCCCAGTCCTCACAATCATCACTGGACAGACTAGCACCGCTTGTAACCACAGAGGGAGCCTCTGCTCAGAACTCATCTCAAACCCATTCCCCAACAGTACCCCCCCCTTGAGGAGGGGTCACTGAACCCTATTTGAGCAACCAGGTCGGTCAGGATGAGTTCTATGATACGCACGGATAAGTCTCTAGCATGGATGTCCGAAGCAAACACCAAGAATTGTCTTCCTGACCATAACCTCTCCATTTAACCAAATATGGAGTTTCCGTCTAGAAAAACGAGAATCTAATATTTTCTCAACCACATACTCCAGATTGCCCTCAACCAAAACAGGGTCAGGAGGCACAGCAGCAGGAACCACTGGCTCAACAAACTCTTCAACAAGGACTTGTGGAACACGTTATGGATCTTAAATGTCCCTGGAAGAAGCAAACGAAAAGAAACAGAATTAATAACCCCATGATCCTATAAGGTCCAATGAACATAGGTTTAAATTTAGGAGATGCTACTCTCATAGGAATATTCTTTGAGGACAACCAGACCAAGTCTGGTTCCACTTTAAACGAGGACCATCAGTCCTATGCCGGTTAGCAAACCGCTGGGCCCTCTCCTGAGAGAGGGACAACCTCTCCACTACCTGGTCCCAAAATCAGTTGCATACGCTCCCAACAGAGTCAACACCTGGACAGACAGAAGCCTCCGTCTGTCCTGAAGAAAATCGAGGGTGAAACCCAGAATTACAGAAAAACGGAGACATCAAAGTAGCAGAGCTAGCCCTATTATTAAGAGCAAACTAGCCAAAGGCAAAAAAGAGACCAGTCATCCTGATCAGCAGCACAAAGCATCTTAGATAAGTCTCCAATGTTGGTTTGTTCTCTCAGTTTGACCATTGTCTGAGGATGAAATGCCGAGGAGAAAGACAATTGAACACCCAGTTTAGAACCAAAAAGCCCTCCAAAATCTGGAAACAAATGGACTCCTCTGTCAGACACAATGTTCTCAGGAATGCCGTGTAAACGAACCACGTGCTGAAGGAACAACGGCACCAATTCAGAGGAGGAAGGAACTTAGGTAATGGCACAAGATGTATCATTTTGGAAAACCTATCACAAATTACCAGATGGTGGTCATTCTCTGGAAACAGGAAGGTCGGAAATGAAATCCATAGAGATATGGGTCATGGTTCTTGGGCACAGGCAATGGCATCAAACAAACCACTAGAGCGAGAGCAAGGCTTGGAGCGAGAGCAAGTCCGCAGGACTGCACAAATTCCTGACATCACGAGACAAGGTAGGCCACCAAAAGGACCGACTAACCAAGTCTCTGGTACCAAAAATTCGGGATGCCAGCCAACGCGGAACAATGAATCTCAGACATCACACTCTTTTTCCACTGGCCCGGGACAAACAATTTTCCAAAGGGCAGCACTCGGGCCTATCCTCCTGACACCCCTCCAGAGCAAGTCTCAAATTGGGCGAGATGGCGGAAAGAACTACACCCTCTTTCAAAATAACAGAAGGATCAGATTACTAAAGGAGAGTCCGCAAGGAACTCCTCGAGAGGGCATCCGCCTTAACATTTTTAGTGCCAGGAAGAAAGGAAACCACAAAATTAAAACGTGTGAAAAACAAGGCCCACCTGGCCTGTCTAGGATTGAGTCGCTTGGCAGATTCCAGATAGACCAGATTCTTATGGTCCGTAAGGACCACCACCTGATGTTTGGCTCCCTCCAGCCAATGTCTCCACTCTTCAAAAGCCCACTTCATGGCCAATAACTCCCGATTACCCACGTCATAATTACGTTCAGTAGGAGAAAATTTTCGAGAAAAAAAGGCAAAAGGGGTTTACTTTTAGAGGTCTCTTGGATCTTTTTGGGACAAAAACGGCACCTGCCCCAATTTCAGAGGCTAAAACCCCCACCTGAAATGGCAGAGGAAACATCAGGCTGCCGTTTAGAACAGGAGCAGAAGTGAATCTCTGCTTAAGTTCCTGAAATGCAGAGACTGCCTCAGGAGGCCAATTCACCACATCAGAACCCTTTCTGGTCAAATCAGTTAATGGTTTAACAATAACCGAGAAATTACCAATAAATTTACGAAAAAAATTTGGGCAAAACCAAAAAATCTCTGAAGAGCCTTTAATGAAGTAGGTTGGACCCAATCACAGATGGCCTGAAAATTGACCGGGTCCATTTCAATAACAGATGGGGACAAAATGAACCCAGAAATGAGATCCTCTGTACACCAAAAAGACACTTTGATCCCTTCCATACAGAGCATTCTCTCTCAAAATCTGGAATACAGTTCGAACATGTTTCACATGAGAGTCCAGTCATTAGAAAAAATCAAGATTCATCCAAATAAACAATCAGAAATTTGTCCACAAAATCCCTGAAATGTCATTCATGAAGGACTGGAAGACGGAAGGAGCATTAGTGAGCCCAAAGGGCATCACCAGGTACTCAAAATGCCCTTCAGGGGGATTGAATGCCGTCTTCCATTCATCCCCGTGCTTTATGCGAATAAGGTTATACGCCCCCTGAGGTCAAGCTTGGTAAACCAAGTAGCGTTTTTCACCCTGGAAAACAGGTCAGAAATCAAGGGTAAGGGTATTGATATTTCACAGTAATATTGTTCAAGAGATGATAATTAATACCGGCGTTAATGAACCATCCTTTTTGGCCACAAAGAAAAAACGGGCACCTAAGGGTGAAGAGGATGGTCTGATATGACCCTTCTCCAATGATTCCTTGATATAAAACCGCATAGCGTCATGTTCAGGTACAGACAAATTAAAAAGGCGACCTTTAGGGAATTTACTACCGGCACTAATTTAATAGCGCAGTCATAGCTCCTATGGGGAGGCAAGGATGCAGATTTACTTTCGCTAAACACATCAGAAAAATCAATCAAAAAGTCAGGAACATCCTGAGCCTGGGGGAAGGCAAAAAAACAGGAGTGTTTTGTATTAAACATGGCAGCCCCAACTGGTAACAGACACAGATTTCCAATCCAAACAGGATTATGAGACTGTAACAAGGGAAAACCCAGTACGATAATGTCATGCAGATTATACAGAACCAAAAAATTTGCAACTCTCCTGATGATCAGGTTCTACCCTCATTATCACTGAGTAGAGAACTGAGGTTTATTCTCAGCCAAGGGGTAGAATCGATCCCCAGTAGGGGAATAGACTTCTGTAGGGGTATCAAGGGAAATCCACAACGTTTAGCAAAATCATAACCATCAGGTTAATAGCTGCTCCAGAATCAACGAAAGCCTGAGCAGAAAATGAGGACAGAGAGCATATCAGAGTGACAGTTAATAAAAACTTAGTCTGAACACTACCCAAGACAACTGAGCGTGCAAAACGTCTTCCCCGCTTAGGGCAGACTGAAATAGCATGAGAGGCATCACCACAGTAGAAACATAACCCATTGCGCTTTCGAAACTCATGACGCTGTGCCCCAGACACCACTCTATCACACTGCATGGGTTCAGAAGCTGGTTCACAAGGCAACACCATTCCCGCATACTTCTCCGCTCACGCAAACGTCTGTCAATTTGAATCGCTAATGACATAGAATCATTGAGACCAGAGGGGACAGGGGAATCCCACCATAACATCCTTTACATTATCTGACAGACCCTTCCGGAAAAGGGCCGCCAAAGCGTCGTCATTCCATTTGGTCAGGACTGCCCACCTAGGAATCTCTGACAGTATAACTCAGCGTCATCAAGCCCCGATTTTAATGCCAACAAGGCTTTCTCGTTGATCAGTGACATTAGTCATCGTACAATAACCCCAAGGCCTGAAAAAATGCATCAACATCACTCAAACAGGATCCCCAGGTATCAGGGAAAAGCCCAATCCTGAGGATCGCCGCGCAGGAGAGAGATGATAATTTGAACCTGCTGCGCTGCGTTCCCTGAGGACTTAGATTTTAAGGCAAAAAACAATTTACAATTATTTTTGAAATTCTGAAACTTAGCTCGATCCCCTAAAACAAATCTGGCATGGGAATCCTAGGTTCCACAACAGGCAACCAGCAAGATAGATAGCAATACTCCGAACCTCAGTGGCAAGCTGATCCACACGGCCAGACAAACTGTGCAAACTCCATTGAGAGAAAGATCCTCCCCAGCACCAGAGATACAGAGGGAAAAAAAAAAAAATGCAACAAACAGAAAATATCTCTGACAACTCTGACAATAGTTTTTCCCTTCTGTGAGTACCATACAATTTTTCAATTTTTTAGGCCGGTGATACTGTTATGTTTTCGGTAGCTGAGGAGTGCAGGTAAAAAGGCAATACACCAGAGCAGTTGGAATCTATGAGATTGCAGTACCCTGACTAACCACCACAACTAGAGGCAGCCGTGGGCGTTCCCTACGTTGGTCCTGACGCTCATCACAGCCTGAGAAACTAACTACACCTAAAGATAGATATAGGAAAACTATCTGCCCCGGAGCAGAACCCCAAAGATAATAGAAAGCCCCCAAAACATGTAATGGCGGTTAGACAAGATGAAATACTGACACAGAAAGAAAATAGTACGACAAACGCTGGGGCCCAAACTAACTAAATAGAAAAGGATAGGAAGGGTACTTACTGCAATCCCAAAAACCCTGCAAAGCACCAACTCTACTAATTTCAAAACACCTGAGATCACACGACCTCTTCACCTAAATTAGTTCTCTGGTGTAACAAAATCAAAACAGCAGCCACTGAAAAAACTGGAAAAAGCAAAAGTACAAACATCAGTGGCTGAACAAAACTGAGAGGGCAGAAGCCCCCGGAGGGGGCCCTGAAGACCCCCACAGAAGTGCAGGACAAAATTCAAAAATATAGCACAAACACAAAAGAAGAAAATGTCTTATCTGTTATCAGGAGATGCAGACACGACACAGCAGGCTACAAGGAAACTGGAATAAAGGATTCAGACCAGAACAATTGATCACCGGCAACCCAGATGGGAAGGTGACTCCCTTATATAAGACCGTCAGTAACACCTGATTCCCAGTCCTCACAATCATCACTGGACAGACTAGCCCGCTTGTAACCACCAGAGGGAGCCTCTGCTCAGAACTCATCTCAAAACCCATTCACAACACCAGCAGAGCGGATCATATTGAGAAGTCTAAAGCTAAGAGTACGTGTTGTGGTTTTCTCCTCTCCTCGCTTTATTATTTATCTCCTCCTGTGTGTTCCCTCTGTAGTTGTAGTTTTGTATGCAAGGGTGTCTTTTTTTTACCCCTTGTACTGTCTCGTTCGTCTTATACTGTGTGTAGGCATTTACCTTCCCGTTCCCTGTGGTGGTAATCAGGGTCCTTCTCAGGACTAGATTACAGTTGTCAGGGATTCACGGAGATAGGGTTACGCTGGCGGCCTGGACCTCTGTACCATCAACAGTACCTCAGGTAGAGGGATTAGTCAGGACCCCAGCTTAGGGTCAGCATAGACCCCGGTCCTCCTGTATGCAGAGGACAGCGTGACACCAGCACAGGTCTCCAGTGGGGGGCAGGGTGCGGAGGCAGAGCCCGGCCGTGCCCCAAATGTGGACAACAGAGAAAAAAAAAATGGAGCCAGAGAGCTCGGGAAGTGCTGCTGCTCCTGAGCCCAGGCAGAGCTTACTGAGTGGGCTTGCTCAGCGGCTCTAAGAAGGGGCGGCAGCATCCTGGACAAAAACAATGCGGGGCAGAGCACTGATCAGCCAGGGCCCCCCAGCAGGTAAAAAAAAGAAACTGAAAAAAAAATAACATTGATATTTCTGAAGCATTGGCTGAGGTGAGTGACATGAGTGCAGGGATGTGGGATGGATGTGGGAGTGAATGCGGAGAGAGTGAGTGTTGGTGTTAAGTGGGAGCACGGGCGGTGGAGAGGGGCGGCCCATCTGGCCCCCCAGCCGTGAGACCCCGTACTGTTGCGGGGGTCACGGCTGGGGCTCCGGGTGGTTCTCAGGGGGTCTCCTTGCTCGGACTCTGGGGACGGCGTTTTGCACCGCCGTTTCTGGAGGTCCTTAAAAAAGGAGAGCGGTCGGTCAATGTTAGAGGGAAGAGAGGTGGACCTGTCTTTCTGGTTGAGAGACATGGCCTGCCGCCTTCCAAAATAGAAGGGAGGGGAAACCATTTGGTCCCTCCCGACCCGAGCAAGGGCCAGCCAGGAGGAATGTGGTCCATCTTCGTTGGAAGGGCAGGAACTTGCCACCCAGGAGATGGGCTTCAGGGCGACGGGACATTTTTGCCCTGATCCATCCCTTGGCCAACTATTCTTTCGACATCAGTTTCGTCTGGCCGGAGGGGCTAGAGCTCTTCTGGTCAAATTACAAGCTGGTGAAGGGGGGAGCCCGGATGGCGAGATTTTGCCGTACAGGCGTTTTCTTGCCAAAATGCCGTTAAAAGAGTGACTGTGGTGACTGGAATGAGTCACTCTCTGCGTTGACATCAACTGTTGTGGCTTTTCCCCTTATGGGGAGTCACGGAAGTCCCCAAAAAAATCGGGACGAGTTGGTATCTGGTCGGGGGGCTGGACCTTTCATGATGAAGTGACGGTTCAGGGGGTACGTCACCCACATCCCTTCCTTGGCGTTCCTAGGGACGGACAGGTTCCTGGTCTTCACCAGGGGCAGCCGAAGGTCTGCCACAAGTGCGGTGATCCCCGCCACTTCAACGCAAGCTGCAAGGTTCAGAAATGTGCCTTGTGTGGTTGGGGTAGGTCATCTCGCCGCATCTTGCAAGGACATTCGGTGCCACCTGTGTGGTGACCTAGGTCACCCGTATAAGCCGCTGCCTCGCTCTTTACCAATGCCGCTTCATGCCCAGTGGGGGGAGAGCCGTGAGGGGGCAACCCCTGGCGGCGCGACCTCTGCTGTGCAGGTGGTGGTGGCGGGAGAGTGGCTAAGGGGCCAGTGAAGAAGGACAAGTCCAATAGAGGTCCCTCTTGTTACACTCGGTCCCCGAGCTGGCT
>JARQOD010000003.1:25490473-25537133 GCA_033576555.1 Oophaga sylvatica | reverse complement strand
CTGTTCTGTGCCCAGTAATGGGGAATCTCCAGCACCTACCTCCACCTGCAGAGCCGCACACCACATATATGGCTGTTCTGTGCCCAGTAATGGGGAATCTCCAGCACTACCTCCACCTGCAGAGCCGCACTCCACATATATGGCTGTTCTGTGCCCAGTAATGGGGAATCTCCAGCACCTACCTCCACCTGCAGAGCCGCACTACCACATATATGGCTGTTCTGTGCCCAGTAATGGGAATCTCCAGCACCTACCTCCACCTGCAGAGCCGCACTCCACATATATGGCTGTTCTGTGCCCAGTAATGGGGAATCTCCAGCACCTACCTCCACCTGCAGAGCCGCACTCCACATATATGGCTGTTCTGTGCCCAGTAATGGGGAATCTCCAGCACCTACCTCCACCCGCAGAGCCGCACACCACATATATGGCTGTTCTGTGCCCAGTAATGGGGAATCTCCAGCACCTACCTCCACCTGCAGAGCCGCACTCCACATATATGGCTGTTCTGTGCCCAGTAATGGGGAATCTCCAGCACCTACCTCCACCTGCAGAGCCGCACTCCACATATATGGCTGTTCTGTGCCCAGTAATGGGGAATCTCCAGCACCTACCTCCACCTGCAGAGCCCACACCACATATATGGCTGTTCTGTGCCCAGTAATGGGGAATCTCCAGCACCTACCTCCACCTGCAGAGCCGCACTCCACATATATGGCTGTTCTGTGCCCAGTAATGGGGAATCTCCAGCACCTACCTCCACCTGCAGAGCCGCACACCACATATATGGCTGTTCTGTGCCCAGTAATGGGGATCTCCAGCACCTACCTCCACCTGCAGAGCCGCACACCACATATATGGCTGTTCTGTGCCCAGTAATGGGGAATCTCCAGCACCGACCTCCACCCGCAGAGCCGCACTCCACATATATGGCTGTTCTGTGCCCAGTAATGGGGAATCTCCAGCACCTACCTCCACCTGCAGAGCCGCACTCCACATATATGGCTGTTCTGTGCCCAGTAATGGGGAATCTGCCGCACCTACCTCCACCTGCAGAGCCGCACTCCACATATATGGCTGCTCTGTGCACACAGGACCTGTGATGAGGTCACAGGAGGGGAGGTGTCAGGGGTCACATGATCAGGGGCCTCAGTGGATGCAACTCTTTTATTATAAAAATATAAACAATACATACTGTAATAAATAACAAACTGTACAGAAATAAAACATAGATAAAATAAGTAACAGAAACAAAAGAAACCAGCATCAAATAAACCAAAAAGTCCACAGTCCTTAGTCCTTCCAAAGCTATTGCAGCTTCCAGAGGAACATTCCCCTAACCAAAATTATATATAACCATAAAAGAAACATGCACACACACTGACACACACTCACCCCCCAAAAGAAAGGAGAAAGCCCTCACCTGGCCACACATACAACACAACCTATATATACACTACTATATACACAATAAGACATGCACAAAACATTTTTATTTTTTTTTCTATTTTTATTTATTTTCCTTTTCTTTTTTCCCCCACCACACCACAGGTCCATGAGTTCATGCCCTTTCCACCACAAGCTTGACGGGTCCATGAAAGTTTATGCCCTTAGAAATTTCTTTTTTTTTTTTTTTTTCTTTATCAACCCTGGGGTCCATGGCAAGTTCCATGCCCTCCCCCCACACAAAAACCCCCACCCAACCTAAACTATACCCCCCAAACATATAACTATTTACACTTATATACAAAACATAACATTAACAGACCTACCACACAAGAACACTACATTACATTACTTTACTTTAAACACAACATTATAACCATTTATAAACATTAACTCTATACACTGACCACATAACTTACAAGGCCCAAGTTCAGCGCCTGCAAGCCCAATATCCATTATTTCCTGAATTTACAAAACAAAAAGCTAAATGTGCCACACACCAGCCCACCACCGGGAAACTGGAGTCCTAAGAGGCCCCATCCCTAACCACCAACACACGCACCCTGTCCCTCACCAACTAAATCTGTCCCTAAAAGACAAGAAACTGACCCTAACTATCCCTACCTGTCCCTACCTATCCCTACTCTACCTAGCTTATCAAAACTAACTATCTAGCTATCCCTAAACTGGCCCTCCCTGCCCCTATCTGTCCCTACTTTTCTCTCCCTTAACACCCACACCACCTTATCTTACCCTACCAACAATCTCACACAGACCAGCTCTCCCTAGGGCACGTTAAAGGAGAAACCCCTCCAAAGCCAAGAGGCCCTCCTCGCACCCAGCCTCTCGAACTCCAAAGAACGCACCTTCCCCAGGTTACCCAAGATGTTTCTAACCACCTCATCCTGGGGGAGGACTTTCCGCTGCGTGGAAACTAAACTCCGTGCACTCCAAGTGTGGAACCTAATGACTACACTAACTAGGAATAAAGTGCTCCGTTCTCGGCCACCCAGGGATCTGAATGCCCCATAAGCCCACTCCGGATAAGAAAGGGACGCCAGCCTAGGCCAGCCTATGGAAGCACCCACCCTGTTGTAGACACCTGTATTAAAGGGACACTGAAGGAGGAAGTGCTCCATGCTTTCCAACATGTCGCCACACTCCTCACGTGGACAACCCCGATCATCGGAGCTCCTGCACTTCAAGTTGTCCCTTACATACAGCCTCCCATGGAAGCAGCGCCAGGCCAAGTCCCAAAACTTCAAGGGGATCCGCTTGGAATTTAATAACCCAAGCCCAACCTCCAGATCCCGGCCTGGGCAATCCTTGAGCACCAGGGGCTTCTGGAAATGGGTCAACAGAACCTGCTGTCAAGGAATTTCCTCGACATGGTCCTGATTTCCCACATTCACAGACCCCACCGGCGGATCACCTTCAGAACCGGGGTAGCATAAGCCGGGAGATGTCCGTGTGGTGTGCGCAGGTCCTTCACCTGCCCTCCTGTCTCCCATTCCTGGAAGAAAGGCCGAAGCCAACCCCTGCAGGAGAATACCCACGGAGGAGCCCTCTCTGAATAGAGGTTGGCAACATTGATCTTAAGAAAGGTGTTTATCAGAAACACCACCGGGTTGACCATACCCAACCCACCTAGTCTCCTCGTACGGTACGTGACCTCTTTCTTAATTAGGTTAAGCCTGTTCCCCCATAACAGCTGGAAGAACAGGCTATAGACCCGTGTCCAGAGAGGTTCTGGCAAGATGCAGACACTGCCCAGGTATATTAACAAGGGAAGCAGAAAGCCTTTGGCCAAGTTGACCCTTTCCCTCAGGATTAAAGACCAACCCTTCCACTGGTCCACCTTTTGGGCGGCGATCTTAAGTCTGCCCTCCCAATTTTGCTGGGGGTAGTCCCCGGGGCCAAATTCAATGCCTAGGATTTTGACGGAGGTCCGGGGCCCTGGAAGGGTGTCCGGGAGATCAAAACTAGGATCTGCCCCTCCCAGCCAGAGACTTTCACACTTTTCCCGATTGATCATGGACTTGGAAGCCTCCGAGTAGCGCTCGACCTCAGACATGACCCAATCCGCCTCCTCTCTCAAGGACACAAAGAGGGAGACGTCGTCAGCATACGCTACCACCCTCAGAGTGGCCCCCGGCTCCGCCCGGTCCATGCCGACTCCCACCAACGGTCCACGATCTACCCTCCTCAAGAAGGGATCGATCGCGAACACGTATAAAAGTGGGCTCAGAGGACAACCCTGGCGGACACCGGAACTCACCTCAAAAGGGTGACCAACCCAACCGTTCACGAGTGGAAAAGTCTCAGCCCCTGGTATAAGGTCTCTAACCAATTTACAAACCTCCCAGGCAGACCGTACCTCAAAAGGACAGACCAGAGGTACTCATGATTCACCCAGTCAAAGGCCTTCGCTTGAACTAAGGACAGCAAGTACCCCTTCCAGTGACCCACCCTGCCCTGCTCCACTGCCTCTCGGACACCGAGCACAGCACTAAAAGTACTGCGGCCTGGAACAGAGCAGTGCTGAGCCCCCGAAAGGAGCCGGGGTGCAAACTTCACCAGCCGATTAAACAGCACCTTTGCCAGAACCTTCCGGTCCACATTGAGAAGCGCTATGGGACTCAACGAGTCCTTACCCTTTGATAGGATAATCAGGGCTGACCTCCTCATTGAGCTGGGAAGAGCGCCTGAGGAAAGGCACTCGTTAAACACCTCAGTCAAGAGGGGCACCAAGGAGTCCCTAAAGGTCTTGTAAAACTCGGATGTTAAGCCATCCGGACCTGGCGATTTTTTGGGCCGAAGCCCATCAATGGCCAGTCTCACTTCCTCTTCCCTGATTGCCTCTACCAAAACATCAAGAGGTGGGTTATCTCCTAGCTCAGGAATGGTCTCAGCTAGGAAAGCCGACATCCCGTCTCGATCCAGATCCCTCTTTCCCAAGAGGCATGAGTTAAAGGATCTGACCACCTCCAGGATCCCTGAATTGGATCGGTTCAGGGAACCCGTACTGTCGATCAGTCCTGTCACCATCTTACAATTCACTGACATCTTACAGTTTCTGTAAGGGTCGGGCGAGCGGTACCTCCCGAAATCCCTCTCAAAAACCAAAGATGTGTGCCTATCATACTGACACCTCTTGAGCAAAGACTTCACCCTGGAGATCTCCTCACGGTCACCCCCAGTCGAGACGAGCTGCTCGAGTTTCCTCCTCAAGGCCTGATACAAGCGGTGCCTGTTCAGACTCCTGAGGCTCGAGAGCTGACGGAAGAACCCCACCACCCTCTCTTTGAAGATCTCCCACCACTCAGACTTACTGCTACAGAGATCCAAAAGCGGTACCTGGCTCTGAAGAAATTCCTCAAAGGACTGTCTCACTTCCGCTTCTTCCAAGAGGGATGAATTCAGCTTCCACAGCCCTCTTCCCATCCGGGGTGTCTCTGTAACATTCAGAGAAAAGAAAATTAAACAGTGATTGGAGAATTCCACCTCAACGGCGGACACTGCAGGAAAGATGGCATCCTCCTTCAAAAAAACCTATCTATCCTAGACCTACAGCTACCTCTATGAAAGGTGAAACCCCCGTGACCTGGGGTGTGCCGGATGTGGACATCCACCAGGCGAGCTTCGCTTGCTATACTATTTAATGCTGTACTATCATAAACCAGGTGGCCTCCGGGACCCCCCTATCACGGGATCTCGTAATGGTGTTAAAATCCCCACCGAAGACCACCTGCCGGCTCGTAAAAAGAAAGGGCTTGATCTTCATGAAGAGACATTTACGGTCCCACCTGGATTGTGGACCATAGATGTTTATGAGCCGAAGCTCCTGTCCCCTCATGAAAACGTCTAAGACCAGGCACCTCCCCATTTCTATCTCAATAACCCGTCGGCATTCCACCTCCGCGGTCTTAAAAAGGACCGCCACCCCGCTATACGGCTCGGCCGCAAGAGACCAGTATGAGGGCCCACACCTCCACTCCCTCCTGGCTTTATGGATGGCCCCCATGTCTGTTAGTCTGGTCTCTTGCAAAAACAAAATTTCAGCCTCAAATCGAGTGGAAAAATCAAAGGCCGCAAATCTGGCCGCATCTGACTTAATACTGGCGACATTAATGGACGCCAGAGTCAACGGGGTGAGTTCCGCCATCATGGGTGATTGGGTTAGATGGCCTTATTCTTACCCACCCCGTCTTCCCCATCTTTCCCCTCCGAAGAGGGGTCTGATCCCTTCCGTTTTAGGGAAGACGAGGTATCCATCCCCATGGTCGCCTTGCCTCCGGGCTCCAGTTCTGTCCCCCCCCAGAGGAAACAGCGTCCCCTGGGGGACGGACTCCGCCATCCCCTGAAGGCCCCCGAGATGGCGCCCCCGGCCCTCGCCCCCGACCTCCGTCTCAGCAGGGTCGTCGAGGGCTTGGTACCGGTTGGAGAGGGCGATCAGAGGGGAGTCAGTCAGCCCTTCCGTTGGCATACTTACGGTCGGGGGAGGAGGTTTGGAAGGCTTGACCACCTTCTTCTTCCTCCTTCCAGTACGCCTTTTATCACCCCTCTCTACTGTAGGCTGATCCGTGACCTCCTCATCCACACTTTCATATTGGGAGGAGTTGTCGGAGTCAGTCAGGTTTTCCTCCCTCTCCATCCTCCTGATCTCCTCGCATACCTCTTCCTCCCCGGGGCCTCAGAGACACTGGCCACCGGCCTAGAGGGGGGCAGGCATCACCCCAGTTGCCTGAGGCTCTCCCCACCCCTCACCCCCGTGGCGCTTTTCCTGTCTCCTCTGGTAAGAGGGACCTCTATTGGCCTTGTCCTTCCTCACTGGCCCCTTAGCCCCTCTCCCGCCACCACCACCTGCCACAGCAGAGGTCGCGCCGCCAGGGGTTGCCCCCTCACGGTCTCCCCCACCGGGCCTGAAGCGGCATTGGTAAAAAGCGAGGGCAGTGGCTATACGGGTGACCTAGGTCACCACACAGGTGGCACCGAATGTCCTTGCAAGATGCGGCGAGATGACCTACCCCACCACACAAGGCACATTTCTGCACCTTGCAGCTTGCGCTGAAGTGGCGGGGATCACCGCACTTGTGGCAGACCTTCGGCTGCCCCTGGTAGAAGACCAGGATCCTGTCCCTCCCTAGGAATGCTGAGGAAGGGATGTGGGTGACGGTACCCCCTGAGACCTTCAACTTCATCATGAAGGTCCAGCCCCCCGACCTGATACCGAACTCGTCCCAATTTTTTGGGGGGACGTCTGTGACTTCCCCATAACGGGAAAGTCTCGTCATGATGTCAACGCCGGAGAGTGACTCGTTACAAGTCACCACGGTCACTCTCTTAACGGCATTTTGGCGAGACAACGCATGTACGGCGAAGTCTCGCCATCCGGGCTCCCCCTTCACCAGCTCGTAATTCGACCAGAAGAGCTCTAGCCCCTCCGGCCGGACGAAACTGATGTCGAAGAAAAGGGTGGCCGAGGGATGGATCAGGGCAAAGATGTCTGTCGCCCTGAAGCCCATCTTCAGGAGGAGCTCCACCACCCTACTCCTGGGTGGGCAAGCTTCACCGCCCCTCCAACGAAGACGGACCACATTCCTCCTGGCCGGCCCTTGCCCGGCTGTCGGGAGGGACCAAATGGTTTCCCTCTCCCTTCTATCTTGGAAGGCGGCCAGGCCATGTCTCTCCAACCAGAAAGACAGGTCCACCTTTCTTCCCTCTACATTGACAGACCGCTCTCCTTTTTAAGGGCCTCCAGAAAACGGTGGTGCAAAACGCCGTCCCCAGAGTCCGGAGGCAAGGAGAACCCCCGAGAACCCCCCGGAGCCCCAGCCGTGACCCCCGCAAAAGTACGGGGTCTCACGGCCGGGGGGCCAGATGGGCCAGCCCCTCCCTCACCGCCCGTGCTCCCACTTACACCAACAATCACTCCCTCAGCATTCACTCCCACATCCACCAGATGGAGGTAAGTGGGCTGGGGACCCCGGCAACCCCTTGCCAGCTCTCTCGGGCATTATTTTTTTGGGTGGGACAGAAGGCACCGACACTCCATAGTGCTGCCCGAGTCCGAGCTGCCACCACTAGGCATGGCACCCAGACCCGGGCAGACTCTTCTCTCCCCGCTCCCTTGCTGCGGACCCACCACAGGGCCCGAGCCGGGGTGAGTAGCGGGTTCCACACAACGGGACAGGGGGGCCCCAGGAAGGGGAGCATAGACGAAATTGTCTATGGTGGTGACATTGGCTTTTTTTTCCTTTTCTTCCCCTTCTCATCCCCAAACAGCTCGCCAAACCGTGCCGGGGACTCGATCTGCCGCATTTGTTGCAGGATGAGGCAGCCCCCCTCACTGCTGCTACCACTCCCTCCATCCTCCCCCTCGCTCCCACTTTCCTCCGAATTACTTGAGTCCGGTGGGAGGGCCATTTGCTCGGGGGCTATCCCGCTGCATGATACCTGGGAGTTTACACTCACCAGGTCTTCAGGTGGGATTGGCGCAGATGCCTCACAGCCGCCATCTTCCTCCTTCTCCTCCTCCACCTGGCTGGGGCCTCCTGACCCCCCAGGAGACCCACCGGTCAGGGCCCTGAACCGGTCGTCGTTCCTTAGTTTCTCCTCAAAGGGGCCGCTTCCCGCCAGGATCTCTGCCCTCCGTTGTTCCAGAGCTTTAATGGACTCCTTCAGCCTCTCCACCGTGGTGGTAACCTCTGCTCTCCTTGAGGCAGGGAGTTTATTCTTTGCGATCACGCAAGCTCCCTTCAACTCCTCCCGGAGTCTCCTCAGCTGTTTGGCGGCCTCCTCGTATTCGCAGAGGAGCGCGTGGATGTGGGAGCCATAGGTGGTGACAGGCTCCCCCGCCGCATTGGAGCCCCAGATGATGGGGGGCTCCACCGCCGCACCTCCGCTGGCCGCCTCTCCTCCTCCTCCGGGAGGAGGAACCGCCACGGTCCCGGCCTCAGGGGTCTTAGCTTGCCGGTGGGTGGGAGCCAGGGGCACAGCCCCGGAGCTCAGTCGCAGGGAATAGTCTCTCTTTCTGGGAAGGGCAGGCAGGTAGACCAGGGAAAAAAAAATAATCCTCCCTTTGCAAGGAGCTCTCCCCAAGCAGCTACAGACACGAACACACGGCTAGCTCCACCTCTTCCTGTGTGCAGTACTCTGCTGTGCTGGTTGCCATGGTGCTGGATGAGGGGAAGTTTCTGTGTGGGGTCAGGAGGGGTTTATAGGATGGATGTAGCAGAGCTGTGTGTGTATGGGGTGTACGGAGCGGAGCCGTGTGTGTACGAGGTGTACGGAGTGGAGCGGTGTGTGTACGAGGTGTACGGAGCGGACTTGTGTGTGTACGAGGTGTACGGAGCAGAGCCGTGTGTGTACGAGGTGTACGGAGCAGAGCCGCGTGTGTACGATGTGTACGGAGCAGAGCCGTGTGTGTACGGAGTGGAGCCGTATGTGTACGAGGTGTACGGAGTGGAGCGGTGTGTGTACGATGTGTACGGAGCAGAGCCGTGTGTGTACGAGGTGTACGGAGTGGAGCCGTGTGTGTACGAGGTGTACGGATTGGAGCCGTATGTGTTCAAGGTGTACGGAGCGGAGCCGTGTGTACGAGGTGTACGGAGCAGAGCCGTGTGTGTACGGAGCGGAGCCGTGTGTACGAGGTGTACGGAGGGGAGCCGTGTGTGCAGTGGCGTACCGTCAATTGTAGCAGACCACGCAGCTGCTATGGGGCCCGGACAGGTGAGGGGGCCCGCGACGGCCGCTGCGGTTTGGCAGCTGTGCTGACACAGTACTACCAGGGCAGGAGGAGGCGGGGGAGGCGAAGCGCAGCTGTGTGCTTTATACTCCCCTCCTCCTGGCGCGATCTCTGCCCTGCTCTTCTCCCGCGGTCTCCGGCTCCTGTGTTCAGCGATCAGGTGGTACTGCTCATTAAAGTCATGAATATGCACATATTCATGACTTTAATGAGCGGTATCACGTGACCGCTGAACACAGGCGCCAGAGACCGCAGGAGAAGAGCAGGGCAGAGACCGCGCCAGGAGGAGGTGAGTATAAGGGATATTTACCTGTCCCGTTCCACCGCTGCGCTGCTGTGTGCTCGCATCCTCTCTTGCTGTGAATGTTCAGGCAGAGGGCGCGATGACGCAGTTTGTGTGCGCCGCGCCCTCTGCCTGAGCATTCACTGTGGAGGACCCAGAAGACAGCGGCGGTCAGCGTTGCACCGGGTGACAGGTAAATATCACAGGTGCTGGGAGGTGAGTATGTCTTTTTTTTTTTGTTTCAGCAGCTGCAGCAGTATAAGGGACCTATACTATGGGGTACAATCTATGGAGCATCTATGGGGCATTATCTATGGAGCATGATGCATCTATGGGGGCATTATCTATGGAGCATCTATGGGGGCATTATCTATGGAGCATCTATGGGGGCATTATCCATGGAGCATCTATGGGGGCACAATCTATGGAGCATCTATGGGGGCATTATCTATGGAGCATCTATTGGGGCATTATCTATGGAGCATCTATGGGGGCATTATCTATGGAGCATCTATGGGGGCATTATCTATGGGGCAGCATCTATGGGGCATAATCTATGGAGAATCTATGGGGCAGCATATATGGGGGCACAATCTATGGAGCATCTATGGGGGCACAATCTATGGAGCATCTATGGGGGCACAATCTATGGAGCATCTATGGGGGCACAATCTATGGAGCATCTATGGGGGCACAATCTATGGGGCATAATCTATGGAGCATCTATGGGGCAGCATCTATGGGGGCACAATCTATGGAGCATCTATGGGGGCATAATACATTTTTTTTGTTAAATGTGTCTCCTCACTGTGCTGCCACTTTACATTTACAATGGCTCTGGCTTTTTTTTTTTGGGGGGGCCCCATTCAGACTTTTGCTATGGGGCCCCATGATTTCTATGTACGCCCCTGTGTGTGTGTACAGAGCGGAGTCGCATGTGTACGAGGTGTACAGAGGGGAGCCACGTGTGTACGAGATGTACAGAGTGGAGCCGCGTGTGTACGAGGTGTACGGAGCGGAGCCGTGTGTGTACGAGGTGTACGGAGTGGAGCCGTGTGTACGAGGTGTACGGAGCAGAGCCGTGTGTGTACGAGGTGTACAGAGCGGAGCCGTGTGTATGAGGTGTACGGAGCGGAGCCGTGTGTGCACGGAGCGGAGCCGCGTGTGTGCGAGGTGTATGGAGCTGAGCCGCGTGTGTACGGGGTGTACGGAGCGGAGCCGTGTGTGTACGGGGTGTACAAAGCAGAGCCGCGTGTGTACGGGGTGTACGGAGCGGAGCCGCTTGTGTGCGAGGTTTACGGAGCAGAGCCATGTGTGTACGGAGCGGAGCCGTGTATGTATGGAGCGGAGCCGTGTGTGTCAGAGGTGTACAGAGCGGAGCTACGTGTGTATGGAGCGGAGCCGTGTGTGTCAGAGGTGTACGGAGCGGAGCCGCGTATGTACGAGATGTACGGAGCGGAGCTGTGTGTGTACAGAGCGGAGCCATGTGTTTACAACGTATATGGATCCCAGCTGTGTGTGTACATGGCATAGCAGTCTGTGTACGGAGTGGAGCTGCATGCATTGACGCTGTGTTTTGAGAGCAGCCATGCTTTGCTGATGTCATTTATATTTCCCCAAACGAGGCTCATTCAGGGAAATCTGTCCTCTCCCTCCCCCCCCCCGGGATGTATATGACCTATTAATATGGTCATACAAGTGATATAAATGTTGCGCTAGTCCTACCTGTATGCCTCATATTGATGGTTGGGTTGTTCAGAAATCTTAGATTCTGTCTTTATGTTAAAGGGAACCTGTCACCCCCCCCCCAGGGCGTTTTTAACTAAAAGAGCCACCTTCAGCAGCACTAAGTGTCATGTGTGCATCGCCACGAAGATCGTCGCGGTTGCACATTCTGACTTCTCACAGCTGAGTTGCTGTTTCTTTGTGTTTGGCAGTTAGGGAGTTAATTCTGTCTGTGCTCAGTTCTGGGACTGGGTGCAGTTTCTTCCGGCTGCAATTAATTATTTGTTGATTGGTTTCCTTTAAATCTCTGGTTGTCTGTGTTGGGAGTTGCCAGTGAAATTCTTCATGCAGACCACAGATAGGATTGTATCTGTATAGACTTAAGTTAAAGAGCTCCTTAGTTGTTTTAAGCTCACCTTGCTTAGAGTTTAATATCCCAGATCATTTATGTTCCTTCTGTGTTTGAGTGTGTATGCAAGTCTGTGTTTTCTCCAGTCTGTCTTATATGTCTAATCGGTGTATTTAGCAGAGATCAGCCCATATCCCTTTGGTGGTAATCAGAATCCTTCTTAGGACTGATTACAGGGTTCAGGGACTGATAGGAGACAGGGTTAGGCTGGAGACTTGGACCTCTGAACCATTATCAGTACCTCCAAGGTGAGGGATTAGTTAGGACCCCAGTTTAGGGTCAGGTTAGACCCCCGGTCCTCCTCTTTCCTGTGACAGTGTATCAAGTCCTCAAGATTAACCCTGAGTTCAACGGATATCGTGTCAGGTAAATCTATTCTATATTTACATGCTGATGTTGCTAATCTATATGTTGTATAGAGTGTTGTTCTTTTAAGAATAGTTTACTGACATCGTACACATATCATAAGACCGCGTGACATTTTCACTGGCCCATAAAATTATTCCCAGTTGCCATGGATCCAGTAGCCCAGCTGGCTCTGCAGTTGCAGGGATTATCCATGGAGCTGACGGACATTAAGTCCAAAGTTTTGTCTCCCTCGGAGCAAACCAGATTTGAACCTAAAGTAGCTCTCCCGGACAGGTTCACTGGTGGGCGAGACAAATTTTTTACCTTCAGGGAAGCATGTAAATTGTATTTTCGGCTTCGGCCTCGATCATCAGGGAGTGAAGAGCAGAGAGTGGGAATTGTTATCTCGCTCCTACAAGGGGACCCTCAATCCTGGGCCTTCTCCCTTCCTCCGGGATCCCCGGCTCTACAGTCAGTAGATCGATTTTTTACTGCCCTGGGTTTGGTATATGATGACCCAGATCGGGTCTCTCTTGCTGAGACAAAATTACGTAAGATACAGCAGGGAGATCGTCCGGCGGAGGAATTTGCTTCTGAGTTCCGTAGATGGGCCACAGATACTCAGTGGAATGACCCAGCTCTTAGGAGCCAGTTTTGTCATGGGCTTTCTGACAAATTAAAGGACGTTTTGGCTCAGTATGATTCTCCTCCATCACTGGAGGCTGCTATGGCCCTAGCTATCCGTACTGATAGACGGCTCCGGGAGAGGTGCGAGGTAACTCCGCCCCCTGTTGTTACTCCACCTACTACTAAAGTCCCTTATGTTGAGGTTCCCCTTGTCTGTTCGGAGGAGCCTATGCAGTTGGGAGGGACATCATTTCGTAGGAGGGGATTGGCGGTACGCCGCAGGACTAGAAGGTGTTTCTTCTGCGGGAAAGAGGGACATTTTGTTGGGGGATGTCCATCCCGTGCCTTGTTGAGCAAAAAGTCGCCGGAAAACTGTTAATCCCAGGTTGTGTGGTGGACGACAACCTGGGAGTATGTATTTCGTCCGCTAGTTCTTCTCAGTTCCTTGTACCAGTGGAGGTGGTGGTTGGTACGAGAGTGGAGAGATTTTCTGTTCTTCTTGATAGTGGGTCCGGGGCTAATCTGGTTGACGCTCAGTTTGCTCAGGCTCAAGGTATGCATCTGAGTGTATTGGTCAAACCGATCCCTATATTCTCCATTGACGCCAGGCCTCTCGGCCAAGGTAGCTTTGTTCATGAGGTTCATAACATTGACCTTCGGGTAGGGGCAATACATAGGGAACTATTATCTTGTTATGTGTTGGAGGGTCTACCTACTCCTATTGTGTTGGGACTTCCTTGGTTGGTTAAACATAACCCTGTGATTAATTGGCAGTCCAGAGATATAAGCCAATGGGGGGAGTTTTGCAAAAGTAACTGCATGAACACAGTCATCAGTGCGGTCGTGCCTAGTACTTTGCCTCCTTTTTTGGAGGACTTTGGGGATGTGTTCTCTGAGGAGGGGTGTCAGGAGTTGCCTCCTCATCGCGTGTATGACTGCTCTATTAATTTACTTCCTGATGCTAAGTTACCTAAAGCTAGGTTATATAACCTTTCTGGTCCTGAGAGGCAGGCTATGAAAGATTATATTTCGGAAAGTCTGGCCAAAGGGCATATTAGACCTTCATCTTCCCCAGTGGCCGCGGGGTTCTTCTTTGTGAAGAAAAAAGATGGAGGCCTACGCCCTTGCTTGGATTTCCGCGAACTTAATCGGATTACTGTTCGAGATCCGTATCCACTCCCTCTGATTCCTGATCTCTTCAATCAAATTGTTGGCGCCAAATGGTTCTCTAAATTGGATCTCAGGGGGGCGTATAATCTGATTAGGATAAAAGAGGGGGATGAGTGGAAAACGGCGTTTAACACGCCGGAGGGACATTATGAGAACCTTGTCATGCCTTTTGGTCTGACTACTGCACCAGCAGTATTCCAACATTTTGTTAATGACATTTTTCGTCATCTGGTGGGGCTGTTTGTGGTCGTATATTTGGATGACATTTTAATTTACTCACCAGATCTTGTGTCTCACCAGGAGCATGTGAGACAGGTGTTGCAGATCTTGCGAGACAATAAACTATACGCCAAACTGGAAAAGTGTGTATTCGCCGTACAGGAACTTCAGTTTTTGGGTTTCTTGGTGTCAGCCTCCGGTTTCCGTATGGACCCTGAAAAGGTGAGAGCAGTGCTTGAATGGGATCAGCCAGAGGATCTTAAGGCTCTGCAGCGTTTTCTGGGGTTTGCTAACTACTACCGGAAATTTATTTGTAATTTCTCATCTGTTGTCAAACCTCTCACTGACATGACAAGAAAAGGGACGGATTTTTCTAAATGGTCGGACAAAGCTTGCCAAGCTTTTTCCTCTTTGAAAAAATGTTTTGCTTCGGCACCCGTTCTCATCCAACCAGATGCATCACAGCCGTTCGTTGTGGAGGTGGACGCGTCTGACGTAGGGGTGGGTGCAATATTGTCCCAGGGTCCGTCCCCTGGTAAATGGCATCCGTGCGCTTTCTTTCTAAAAAATTGTCGTCCGCCGAAAGGAATTATGATATCGGCAATAGGGAACTTTTGGCCATTAAGTTGGCTTTTGAAGAATGGCGTCACTTTTTGGAGGGGGCAGTCCACCCGGTTACCGTTATTACTGATCACAAGAACCTGCTGTATTTGGAATCTGCTAAGCGTCTGAATTCCAGACAAGCTCGATGGTCGTTGTTTTTTACCAGGTTTAATTTTGTTGTCACTTATCGCCCTGGATCTAAGAATGTTAAGGCGGATGCCTTGTCTCGCAGTTTCCCAGGGGCCGGGAAAATGGATGACCCGATTCCTATCCTTCAGGAGGGGGTGGTAGTGTCGGCTGTATGTTCTGAGCTTGAGGAGGAGGTGTTAGAGGCTCAGGGGGACGCCCCTGCAGGACCTCCAGGGAGACTGTTTGTCCCAAATCAGTTGAGACAAAAGGTTATTGAGGCACATCATAATTCTGCTTTAGCAGGACATCCAGGGAGTAAGGCTACTTTAGATCTCCTTTCTCGCCGGTTTTGTGGCCTAACGTTAATAAAGATGTTTTAACTTTTGTCGCGTCCTGTGGGGTTTGTGCTCGCTCTAAGACCCCTCATACCCGTCCGTCTGGGACCCTCTTACCCTTGAAACTTCCGGAGCGTCCATGGACTCATTTGTCTATGGACTTCATCACGGACCTTCCTCAGTCGTCAGGGAAGACTGTCATACTGGTGGTTGTGGACAGGTTCAGTAAGATGGCACATTTCATTGCTCTTCCTGCCCTCCCTAATGCTAAAACTCTGGCGCAGGTGTTCATTGGGGAGATTGTGAGACTTCATGGGTTGCCTTCTGATGTGGTGTCAGATAGGGGGTCTCAGTTTGTGTCCAAGTTTTGGAGGGCATTTTGTTTACGTGGGGGGATGCAATTGTCATTTTCCTCGGCTTTTCATCCGCAGACCAATGGTCAGACAGAGCGTCTGAATCAAAGCCTAGAGACTTATCTTCGGTGTTTTGTCTCAGAGAACCAGGAGGACTGGTCTTCTTTCTTGCCTCTGGCAGAGTTCGCTCTTAACAACAGGCGGAGCGAGTCCACTGGTAAGTCCCCGTTTTTTGGGGCATATGGTTTTCATCCCCAGTTTTGTACATTCAATGGGGGGGGCCCTTCTGGGGTTCCTGAGGAGGAGCGTTTCTCGTCGTCACTTGCTTCAGTGTGGAGAGGTGTATTGAATAATCTGAGTGCTATGGGGAACCGTTATAAACGTATGGTTGATAGGAGGAGAGTTTCTGGTCCAGATCTTAATGTGAACGATCTGGTATGGTTGTCTACCAGGAATATAAAACTTAAAGTTCCCTCCTGGAAGTTGGGCCCCAGATTCATCGGGCCGTACAGGATCAGTTCCATAATTAATCCTGTGGCATTTCGTCTGGACCTCCCTCCTACGTTTAAAATTCATAATGTGTTCCACAAGTCATTACTTAAGAGGTACGTGGCACCAGTCATACCATCACCTCTACCTCCTCCTCCAGTGGTGGTCAATGGTAACTTGGAGTTTCAAGTGTCAAAGATCATTGACTCACGTCTGAATCGCCGGTCCCTTCAGTACTTGGTGCATTGGAAGGGGTATGGTCCAGAGGAGAGGACGTGGGTTCCTGCGTCTGACATTAACGCAGATCGTTTGGTGCGGACCTTCCACAGAACTCACCCGGGCAAACCTGGCCCTGAGGGTCCGGAGGCCCCTCGTAGAAGGGGGGGTACTGTCATGTGTGCATCGCCACGAAGATCGTCGCGGTTGCACATTCTGACTTCTCACAGCTGAGTTGCTGTTTCTTTGTGTTTGGCAGTTAGGGAGTTAATTCTGTCTGTGCTCAGTTCTGGGACTGGGTGCAGTTTCTTCCGGCTGCAATTAATTATTTGTTGATTGGTTTCCTTTAAATCTCTGGTTGTCTGTGTTGGGAGTTGCCAGTGAAATTCTTCATGCAGACCACAGATAGGATTGTATCTGTATAGACTTAAGTTAAAGAGCTCCTTAGTTGTTTTAAGCTCACCTTGCTTAGAGTTTAATATCCCAGATCATTTATGTTCCTTCTGTGTTTGAGTGTGTATGCAAGTCTGTGTTTTCTCAGTCTGTCTTATATGTCTAATCGGTGTATTTAGCAGAGATCAGCCCATATCCCTTTGGTGGTAATCAGAATCCTTCTTAGGACTGATTACAGGGTTCAGGGACTGATAGGAGACAGGGTTAGGCTGGAGACTTGGACCTCTGAACCATTATCAGTACCTCCAAGGTGAGGGATTAGTTAGGACCCCAGTTTAGGGTCAGGTTAGACCCCCGGTCCTCCTCTTTCCTGTGACAGTTGTGAGACAGTGAAGGAATATGTGGTGAATGAGGTGTATATTTCACCTAAGTACCTTGCTGACTGGTATGAGCGAAATGTGTGGCTTTGTAAACCTGGTGGTAAAGAAAGGTCACTACACCTGCCATTCAGTACACGCTTGCAGCTCAGACCTGAATCCACTCAGGTGTTGATTAGGAAGCCAGAAGTAGGTGTCTGCAAACACAATCTGGGAGCTCATTCAGTCTGGACAAGGGGTCCAGACACAGAAGGTGTCTCCAAGAGTGTGGGAGCTGTCTTTAGCCCGGACACAGGGAGGTGTCCTGGCACAAGGAAGCAGTCTCTAAGAGTGTGAGCTATCTCAGTCTGGGTGCAGGAAGTACCCCGGACACAGGAGTAGTCACAGTGAGAATCCGTGCGAATAGCGACTGAATAGGAGGTGACCTCTCTCAAGTCTGGACATTGGAGTTGCCTTCGGACATAAAGAGGAGTGTCTGTGAAACTCCATACTGGTAACATATGTGATATGTGTTGTTTTGGGCACAGACTGGTAGAGTCTGGGTCCCGGATAGAGAGGGCCATCTATCTAAGTGTAATTTAGTGGCTAGACAAGCCCAGGTTTTCTGTTTATGATTTGTTTTTATCTGTGTGCTGTGGACTTTAATAAAACTGGTTGCGGCCAGTTTTCACCAAACTGCTGTCTGAATGAACTGTTTCCGTGCCATTCTGTCTACCCAGACAGCGATCCTAGAGCTAAACCCCCCGGAAAGCTTACAATTGGCGGAGAATGCTGGGGCAGCGCAGGGCCTGGTACAGTTAGTGCTGGAGTGTGCATGCAGCACAGTGGCGAGAGACAGCATTAAAGGTGAAGTCTATTGAAATAGCAACAGAAAAAAAAAAAAAAAAAGTGTGTGTCAGCAGAAACGTCTGTTTGGAGCAGTCTTGGAGAGACAGTGGCCCTGATAGGGTCTGCAGAGAGAAAATGTATGCACAGCAAAGCTGAACTTGTTGTGAAAATGACTGTGGAATGTGCAGCAGCAAAAGAAAAGTTTGTGGAGCAGTCTTAAAGAGACAGTAGCCCTAATAGACTTTGCAAAGGAAAAAAAAAAAAAAAAAAAAAGTGGTTGCACAGCAAGGCTGAATTTTCGGTGGAAATAAAGCTGTGTAGTGTGTATGTCTTGAGTGAAGACTACAGTTGTGAAGACAGAGAAGTCTGACAGCATGGATGACAGCATGGAGGCGCTGTTTGAACAAATGGCGAAAGTTAATGTGCAACATAAGACTGCTGTGATTGAGACAGATGAGTCCGGCAGTATGGAGGAGCTCATTGAGTACCTGGTCCAGGCCCAGCGAAGCATGCAGCAGAGCATGGAGCAGCAGCGCCTGCAGCACCGGCAGCAATTCCTGCAGCAGCAGCAGGAGAATAACCGAGTGTTGGAGCAGATTGCAGCTCTCAGCACCTCGTCCAGAAGTAATGTTGTGAAGGCACCGGCATTGTCCGCTATAAAGAAGGCGGTAAGACGGTCCTTGAGAAAAATGACACCTCGTGATGATGTGGAGGTATATCTTACTAGGTTTGAGAGACTGGCAGAGAAGGAGAATCTGCCACTATCTGAATGGGCCATGGTGGTCGTACCCTATCTGATTGGGGAACCCCAAAAAGTCTGGGCTGACCTGAGCAAGCAGGACAGCGAAGACTATGCAAAGTTGAAAGCGGCGATTCTTACCCGGCTGGGTGTTACGGTTGCAGCCCGTGCCAGGAGAGTCCATGACTGGAGATACAGTTGGGAGTCTGCAGTCAGCAGGCCTGATTATGGAGTTGAAAAGGTGATAGTGGACCGCTACACCCAAGCACGTCCTCCTGAGGTACAGCCGTCTGAGAGGTCGTCACTTCGGAGTTCCCGGACGCTGAACTCTCGCGGTAAGAGCGTTCCAGCTGTTGGGGACATGGGGTATGCTGATAAGCGGGTTCAGGCCCGAGGGGACATGTGGGTGGGAGAGTGTGATGGACAGTGTTGGAGCTGGCGTGAAATTGCAGCCAACTGTCCAATAGAGGGGGAGCCTATGTGTTGTGATGATGGCAGATCCCTCTCTCCCTGCGCAGAGCCTGTGTGTGTGTCCACCTCAGCCGAAGAGACTGGACCACAGGGGTCCCCGGTGGTTGTAAGTGACTGCCCAGCACAGGCCCTCTTGGACTCAGAGAGTCCAGTGACTTCCGTATGTGACAGCCTGAGTGATAGGGACTTCATCCCTGATAAGCACCTGAGTGTGGTGTACATCCATGAAGACACCAAAGTCTACCCAGAGACTGCCGTGGACTTGGTCCCCAAACTCGGGGAGGTTTCATATGAAGTGGGGGTAGTGAAGACCCTGGTGCACCCCGTTATATTGGGTAATGACTTTCCCCGGTCTAAGGATCTCTGGGGGAAAAATGTTTCTGATGGACAGTGTGATGAAGCTCCTACTGAGGGTGCGCAGTCCCGAGGGGCGGAACACGATGCTAGTGGGATGTTAAAATTATGTGATAATGATGATGATAATGCTAATGATGATGATGATCCTGATAATGATGATGACCATGAAAATGGTGCTGATGCTGATAATGATAGTGATGATAATACTGATCATAGTCATGATAATGATGTTGATAATAATGATGACTGTGGTAGTGATGAAATTCCTTTGCAGGTGATGTTGGGAGACGAGGATGGTGGTTCTCGGGAACCGAGTGTCCCTGACTTGCCTGTGTCCTGTGACGGTTTTGAGAGTGAGCAGTGGCGAGAACCCTCTCTTAAAACAGCACAGGAAAATATGATTGTTCTAAATGAGGTTTCCCAGGAGCCTGACTCTGAGGAGAGGTTCTCTCATGTTGCCATAAACACTGAAGTCCAGGGAGAGGTTGTGAGTCAGCTCCTAGTGCCTGAACTATATAGAAGTATAGTGCTGGGGTTGTCACATAGTCACATACTTGAGGGACCAGATGGTGAAGTTAATGTTGTGGATGACATGTTAACTAAGGTTCCAGATCAAGATGTGAATGAAAATGAATTGTATAACCCTGACAGTGAGCAGGATGTGAATGAAAATGAATTGTATAACCCTGACAGTGAGCAGGATATGAATGAAAATGAATTGTATAACCCTGACAGTGAGCAGGATGTGAATGAAAATGAAGTGTATAGCCCTGACAGTGAGCCAGATGTGGCTGAGAAAAAGGGGTCAGATAGTGATAGTGAATTATCTGATGACCATAAAGCAACCAGTGCAAATGAGGAAGGCATGGTAGCAGAGGAGATTGAGAGTCCTGAGAGGAAGGCTGAGGCTGACCTTGCAGTCGGACGGAGGATGGCATCTGAAGATGTTGTACAGTTGGTCGGTTCCCTGGCGAAGACTAAGGTGAAAGACAGGACTCTGAAACTGAACACAGCACAAGTGGATGCTGTTGAAAATGAGAAGTTATCAATGTATGGTGTGGATCTGCATCAGGCCAAGGATTCGGAAGGTGATGCTGCAGAGGTGGAGAAAGCCATGGAAGTGGTGGACACCAGGCCAGGTGCCTCACCAGAGGCTGATGTCTCAAGTGAAGATGTGGGGAATGACTCTGCCCCGGAATATGTTTCTGTTGGAGACAGCGGCGTGGACGGTGTACTGTCCGGATCCGTGGCTGCGACTCGCGAAGCTCGGGCCGGAAGTTTGGCGCCCGGTGCGCCATCGGAGTTCTCGAGCGACCCAAAGGATCTGGATAAATCCCAAGATGAGATTTTGAGACCTCGGGTTGGCCTTGGTGAGCTCAGGCGCATTTTCATGGAGTCTACACTTGAACCACGTCCCAGTGAGTGGGAGGGGCGATGTGTCGCTCCGTTGCCGCTGCAGATACACGGGAGCTCAGATGGGATGCAGAACGTGGTGGAAAAGAAGACTGATGGTAGGGCTTCTGAGCATGTCCTACCAGAAGAGCCTGAAGAAAGGGCCGAAGACGTGGGGGACGTCCAACAACTACAGGAGAGGATGCGTGGCCATGGGGATCTCCTGGAGAAAGAAGTGAGAGCTCTGGGTCTTATGCGGAGTGAGCCTGTACCAGAAGAGGATAGGTTATGTGTACCCACCAAGAAGGACGGTCAGCTCCCTCTGCAGTGCCAATCGTTTGAGCAGTGTGGCTCGGAATGGTCAGAGACCATGACAGAGGCGCTTGGGTTCTGTGAGGTAGAATTTATGAATCAACTGATATTTAAGAAAGTAGATGTGCTAAAGAAAGTTCAGGGGGAATTAGAGAAAACCCCTATACCTCCTGTGACAGTTGGTGACACAGGGTCAGTGCCCCAAAAACAGGAGGTACGAAAGTTTCTGAGGAAGAATCAGCAGAGCTGTTCTGACGTGCCTGGTCGTACTTATCTGGTGAGCCACTATACCGAGACTGAGGCTGGCACTAGAGTCAAGATGAAGCCGTGCAGTGTGCCCGAGGCCCGCAGAGAGTATAGGCCTGGGAGGGTACAGGGTAGTGCGGATGCTTCAGATGAAGAGAAAGCTGATGTTGGCTATGACAGTGGTGAGGATGAAGTTGATGAGGGCCATGACTGGTCCAGAGGTCACTGTCTCTGTTGGATTGTTGACCAGCCCTCCGGTCTGGATGACCAGCCCTCCGGTCTGGAGAAGAGGGAGGGGATATGTGAGACAGTGAAGGAATATGTGGTGAATGAGGTGTATATTTCACCTAAGTACCTTGCTGACTGGTATGAGCGAAATGTGTGGCTTTGTAAACCTGGTGGTAAAGAAAGGTCACTACACCTGCCATTCAGTACACGCTTGCAGCTCAGACCTGAATCCACTCAGGTGTTGATTAGGAAGCCAGAAGTAGGTGTCTGCAAACACAATCTGGGAGCTCATTCAGTCTGGACAAGGGGTCCAGACACAGAAGGTGTCTCCAAGAGTGTGGGAGCTGTCTTTAGCCCGGACACAGGGAGGTGTCCTGGCACAAGGAAGCAGTCTCTAAGAGTGTGAGCTATCTCAGTCTGGGTGCAGGAAGTACCCCGGACACAGGAGTAGTCACAGTGAGAATCCGTGCGAATAGCGACTGAATAGGAGGTGACCTCTCTCAAGTCTGGACATTGGAGTTGCCTTCGGACATAAAGAGGAGTGTCTGTGAAACTCCATACTGGTAACATATGTGATATGTGTTGTTTTGGGCACAGACTGGTAGAGTCTGGGTCCCGGATAGAGAGGGCCATCTATCTAAGTGTAATTTAGTGGCTAGACAAGCCCAGGTTTTCTGTTTATGATTTGTTTTATCTGTGTGCTGTGGACTTTAATAAAACTGGTTGCGGCCAGTTTTCACCAAACTGCTGTCTGAATGAACTGTTTCCGTGCCATTCTGTCTACCCAGACAGCGATCCTAGAGCTAAACCCCCCGGAAAGCTTACAATGTGTATCAAGTCCTCAAGATTAACCCTGAGTTCAACGGATATCGTGTCAGGTAAATCTATTCTATATTTACATGCTGATGTTGCTAATCTATATGTTGTATAGAGTGTTGTTCTTTTAAGAATAGTTTACTGACATCGTACACATATCATAAGACCGCGTGACACTAAGGCTGCATTCTGTGGAGGTGGCTCTTTTGTTTCTGCTTCCCAGTAACGCCAAAATATTGAGTTTTATAAATAGGTCCCCATACCTGTATTGAGTCCCACAGGTATGGCGTGTCCCACTGTCTCATCCTCTTTCCAGCCGTTCATCATCACCCTGCTGCGTCACTGCGCTGCCTCCTCATTTGTTTCTGTTGCCGTTACATGCTGTGGGGCGCCTGCGCTGTGGCAACAGTTCTCGGGCATGCACAGTGCGGGCTGCCCGGGAACTGACATCAGGCTATCGCGCCTACGTGTTTCAGAGGCACCAGATCCCGCCCCGCAGTGTGTTATGATGTATTCACATTGCGGGGCTGGCAATCTGGTGCCTGCGCAGTTAACAACTATAGGTGCGCCTGCCCCCAAGAACTGTTGCCACAGCGCAGGCGCCTGCCGGCATGTAACAGCAAGAGAAACACATGAGGAGGCGGCACAGTGACGCAGCAGGGGTATGATGGGAGGCTGATGAGACAGGGGGACACGCCATACCTGTGGGACTCAATACAGGTATGGGGACCTATTTATAAAACTCAATATTTCAGCGTTACTAGGGATCAGAAACAAAAGAGCCACCTTCCCAGACTGCAGCCTTAGTGCTGCTGAAGGTGGCTCTTTTAGTTAAAAACGCCCTGGGAGGGGTGACAGGTTCCCTTTAATGATTTCTTCCAGGCCCGAGGCGTGCGGTGCCTGGAAGAAATCCCTGCTTCCTGTCCTCATTACAATACTACCCCCTCCCATCAGCGTCAGTTATGGCCCCGGAATCCTGCACCTGAAGGTAGGTAGACAGAGTTCCATGGAGTTCAACCTACAGCTATTATGTTGATCTAGAGCAGAGGTCTCAAACACGTGGCCCGCGGGCCGCATGCCGCCCCTGAGGCAGGCATCTGCGGCCCGCGGTGCACCACATGTCTCACGCTAGAAGAGAGGAGGAATGCGCCTCGCCTCATCGTTGTTCCGAACTGCAGCTTTCTCTCACACATTGAGCGCGCGGCCGCGGAGCTGAATGATGATGTCATCCAGCTAGGACTGCCACTAGTAATTTCGGGGCCCCATACTGGCAAAATTTATGGGGCCCCCCTTGAGACTCCGCCCAGGCTCCACCCCCCAGTTCTGCATCCACCCTAGCTCCTCCTAAACCACGCAAACCTTCCAAAATCCCTCCACCCTTTCATGGAAAAACTTCACTTCTGCACTATGCCCTCACCAATGACACATTAACACCAATCACTCGATGAATATGCAGCATTTTGCTTGTTTAGTATAATACACCCCATAGTCCTCCATATATTATAATGTGCACCACAGTCCTCCATATTGTAAAGTGCACACCCCATAGTCCCCCATATAATATAATAAATCCATAGTCCTCCATATAGTATAATACACTCCTAATAGCCCTCCATATATTAAATTACACTCAGTCATCCATATAGTATAATACACTCCTCATAGTGCTCCATATAGTATAATGCACTGCCATAGTCATCCATGTAGTACAATTCACTTCCCATAGTATAATGCACCCCATAGTTCTTCATATGGTATAATGTATTTCCCATAGTCCTCGATACAGTATAATGCAGCCCACATATAGTATAATGCAGTCACCCTATAGAGCATAATGCAGCCACCCCACAGAGCATAATGCAGCCACCCCACAGAGTATAATGCTACCACCCCACAGAGTATAATGCAACCACCCCACAGAGTATACTGCAACCACCCCACAGAGAATAATGTAAACCCCCCATAGAATATAATTGAGCCCCCTTATATAGTATAATGTAGCCCCTCCATAAAATACAATGTAGCCCTCCTCATATAGTATAATGCAGCCCCCATAGAATATAATGTAGCCCCCTCATAAAGTATAATGAAGCCCCCATACAATATAATCTAGCCCCCATAGAATACAATGTAGCCACCTCATACAGTATAATGTAGCCGCCTCATAGAGTATGATGCAATTACCCCTTATAGAATATAATAAATATAATACAGCCCCCCATAGAATGTAATGTATCCCCGAATAGAATATCATACAGCCTGCCTCCCCAAAGGAATATAACGTAGCTCCCATAGTATATAACACAGCCACAAAGTATATAACACAGCCACATAGTATATAACACAGCCACCCTATAAAATATAATATATCCCCAATAGTATAAAACACAGCCCACATAGTGTATAGTGCGGCCCGCATAGTGTATAGCGAGGCCCGCATAGTGTATAGCGCGGCCCACATAGTATATAGCGCGGCCCACATAGTATATAGCAGGGCCCACAAAGTATATAGCGCGGGCCACATAGTATATAGCAGGGCCCACAAAGTAAATAGCAGGGCCCACATAGTATATAGCAGGGCCCACATAGTATATAGCACGGCCCATAAATAGCAGGGCCCACATAGTATATAGCAGGGCCCACATAGTATATAGCGTGGCCCACATAGTATATAGTGCGGCCCACATAGTATTCAGCAGGACCCACATAGTATACAGCAGGGCCCACATAGTATATAGCAGGGCCCACATAGTATATAGCAGGGCCCACATAGTATATAGCAGGGCCCACATAGTATATAGCAGGGCCCACATAGTGTATAGCGCGGCCCGCATAGTATATAGCATGGCCCAAATAGTATATTGCAGGGCCCACATAGTATATAGCAGGGCCAAAATAGTATATAGCAGGGTCCACATACTGTAGTATACAGCAGGGCCCACACAGTATATAGCACGGCCCACATAGTATATAGCAGGGCCCACATAGTATATAGCATTGCCCACAGAGTATATAGCGCAGCCCACATAGTATATAGCGCGGCCCACATAGTATACAGCAGGACCCACATAGTATACAGCAGGGCCCACATAGTATACAGCAGGGCTCACATAGTATACAGCAGGACCCACATAATATACAGCAGGGTCCACATAGTATATAGCAGGGCCCACATAGTATATAGCAGGACCCACATAGTGTATAGCGCGGCCCGCATAGTAAATAGAGCGGCCCGAATAGTATATAGCGTGGCCCAAATAGTATATTTCAGGGCCCACATAGTATATAGCAGGGCCCAAATAGTATATAGCAGGGTCCACATAGTATACAGCAGGGCCCACATAGTATATAGCAGGGCCAAAATAGTATATATCAGGGCCCACATAGTATATAGCAGGGCCCACATAGTGTATAGCAGGGCCCACATAGTATATAGCAGGGCCCACATAGTGTACAGCGTGGCCCACATAGTATATAGCAGGGCCCACATAGTATATAGCAGGACCCAAATTGTACAGCCCTCATCTCTCCTCCCCCCCCAGGAATGGCCCCACAGCCACAGCAGTACGCACTGGCAGACGCTGGTATAGTTCAAAGCAGCGGCGGGGGGATTCGGCGCTGGGGACAGGCTGCCTTACAGGGGCCCCCATAGCGGCTGCATGATGTGCCGCTAGCTGAGGGCCCCTTGGGGAGCAGGGGGAGCCTCAAAATGTTGGGAGTCCCCGGGCCCGAGCGCGGACTGGCGTGCTCGGGCGGCGGGCCCCCTAATCACCGGGCCCCATACCGGTGTAAGGTTTGTCATGCCCTGATGGCGGCCCTGCATCCAGCCGCGGCCCGCAGCGCCGCTCAATGTGTGAGAGGAAGTGAGAGGAAGGAAGCTGCCGGTGGCGCGGAGAGGTGAATGTGGCCGCTGTGCCAGTGAAGCTGCTGTGTTGTGTGTGTGGTGAGTGTGTGTGTGTGTGTCTGGTGTGTGTGCTGAGTGTGGCCGCTGTGGAGAGATGATGGGGAGAGAGCCAGTGATGGGGAGAGGGCCAATGATAGGGAGAAGGCCAATGATAGGGAGAGGGCCAATGATGGGAGAGGGCCAATGATGGGAGTGATGAGAAGAGGGTCAATGATGGGGAGAGGGCCAATGATGGGAGTGATGGGGAGAGGGCCAGTGATGAGGACAGGGCCAATGATGGGGAGAGGCCAATGATGAGAGTGATGGGGAGTGATGGGACAGGGCCAATGATGGGGAGAGTGCCAATGATGGGAGTGATGGGAAGAGGGCCAATGATGGGGAGAGGGCCAATGATGGGGTGGCTTGGAGGAGGAAATGATGGAGGTGGTGGAATTTCTACATTTCTGCATGAAGGGGATCATGATGGGGCAGATTTCTACATGAATGGGATCTTGATGGGGAATATTTCTACATGAATGGGATCATGATGGGGTATATTTCTGCATGAAGGGGATCATGATGGGGCATATTTCTACATGAAGGGGATCATGATGGGGTATATTTCTGCATGAAGGGGATCATGATGGGGCATATTTCTGCATGAAGGGGATCAATATGGGGCATATTACTGCATTAATGAGATTATTGTTTAACAATAATTTTGTACTGTATTAAGTTTGAAAGGAATGTGGCCCGCCAGCTTAAATTTTTTTTTATGTGCGGCCCATTTACTCTGCCGAGTTTGAGACCCCTGATCTAGAGGAAGGTAAAACCCCCACAAGTCAGATGCTAATTGCCTCATAATAGGGGAAAAATTCCTTCCCGACTCCATATACAGCAATCAGACTAGTTTTTTTTGGATAAAAATTTGGATTACTGTAAAAAAAAATCCATAATCTCATGTTAGAAAATCTGCATCTGTCATTATGAGTAAACCTTCTTTTCTCTTGACATAGACGATCCCTCCTTTTAAAAAGATCATTATACAGATCTCTTGACTGTCCCTTCATATATTTGTACATTGTATTAAGATAACCCCAAGCCTTCGTTTTTCCAAACGAAATTACCCCAAACTGGATAATTTGTCTTGGTATTGCAATTCCTGCAGTACCTTAATAACCTTGGTCTCTCTTCTCTGCACCTATTCGGGTTCAGCTATGTCCTTTTTATGCTAGAGACCAAAATTGTAAATAGTATTTCAAGTGTGGCAGCACCAGTGACTTGTATAGAGGTAAAACTATGTTCTCGTCATGAGAATCTCAATGCATCCCATTATATTTGCCTAGGCAGTAGCTGTCCGGCACTGGTCCCTAAAGTTGAGTTTGCCGTCCGCCCATATGTCCAAGTCATTTTCAGTGACAGTTTTACCCAATATTTTACCATTTAGTATATTTTTATCCAAGTGCATAACTTTACATTTTTTTACATTACACTTCAATTGCCGTTTCTCAGCCCAAGCCTCCAGCTCACATATGTCCTTCTGTAATATTAAATTATTCTTCTCTTTTTGCAGTGCTTAGTATCATATGCAAATATTAAAATTCTACTAAGAATGCAGTCTCTAAGATCATTGATAAATATTATAGAGAAGAGGGCCCAATACTAACCCCCATAGTAGCCCACTTTTTAACTGTCACCCAATTCAAGTGTGTTCCATTAATAACTACCCTGTTTTCCATGACTGAGTCAGTTGTTAACCAAGTTTATAGATATCTTCTCCTTAGTCCTATTTCCTATGGACGATTTTAGATAAAGGCAAGCCCCTCATCCTCACTTATTTGTACACTCATTCCTGAACAGACTACAGCTCTGTAAATTAACAGACCAGTCATAGCTGTCATCCAGTCATGTCTCCGTTATCCCCGCCATATCATCATTTTCTTACAGCAATATTAATTTTCATTCCTCCATCTTGTCTGTGAGGCTTCTGGCGTTACACAATTTCATTACTTAGGATCAGATCACCATCTATAACTTCTTCCCATCCTGTATAGTAATGGTCCTCCCCTGTTCCTAGTTTTAACTCTTCTCTAACCTTCTAGCTATTTTTAGAGCCAGCAGAGCTGCACCCTCCTTAATTAGATTAGTGGTGTGAAAGATTTATTGTCCAATATCCATGTAAGATCAGAGGCCTGGTGCCCTCACTGTCTCGGGAGCAGATTCTTCAGATTTGTATAGTAAGTCAAAAATCTTCCAGATCGATTTAGTCCTGTGTGGAGGAAAGACTGTAATAAGTTTGTAATCCCAGACACTTCAATATTTTTGTGATTTGAAGTTGCCTTTTTGGCAACTTTACCTTTTTGGCCACAAGTAAATGTTTTTGGTTTTTTTTTGCCTGTAATCGTGTGTCGATGAGACCTCATCCTTACTCTCTCTTTCTGTCCTGTTTCTCCAACATGAAGACCCCAATAGGACAAATAGTGCACAGAATTAAGTACAGCGTTGGACTGGAGCACCTCGGGCCCACCAGAGAAAATCATTCTTGGGGCCCACTATGTAGCTACAGTACATAGAAATAAATACAAGACCACCAATTGTCAGAGTATAATATCAGGTAGTACATGTCTTAATTATGTAGCAGGGGTTGTGGTAGTCACCTCATAGAATATAATGCAGCCGCCTCATAGAATATAATGTAGATCCCTCATAGACTATAAAGTAGCCCTCCTCGTGGAATATAATGTAGCTCCCCTCATAGAATATAATGTAGCCCCCCTCATAGAATATAATGTAGCCCCCCTCATAGAATATAATGCAGCCTACCTCATAGGGTATAATGCAGCTCCCCCATAAAATATAATGCAACCCCCTCATAAAGTATAATGCAGCACCTCCATAGAATATAATGTAATCCCCTCATAGGGTATAATGCAGCCCCCCTTATATAGTATAATGTAGCCCCTCAGAGTATAATGCAACCCACTCATAAGGTATAATGCAGCCCCCCATAGAATATACTGTAGCCCCCTGATAGGGCATAATACAGCCCCCCTCATATAGTTTAATGTAACCCCCCAGAATATAATGTAGCCCCCTGAGAGAATAATGCAGCCCCCATACAGAATATAATGTAGCCCCCTCATAAAGTATAACACAGCCCCCTCTAATAGTAAAATGCAGCCCCCCTCATATAGTATAATGCTGCCCCCTCATAGGGTATAATGCAGCCCCTCACCGCCATCATTGTTTTCCCCCTCCACCCCATCATTGTTCTCATCACCACCTCCATCATTGCCTTCTCACCCGCCACCTCTATCATTGCCTGTTCCACCACCTCCATAATTGCTTTCTCCCCCCATCACCCCATCATTGCCCATTACACCACCTCCATCATTGCCTCCCCACCACCATTGTCCTTTTCACAACCATCATTGCCTACTCCCTCACCACCCCATCATTGCCTTCTCCTCCACCACCCCATCATTGCTCTTACCACCACCTCTATCATTGCTCTCTCCCCCACCACTCCCATCATTGCCCTCTCCATCTGCTCCATCATTGCCCATTCCAACACCTCCATCATTGCCTCTCCCCTCCACCCACCATCATTGTCCTTTCTACCACAACCATCATTGCCTTCTCCCCCTCCACCCCATCATTGCCCATTGCATCACCTCCATCATTGTCTCCTCACCCATCATCCTTTCCACCATCACCAACATTGCCTTCTCCCCCACCAACCCCATCACTGCTCTCTACATCACCCACATCATTGTCGTCTCCAATACACACACAGCACCGCACCACTCTCACACGCATGCAGGCAGGCAGACACACAACACCACTCACATCTCCGCACGTTCCCAGCAGCACATCCCGGCAGCAACTTTGTCGCCGGCAGCTTTCTCTCTGAAACAGCCGCGTGCTGAATGATGTCATCCAGCTGCACCACTGTGTCAGACAGGAAGCAGGATGGCATTGGATCCCTGCAGCTATGCTCCGCTGCCATTTTCTGCTGTAGGCAGCGGAGCTGCAGGGATCGCTCCCTGCCCGCCGATTGTCCTCAGAGTTAGCCCACCTCTGGGGTACATGCGGTATATCCACTACTGCGGGCAATGTTAACCTCAGCCTGCGGCTAACACTGCCCGCTATTAAAGTGAAATGAAAATAGTCCTGCTGTGTGTTGGGGATCTGTATCTATTTTGGCCTCTACATGAAAGCAGATTTTTTAGCTCTTCATATTGTAAGGATATGTTCCTCTACGTGTATCCGAGAGCACTGAACTTCAGATCATGATGTTTCTTAAATTAGTGTAGCATAACAAGGCAGGGTCTTTGAATATTGTTTTTAGCTAGTCATCCTTGTGTAGGATATGGTGATGTTTTTTAGCAGTTTTTCTTAGTACCTCAAGCTGCGGGTTGTAAGTCACCATCAGAGGCACATGATAATTTTCCTCTATTCCTCCGCATTTACGTAATTGACTTCTAGTGATCCTTGTGGCTCTCATAATTTGATCATCAATGGAGGTAGGGTGGTAGCCTTGATATAAAAAATTTATTTTTAAGATGATTAAGTGTTCTTTCCTGTCCATTGGGCTGGAACAGATGCAATTAAATCTAAGTGTCTGGCTGTAGAAGATGGCCTTTAAATGTGTTTCGGGTGGAAGCGGTTCCATCTGAGGTATGTGGGACGGTCAATTGGTTTCCGATACATCGATGTCTGGATTGAACCATTTTTAATTTTTATGGTGGTATCCAGAAGTTGATTTCCGTTTTTGAGTGGTTCAATAAAAAGTTTATGGTGGGATGAAATGTATTAAATTTGTCATGGAATTTTAGAAGTTCTTGTTTAGTCTCAGTCCAGATTAGTAGGATGACATCGACATAATGGAAATAGGCCAAGGTTTTGATGGAGCAGGATGCTAAAAAGTCATTTTCCAGTTTAGCCATGAAAACGTTATGCATGAGGATAAATCTGGTGAGTCTTACTACAGACTCAGCAGGGATCCCATTAGCTTCAAGAAGCATTTGGCAGACAGCTAGTCCATCTTCATGTAAGCTGTTAGAATATAGGGATTCCACATACATGGTGGCTAAGATGGCACTCTTGGGGAGTGTGATGAAACGGGCACACGGTCCGCCACACGGTAGCCCGGGGTATCACGGCTTGTGATCCCTCCGTGCCGCAAATGTGACGAAAACGCGCACACACACGACGGCTGCTGCCGTCCAACCCAGTAAACTGCAGGGATTTATAATTATCCCACGTCCACTTAGGAACTTGCAGCTCTCTGGCGCCCCCTTACCCTCAGGTCAGTCAGGGAACTGCACCTAGGATAATTAGTCGCCAGACGGGTCACTTGGATGTGTGCTGGCTATTGGGCACGCTGCAGTGAGGGAATTATAATTACTCCGGGCCGCAGCCAGGCAATACACTTATAAAACCCGCTCCGTCACTGCCAATGCCACCCCATAGGTCAACACTTTACACCCCTTCTTTTAGCTGCCACCAGCTACGATTTCCTTAATGAACAATTTATCAAGAGGGTCCGTAGCAACCCAAAACAGTAGCGTAGTACTTCAGGCACGTGCAGATTCGCTTATAGAGCAGGAGAAACAAACTAATAAATTTATAGGTTTATTCCTTAAAAAAAACAGGCAGTGCTTATAAAAAAAGGTAACAAGCTGAGGCAATATCGTTATGTACAATATGGTTACAGAAAATAAACGGGATTAAAAGTGAAAAAACTCACATGATAGTTACATAGGCATAGGCAAGACAGGCTGGGGGAGGAGCCACACGTCATAGTTCATTTGCAGATCTCTTAGTCAAGTCATCACAGCTTGGAATCACTAAGGGGGGGCTTAACTGCAAGACTTATACCTGTGGGCTGCTGACCTCACAAAAGGGGATGGTTTTTCTGGCCACCTCCCAGGGATAGAAGTATGGTTTGAAGCTCTGGAAAGTCATAAGGACCATAACTCAGCGGGGAACTCTAGCAGAATAATGGCAGACCTATCAATGATCTTACTTTGAAATGACGGTTCAAATGAGCCCAAACTTGGGTGAAATAGCTCATGGGGCATCCAGAATTCCATTTCTGGGTTCTGTTGGAGTTACGGGTTCACCAGCACCACGGGAACGATGCCTGTCGGCGCATGTTTCAAAACAGTGACTTTCGTGTTTCTGACGCAACTTCCCACCGTGTTATAAGCCAAAAGAATGAATCCTCATAATGGCTGCTATGGAAGGAAAGCACATGTGAAGACAATGGGGACCCCCTGCGGTGAGGCGGGAAACTCCAGCACTGGTAGCTCAGGTTACACTACTTGTGTGCAGGCTGGGGTTGATGAGCAGCGTGAGAGAGGGAGGGGGGACTTTGCTCTGTGGGCTGTCAGCAGTAAAAAAAAAGATGAGGACTGTAGTTCTAGCACAGCACAAGACATGGAGCTTCCAGTATCATCACAGGGAGAGGACCTATTGAACATAGCTTTTTCTAAAAGGTCATCCTTACCAGCAGTTTAAGGGCATTTTCTACCCACCTTAAGATTTTTTCAGTGAGTGTTCCCACCCCTGAGATGATTGGCCTCCCTAGGTTACCTGGCTTATCAATCTTGGGAAGCATATAGAACCATAGAATGTTAACGTTGGAAGGGACGTCCAGAGTCATCATGTCCAACCCCCTGATCAATGCAGGGTTCTCTAAACCAGCTCAGACAGATGTTTGTCCAGGCTGTTCCACTCATTAATCACCCTCATTGTCAAAAAGTTTTTTTTCTAATATCTAATCTGTATCATCTCCCTTTCAGTTTCATTCCATTTCTTCAGGTGTTTCCTTTGTCAAATGAGAGTAAGGACGATCCTCTATGCTTTGACATCCCTTCATATATATTTGTAGACAGCTATTAAGTCTCCTCTTAGACTACATTTTTGCAAACTAAACATTCCCAGCTCCTTTAATCATTTCTCGTAGGACATACTTTGCAGTCCGCTAACCAACATGGTAGCTCTTCTCTGAACTTGCTCCAGTTTCTTGATGTCTTTTTATAATGTGGTGTCCAGAACTGGACACAATAATCCAGAAGAAGTGTTACCAAGGAGGAGTAGATCTAGACTCTATGCTTCTTTTAATACATCCCAGAACTGTTTGCTTTTTTAGCTGCTGCATCACACTGTTGATTCATGTGCAGTCTGTGATCTTTTAGTATACCCAAGTCTTTTTCACACATGCTGTTGCTTAGTTCTATTCCTCCATTCTGTAGTTGTAATTTTTTTTGCCTTGATGTAGAATTTTTAATTTCTCCCTGTTAAATACCATTGTTCAAGCTTACCTAGATCCTTCTGAATCCTTTCTCTGTCTTCTCTAGTGTTAACTATCCCTCTTAGTTTTGCATTGTCTGCAAATTTAATTAGTTTACGTTTAGTTCTCTTATCTAGATCATTTATACAAATGTTGAACAACACTGGGTCCAGGACTGAGCCTTGTGGTATCCCACTTGAAACACTCTTCCAATTGGATGTGCAACCATTTTTTACCACTCTTTGATCACTGAGCCAGTTATAAATCCACCTAACAGTAGCCTTGTCAATTCCATACTTGATTATTTTTTCAATAAGGATAGTATAAGATGCTTTATCAAATGCTTTGCTGAAGTCGAGATATACTATAGCTACCATATTTCACTGATCCACCAAGTCAGTTATTCCATCATAGAAGGAAATTAGATTAGTCTGGCATGATTTGTTTGCTACAAACCCATGTTGGCTCAGGTTAATTACTGTATTATTTTCCAAATACTTACATACATGCTGTTTAATAATTTGTTCAAAGATCTTTCCTATTACAAAACTTACTTGTTTGAAGATAGGGACAACATTTGCTCTTTTTCAATCTTCTGGAACTTCTCCTGTTCTCCAGGATTTTTCAAAAATTCAGCCTAGTGGTTCTGCAATTTCCTTTGCTGTCTCTTTCGGTACCCTGTGATGTAATTCATCTGGATCACGAGATTTAAATTCATTTAAATTAGCTAAGTGTTCCCTCACCATCTCTCTTTACAGATTGTGTGGATTATTTTATCCTTTGATAACATAGTGAAGATAAGATGATTTTACACTTGCTTTCTTAGAAAAAAACAAATGCAAATTAGGAAATTAGCCCTCTCTGCCATCCAACGTACTATTCCGTCTATTTGACCTGGGCTTTACTTCTCATGGACGGAATAGTACGTCATCACAATCGGAATAGTACGTCATCGCTGATTCTCACAGCTGACACCCGACACTTTAACCCCCGAAATGCTGCGATCGAACACGATCGCAGCATTCCGGGAGCATGATGACATCCGGGTCTCCAGAGCTGAGAAACTTCCTGTCATGCGCAGTGTATTATTATTATTTATTTATATAGCACCATTAATTCCATAGTGCTGTACATGAGAAGGGGATTACATCAAAATACAAATCACTTACAGTAAACAAAACTAACAATGACAGACTGGTTCAGAGGGAAGAGGACCATGCCCTTGCGGGCTTACATTCTACAGGATTATGGGGAAGGAGACAGAAGGTCGTGGGTTGCTGTAGCTCCAATGGTGTTGTTGAGGTCATTGCAGGCTGTAAGCTTTCCTGAAGAGGTGGGTTTTCAGGTTCTGTCTGAAGGATCCATGCAGTTAGAAGAAAGGAGAAGGCCCACTCCTCCACCATGTCTGTTGCCAGGGCGAGGAGTGTGGGTGAAGTGGAGGCCGCCGTAACACAGCGCAGCAGGGGAGGCAGTGTCGGAGGGTGTCAGCCATGTTTCTGTGAGGCCCATGAAGGAAAGATTACGAGGTAAAGAGGTCGTGAATCATGTGGAGTTTATTACTGACGGAGCGGGCATTCCAGGGAGAGGGAGCAGGGTGGTGGACGTCAAGGGCACGGATTTGAGGTGGGCAAGATTTCGGGTATTTGTATTGGGTTGGGAGCGATAGGAGGGGGTAATAATGGAAGGTATGAGCTGTGGGGGTCCAGGATTGGGAGATATGTCGCCAGCAGTGAGGAGAAGCAGAGAGAGGGAGATCAGGTGGGAGAAGAAGAGTGGGCGGCTTGTTTTGTGCTTTATTTGTAGAGATGTGAGGTTAAGAAGCAGGTCAGCGGAGGAGGTCAGGTGGGGAGGCAAGAGGGAAGAAGAGATTATTACTTGGTTAGAGGGTGCTGGGGTTTGCAGATAGCGAAGTAGAGTGAGGAGTAATGGAGCCAAAACTGTTAGAGCGTATGTCAGCATGATGAGAGTAAGTGTGGAGGAAAGAAGAAGTGTAGTACATTTGATAACAGAGATTAGGCGTACCTTCTGTTCACTTCTGGCTGATTTCTGGCATATTTCTGCTGAATCCTTTTAGAGACATCCTTATAGAGACAGACCTGCATGATCAGGAAGTCTCTCAGATCAGTGTAAATTACATGCAGCGCTGACAGCTTCTATAGCATGCAGATGCTGCTTCATCTGCATGCTATAGAAGCGATCAGCCTGCACAAAATGATTGTCCCATAGTGGGACAAAGTGTAAAACATAGAATGAAGTAAAAAACAACATTTTAAATAATTGTAAAAATATTTAAAAAATATAATAAAAAAATCAATATTCTATCAATAAATATTTAAATGAAAAAAAATCTAAACAATAAATGTGCACATATTTGATAGCGCCGCGTCCGTAATGACCCGACCTATAAAACTGTCCCACTAATTAACCCCTTTAGTGAACACCATAAAAAAACAAAGGCAAAAAAACAATGCTTTATCATCATACCACCGAACGAAAAGTGGAATAACAAACGATCAAAAAGACGGATATAAATAAACATGGCACCGCTGAAAACATCATCTTGTCACGCAAAAAACAAGCCCCCATACAGCTCTATCACCAGAAAAATAAAAAAGTTATAGCTCTCAGAATAAAGCGATGCAAAAATAATTATTTTTTATAAAAAAATAGTTTTTATTGTATAAAAGCGCCAAAACATAAAATAATATAAATGAGGTATTGCTGTAATCATACTGCCCCGAAGAATAAAACTGATTTATCAAATAATGAATTGCTGGTTTTTGTTCATTGTGCCTCCCGCCGGAACCATCTAAGCGGGGGGGATACTGCCGAGGGATACTGCCGTACTATACTGTTGTGAACACTTTTAATCTGGTTTCTGAGTTTGGGCTCCCTATGGTGGTTGCTGCTGGTAATGAAGCTGCTCTGGCTAACAGTAGTCAATCACCTGAGGGGGATGATTGGAGATCAGGTGTTACTGACTGGGGAGATTTAAGTGAACAGCCTTCCCATGATCCTTGCTGGTGATTTGTTTTCTTCCTGAGTCATTTGGAAGTCTGCTTGCAACCTGCTGTGTCATGCATCTTTCAGATAAGTTATTTGGCTGTTCATTTCTGTGGCATTTGTTGGACTCTGTTTCTCATTTGCCACAGCTTATGTATTTCTGTTTCCCTGTTATTTCAGTATCTGTCGATTTGCGTCCAGTTCATACCAGAGTTCTGATTTAGTGGGGGTGAGGTCGTGTGGCATCAGTATTTTTGCATATCAGACGTGTTGGAATTTTTCTTAGGGTTTTTGCTGGATTGCAGACAGTATCCTTTTCTGTCTTGTTCTTTCTAGACAGTTTGTGCCCCAGCATTTGCTTATTCTATTTTCTGTCTGTGTTTGTGCTTCATCTGTCTCACCGGCAATATATGTTCGGGGGCTGTCTATTCCTTTGGGGCTCTACTCGGGGCAGTTAGCTTTCTCCTTTCTCTCTTTAGGCTTAATTAACTCTTTGGCAGTGTTGAGGCGTCTAGGGCATCGTAGGTACGTCCCACGGCTAATTGTAGTTGTGTTGTCAGTTTAGGGGTTTGCAATCCGCTAAGTTAACAACCTCTCTGGGTGTCTGGTTGCCTAGCCTATTTTTGCTATTGTCCTCCTCGGTTACCGAATCATAACACTATACCGTCCGATGGCAGTAAGGGATTAAATTAGGATTAGGGACAGTTAGATTGGAAAGATCTATTCAGATTGTTGCTATTGACAAAACACTGTTACTCCAGAACGTTGTCCAGCTGGTAATTCACACTAAAAGTGGGAACACTTCACTCTGAGTCCATCTCCTGATATGTCTTGGATAATTTACATGCTGGGTTGGTGTTGGGATTTCCTTGGCTGCATATTCATAATCCTATTAGATCAAAATTATTAGATCCCAAATAATTATTGTGCTGAAAATCAATAAAAAAACATGTTCCGACACCAAAATCTCTACTACAAGAAAACCAGTGATCAGAAAAGCACAAAGAACACAATTAATAGTTTATATAAAAATTGCAATTTTGTTAAATATACAAATATTAAAACAAGGTTACTAATAAAACAAATGCCTCCAATTAGCATGAGAAACCTCATAGGCTAGGGACATCATGAAACACACATGATAAGGTCACTATTTTTCATATTAATGCCTGGAAATAAACAACCAGTACCTCCAACAGAACCAACCAATTGCGCAGCTGCACATGAAAACTGACCAGGCATACAATGATGCTGGAAAGTGCTCCCACTAAATGCCGTAAAACATCCAACCAAACTCTGCTAATAGGTCTATCTCGGGGGTCCTCAAACAGGGGGCCAGTTCACGGTCCCTCGGACCATTGGAGGGCCGGAATATATGGTAGTTTAAAAAAAAGATGAATTCCTATGCACATTGCACTTATCTTATTTTGAAGTAAAAAAAACAACAAAACAGGAACAAATATAATATTTAAAATAAAGAACAAGAAAAGTTAAAATCAACAAACTTACTGGTATTTCAATGGGAACTATGTGCCTGCTTTTGGCTAATGAGATGGTCAATGTTCGGTTCCATATTTGTCACTGCTAGTCGTAACAAGTGAAGCAATTTTTCTCTTTCTTGATATCATTGTTTCCTAGGGATTCCAAATTGCTATTAGTAAAATACCAATATATATACAGCGCTACAAAAACAGTATACCAGCAATAAAACTGTCACACAGAGACTTACAGACTGTACTGCCCATCACTGCAGCCTTGCCAGTTTATATCATTTCAGCCTCACTAGTGCCCATATTGGTGGAACTCCGCTTTTACCTCAGGCTCAGACTGGTGTGGTGCGAGAGTCCCCAATAGGCAGTTAAATGTCCCAATAGGCAGGTAAATGCCCCAATAGGCAGCATAATCCCCATAGGCAGCATAGCTCCCCATAGGCAGCTTAATCCCCCATAGGCAGTGTGATCGCTGAACCAGCATTTTTTCTTAGAGCTAGCATTTTTCTAAAGTTCAGAGGCTTTGTTTTCTTTTTTAACCGACAGGTTGACGTGTACCAGGAGACAAGATAAGATGTTCCTCATTTTAGTCAATACAATACATTCCCCCTCGCCTGAGAAGAGACGCTCTGTACTAGGAGCTAAACAGGGCCAAAAGCCAAGAATGGAGTTTTTTAAAGTGAAACTAGCATTTTATGTTTATGAGTCGCACAACACACGGGGTACCAGGGCTTATGGGGTACTCGGCACCGAGCCCATTGAAGTCTATGGGGAATGTCACAAGCAGCACAGCTCGGTCCGTTGCCCTGGGCGCTCATTCAAAGGGGGATATTTACAGGGGATTTTAGGAATAGTTCGTGACGCCACCTGTGGTTTCTGATCAAGGTGACCAGCGCTGCGGGGTGAATCCTCTGAGGGTTGGGGCAGCAAGGTGGTAGGTCTCCCACAGGTGAGACTGAATGGATCCCTCAGGGTGTAATGGCGGTGCAGGGTAATAAGTCAATCACACACAAGCTGGTCTCTTTCCATACCTTTACTGATGAAGGTTGCAGGTATGTCCCGGGAAGCTGTTCAGGGTGGAGTATGCACATCCAGGTAATTGCCAAGTAGGTTTAGGGCCTCCTTTTCCTTTAAAGTGTATGAGTCCTAACCTGCGTGAAGTCAGGTTTAACTCTGAAAAGCACAGCTTCGCCCGGCCAACATTGTGGTGGAAGTCTTCTGTTGACAAGAACTAAGTCTATATGGCTGCAGACCCGACTCGTGTTCTGCCTGACCCCGGTTACGTATCGGCACTTAGGGCTACCCTCTGCGACTTGAAGCCCAGCAGGGATTCCGGTGTTTCTATCACCAGCCGTGAAGGAACTAGCAATACTTCGGACCCGGTGTCCGGTTAGTTGAGTGAAGGTGGTCTGTCACCGAAGTCACTCCTTCCTAGGGTAACCACTCGCCCGTCGCCCTACTCTCCTCCTTAACATAAGCACAGGGCAGCAGTAGGTTCTGTCATCAGCTTTCTTCCTTCTTTCCAAAGCTCGCTGACTGATTCTCAGTTAACTCGATGTTCTGCAACTGTAGTCCCCTTCCTTCTGTTCCTTCAACGACTCTGTCCAAAGCAGCTTTCAGGACGTTTCGTCAGACTGATTACAAGCCCGCTCCGAGAGTCACTTTCCACTTACTAGGGTTCTAGCAGTCTGTCTGTTCTGAGTTATCAGCTTGCAATCTCTCTCTCTTCTGTCTTGTCTGACAGGAAATCCACACACGTCTGTCTCTAGCTCAGACTGAGCTCTGACAGGAACTAACCACGACTAACTCCAGTCTGGAATGAACACTGAAAGGAAACATACTGGCTACTGCTGCCTAACTCACACCCTTAAATAGTCTAAGGTTCCCTCTAGTGGTAATCTAGGAAAGTGTGTGTGATGTGAATGAATATCAGATTTTGCAGTTACCTTTTAGTGCATACTCCTGGAACATGTGTACCAAGCGCAGCTGGGCCACACATCCCCCCTAGTTATCATCAGCACTCCCGGGCTGAAATAGAAAAAAAACAATTTTTATAATAACATCAACAATATAACTCATCCCTTGCGGGAGGTAAGGACTCTTTAACGTTACAATTTGTACATGTAGCAAGTAGAAAAATATCAAAATATACTTTTCACATCAATAAATACAATATTCTTGTGGAGGACCCGCACCAAAAACCTCCCACGTGGGTCCTGGGTGGGCTGCAGGACTTCATTGCAGACCATCACTCAAGGCCACACCATACGGGTTTTTCTTCTGAGGTAATAAGGCTTTATGTAAAACCAAGATGGGACACCGAAGTGCAAACTATTTACATTTAAAGTTTTTGGGCTGGCAAAGTCCTCAGCCACGCAGTCCTTGCATGAAACATTTTTAGAAAATCACATTTCTATAATAATACGTGTTACTTGTTACCCAACTGGGGTATTCTATGCAAAATTATGCAAACATCATTACATAACAATAGTAAAGTGCAAATTCTTCTTTAACTTTATACAGATGCAGTAAACCCTGTCTGGGTCCTACTGGTCCTCTTCTTTTTTTCAGATAACAATGACGTCTTCCACTCCTGGGGCTGGAAGCACGCGGTGCTCTCTAGAACGCATTACAAATAAATCATGTCCTGCGATCTGTGTTTGAGTAGCCACAGTTCTGGTTACACTTAAGCGATTCGCTTGGGTCCCAACGGGTGCCTCTTCTGAATATAGGTCTTGCTCAGTAGGGGTCGCTGTTGCAACATAAGATGCTGGACAAGACGCAGGCTTACGCAGTGGCTCAGTTGAGGTCGCATCAGGCTTTTGCGATGTGGAGCAGAACTCAGGATACGATGCAGAGTAAGGTGCAGTATACGAGGCAGGGCACGATGCAGGTGCGCGGCCTGGCGCTGATGTAGCTGGGGCTTGGGACACTGAGACACGGGATGCATCGCTGGCTTCAGGGACGGGGTCGCTGACACGGGTGACGTTCAAGGCATACCACCCCTTAAGACCCCAGTGCCGCGTATAGGTGACTATATCCCCATTCAGGAGATCCCTTCCCGGATGTCCCATGGGCAGATGAGATTCCACATCCCTGCGACTGACAAATACCCCTTGGTACAGGCCTGGCTCATGGATGAAACCCCAGCCTTTGCGGAGTTTGAATTCACTAACGCACCCCTGGCGCCGCAGTTCCCGGAGCGTACCTTTATCTCTCCTGACGCTTTCTTTATCAGCGAGAAACTCCTCCTGGTACCTCTGGCGAAACTGCTGCACTTCCCTCTGCTCCTGCTGCCGTCGCCGCTCCTGCTCCCGGCGTCGCCACTCGTTCTCCACCTGGGTGGCATATTCTATGTCGTCCAGGTACTCCATATCGTCCCAGTCGACCTCCATCATGGACGGCTGGGTCCCCTCCGGTGTCCCTACCGGGGAACTGCATTCCGCTGCGGCCTCCAGGCCTGGCTGGCACTCCGGAACGAGCAGGGCCTCCTCAGCCTCCTTCTCTCCCGCCGCATCATCGGTGGAGTCGGGATCAGCACTTTTGGAGCCGGCCTCCGGTTCTTCATCAGCCGCTTGCAGTGGTGGCACAGGTAACGGTTGCGCTTCTGGAGGGGAGAGCGTTGCGTCCCACAGCAGCCGCTGTTTCAGGGCACGCCAGCTTTTCTCCATCTCCTCCATTTCTTCACGGTGTCGGGCCATGTCCTCCAGCACCGCGTCTCCTGTCCTTCCGCCATCTCACTCCAGGCCAGACTGTATTTTCCATCTGGAACAATCTGGTCTCTTCCGTGGAGGCGGGACTTGCGCTTCCTCTTCTTGGCATAGAGGATGAAGAGGAGGCGGATCTCCCTTGCTGTAGGGCAGGCTCTGGTATTGTAATAGCATTTGGATAAGGCGCCCATCACTTTCGCGCCACGGGGGTGTACGCCCACGAAGGCACGCCCACCTTCTTCACCAGCACCTCAGGGCGCGAATATGGCGGCAAAATGGCGGAAAATGGCGCCCAAAATCACAGAAACTGCACAGTCTTTTTCACAAAAACAGTCCAATTCAAAGCACACAGGACTCACATTCAGTAAGCTTCGTATCCTGTTCGTGACGCCAAAGATGAGTCGCACAACACACGGGGTACCAGGGCTTATGGGGTACTCGGCACCGAGCCCATTGAAGTCTATGGGGAATGTCACAAGCAGCACAGCTCGGTCCATTGCCCTGGGCGCTCATTCAAAGGGGGATATTTACAGGGGATTTTAGGAATAGTTCGTGACGCCACCTGTGGTTTCTGATCAAGGTGACCAGCGCTGCGGGGTGAATCCTCTGAGGGTTGGGGCAGCAAGGTGGTAGGTCTCCCACAGGTGAGACTGAATGGATCCCTCAGGGTGTAATGGCGGTGCAGGGTGCAGGGTAATAAGTCAATCACACACAAGCTGGTCTCTTTCCATACCTTTACTGATGAAGGTTGCAGGTATGTCCCGGGAAGCTGTTCAGGGTGGAGTATGCACATCCAGGTAATTGCCAAGTAGGTTTAGGGCCTCCTTTCCCTTTAAAGTGTATGAGTCCTAACCTGCGTGAAGTCAGGTTTAACTCTGAAAAGCACAGCTTCGCCCGGCCAACATTGTGGTGGAAGTCTTCTGTTGACAAGAACTAAGTCTATATGGCTGCAGACCCGACTCGTGTTCTGCCTGACCCCGGTTACGTATCGGCACTTAGGGCTACCCTCTGCGACTTGAAGCCCAGCAGGGATTCCGGTGTTTCTATCACCAGCCGTGAAGGAACTAGCAATACTTCGGACCCGGTGTCCGGTTAGTTGAGTGAAGGTGGTCTGTCACCGAAGTCACTCCTTCCTAGGGTAACCACTCGCCCGTCGCCCTACTCTCCTCCTTAACATAAGCACAGGGCAGCAGTAGGTTCTGTCATCAGCTTTCTTCCTTCTTTCCAAAGCTCGCTGACTGATCCTCAGTTAACTCGATGTTCTGCAACTGTAGTCCCCTTTCTTTTGTTCCTTCAACGACTCTGTACAAAGCAGCTTTCAGGACGTTTCGTCAGACTGATTACAAGCCCGCTCCGAGAGTCACTTTCCACTTACTAGGGTTCTAGCAGTCTGTCTGTTCTGAGTTATCAGCTTGCAATCTCTCTCTCTTCTGTCTTGTCTGACAGGAAATCCACACTCGTCTGTCTCTAGCTCAGACTGAGCTCTGACAGGAACTAACCACGACTAACTCCAGTCTGGAATGAACACTGACAGGAAACATACTGGCTACTGCTGCCTAACTCACACCCTTAAATAGTCTAGGAAAGTGGTAATCTAGGAAAGTGTGTGTGATGTGAATGAATATCAGATTTTGCAGTTACCTTTTAGTGCATACTCCTGGAACATGTGTACCAAGCGCAGCTGGGCCACACATTTATGTTGTATTAACTGCCATATATGGTAATTCCGCTTCCTGCTTCAGGGGTGTATATGAATCCCTTTGTTAGCAATAAAGGACAGAGCTTATTGACGCATCCTTTGGTCTGTGTCTTATTCTCTCTGGTACCACATTCCAAGGAGGAAAGGGTTAACGAGATAACAGCGACGACAACTGGCGCCCGAACAGGAGCCTGAGTTATTTTACTCTGAGGAATCCCGACCGATCCGGAGACGTGGGATGAGCGGAGCCCTCTGTTGGTGATATACACAGCGCTGGGGTAAGAATACTTATTATATTCTACCTAAAATCTATATCACTGTATAGTGGACTCCCTCCTCCCCGAGCGGTCGGCTTTCCAGGTAATTCACAGGTATTCCTGGCTCAGGTCCCTTTGAACCAGTAGACCTTCAGATTAATTGTCAGTCCTGCCTTTCCTCCTTTGAAAAATGACAGTATGGATCCGATGATTGTGTTGTGGTTTTGTCTTGGTGTCTGTGTGATCGGATTGTTCATTTGGTTGGCGTACAAATCTTGGAAAGCGAGCAGTGGAATGGTTCAGAAACCTTTGTGGCCCATTGTCTAAGTGACGCAACTGTCTTGGTGACAGAGTCTTGGTGACAGTCTAAGTGACGCAATTGTCTTGGTGACAAACTTGTCTTGGTGACAAGAGAATCTCTTCTAGGTGAGGAGATACAAAAATGGGGAACCAAAACACCAAGGAAGGTGTTACTGCTAAAGATTTAGTTGTGCGCAGAGATTGTGTAAAGCAGGCATGAATGAAAACGGAGAATTGAACAGTGATAAATGGAAAAGGTTCTTTAACTCACATCATGGATGGTTGAGAGAAAAAGGACTGTTGAGAACAGTGAACCTGTGGATGAGTGCGTGTGATTATTTAGAAGACTGAAGAATTAGGAGACTGACATTACGCACTGACAAAAACAGGGATGACTGATTTACCCTCCTGTTTGCCCCCTACGTGAACTCCACCACAGTATCAGACTTTCCAACTGACTTCCCACGGACCGAACTGTTGGGTCTGCCCCAGGTGTGGACAGCAGAATCCCCTGACGGTAGATGTCTGTGTAGGTTGCGGTGGACCCAGACCTCCCCGGCCAATTTATTTCCAATGAGGACAGTAATGGTACCTGGTACCCCGGGTGCTGCGGGAAGTGAGGTGGACGGACAAGCTCCAGGCGCCCCCCGGACAGCAGTATTGTACAGACCATGGAGCCCTTCAGAGCAGTTGACTCTAATGAAGCAACTAGACAGGATTTGCAAGCACTTATAAAAGAGAAATTGGCAGATGAAGCCAGATACGATAGACTGATAGATGAGACATACAAGTGTTATGTTGGTAGGACCGGACCTGATAATGCAGAAGTCAGTGACAGCAAGCAGAGATATAAGGGAGGGGGGAAGTGCTGGCAGCAGCGAGATGGCATTCCAGAGGGTGGTAAAAAAAAAAAAAAAAAAAAAAAGCCTACGCTACAGACAAAAGTTTTAAAGTACTTTTCTTTTTTATTTTTTATCATTTTACAATCAGTTTTTTTCCACCTCTTTTCTGTTTTTTAATTAGCTGTTTTAGTAACAAGGGTTGTTTTTCAGAGTTTTATTCTCCAACCATAATTTTTTTTTTTTTCTTACCAGCCTGCTTTAGACCAAGGTCACTCCATAGATAAGGAGAATTACAGGCTGAGGGAGAGAGGACACACAAACTGCGCAGCGGTTTGACTAGCCCCTCCCGTCGGGCATTCGGTGAGGACGCACAGGAACCAGAGTGCAGCAGTTTTCAGATTTTTAAATCACCTTTGTTGAATAGGTTTTTGGAATAGACACAGTACGTAAGAATCGAAGGGCTAGGCATGTGAATAGAAGGTCAGAGTACGTGAGAAGCAAATAGGCAGCTTTTACGCTGCATAATGCGTTTTTGTTATTTGAAAGGCAACGGGGAAGTTTGTTAATAGATTACCATCTGCTATAAAAGAGCAGTGGTGCATCGTGTAGAAGGTACAGCAAGTTAATTTTGAACGGACCAGGAAGTGATTTTTTTTTATGTGAATAAGATTGAAAAGGTGTTAAATCGTCTGTGAGAAAAAGATCACTGACATGTCACAAGAGCAGAATTCAGAGTCACACACATCACATGTCCATCATGTGGAGACTCGGGACAGGTATCTGTTTCTTGGTTTTGATCTTTTTAAGCTAGTTTTTTTTCTGGCTACAAGCTGTAGCGTGAAAGTTCTCAGGCATTCAGACTGAACTAGATAATAATTTTTTTTTTTGATACGTGATTTCAGTGCCTGTAGAGACTGCCAGTCTGCAAGAGATACTGGAAAGATGGAAAATGCCAAAAGTAGTTGTTCTGCAATATGTTGATGACTTATGATTTGTGCCCCCTCCAGGAAACAGTGTCGCACTGCAACGATATCGCTCATGTTGTTTCTGTACCAAGCTGGATGTAAAGCGTCAAAGGATAAACTGCAATTTTGTAAATCTTCAGTTATCTTTTTGGGACATTGCATTACACCAGGGGCGCGACATCTGACCAGCGCTCGCAAAGAAGCTGTACAGAATTTTCCTATTCCTGTTAATGTTGCCGCTCTTAGGACATTTCTTGGACTGGTTTCCTACTGCAGGCAGTGGATACATGCTGTGTCAATCCTCATGCAACCTCTCTATGACTGTATCACCATTGTGCCTTTTAAACTAACTCCTGAAGGTATAGACTGTTTTTATTCTCTCAAAAACAGGATTGTGGCAGCTCCAGCGCTAGGAACCCCCAACTATGAACTACCATTCACCCTGTATCTCCACGAACAGCAGGGACACGTGGCAGGAGTATTGACTCAGTTACATGGTGACAACCAAAGGCCTGTAACCTATTTCAGTGGAAGACTAGATGCAGTGGCTAGAGGTGCCCCGTCCTGTGTACGGGCAGTACATGCTGTAGGACTATTGCTCCACAAATCATCAGACATCGTTCTTGATCATCCATTGACAGTACTTACACCTCATGATGTATATACCATACTGAACCAGGTGCAACCGGCACACCTTTCAGCTGCACGTCACCTTCGATTGCAATGTGCACTTTTAATGCCTCCAAATGTTTTTTTTGCAGAGATGTACCACACTTAATCCTGCCACGTTGTTACCTCTCTCGGATCTAAAGGAGGGGTCAGGTACGGTATTGTACAAAGAAGATCCAAGAGAGGAGATTCCTCATGATTGTGTTCAGCTTATGGCACAGGAAACAGCAGGCCTACCCACAGTGTTTGAAACTGAAAGACTTAATGCTGATTTTGAATTTTTT
>JARQOD010000003.1:25354943-25490373 GCA_033576555.1 Oophaga sylvatica | reverse complement strand
TTCGTGACGCCAAAGATGAGTCGCACAACACACGGGGTACCAGGGCTTATGGGGTACTCGGCACCGAGCCCATTGAAGTCTATGGGGAATGTCACAAGCAGCACAGCTCGGTCCATTGCCCTGGGCGCTCATTCAAAGGGGGATATTTACAGGGGATTTTAGGAATAGTTCGTGACGCCACCTGTGGTTTCTGATCAAGGTGACCAGCGCTGCGGGGTGAATCCTCTGAGGGTTGGGGCAGCAAGGTGGTAGGTCTCCCACAGGTGAGACTGAATGGATCCCTCAGGGTGTAATGGCGGTGCAGGGTGCAGGGTAATAAGTCAATCACACACAAGCTGGTCTCTTTCCATACCTTTACTGATGAAGGTTGCAGGTATGTCCCGGGAAGCTGTTCAGGGTGGAGTATGCACATCCAGGTAATTGCCAAGTAGGTTTAGGGCCTCCTTTCCCTTTAAAGTGTATGAGTCCTAACCTGCGTGAAGTCAGGTTTAACTCTGAAAAGCACAGCTTCGCCCGGCCAACATTGTGGTGGAAGTCTTCTGTTGACAAGAACTAAGTCTATATGGCTGCAGACCCGACTCGTGTTCTGCCTGACCCCGGTTACGTATCGGCACTTAGGGCTACCCTCTGCGACTTGAAGCCCAGCAGGATTCCGGTGTTTCTATCACCAGCCGTGAAGGAACTAGCAATACTTCGGACCCGGTGTCCGGTTAGTTGAGTGAAGGTGGTCTGTCACCGAAGTCACTCCTTCCTAGGGTAACCACTCGCCCGTCGCCCTACTCTCCTCCTTAACATAAGCACAGGGCAGCAGTAGGTTCTGTCATCAGCTTTCTTCCTTCTTTCCAAAGCTCGCTGACTGATCCTCAGTTAACTCGATGTTCTGCAACTGTAGTCCCCTTTCTTTTGTTCCTTCAACGACTCTGTACAAAGCAGCTTTCAGGACGTTTCGTCAGACTGATTACAAGCCCGCTCCGAGAGTCACTTTCCACTTACTAGGGTTCTAGCAGTCTGTCTGTTCTGAGTTATCAGCTTGCAATCTCTCTCTCTTCTGTCTTGTCTGACAGGAAATCCACACTCGTCTGTCTCTAGCTCAGACTGAGCTCTGACAGGAACTAACCACGACTAACTCCAGTCTGGAATGAACACTGACAGGAAACATACTGGCTACTGCTGCCTAACTCACACCCTTAAATAGTCTAGGAAAGTGGTAATCTAGGAAAGTGTGTGTGATGTGAATGAATATCAGATTTTGCAGTTACCTTTTAGTGCATACTCCTGGAACATGTGTACCAAGCGCAGCTGGGCCACACATTTATGTTGTATTAACTGCCATATATGGTAATTCCGCTTCCTGCTTCAGGGGTGTATATGAATCCCTTTGTTAGCAATAAACGACAGAGCTTATTGACGCATCCTTTGGTCTGTGTCTTATTCTCTCTGGTACCACATTCCAAGGAGGAAAGGGTTAACGAGATAACAGCGACGACAACTGGCGCCCGAACAGGAGCCTGAGTTATTTTACTCTGAGGAATCCCGACCGATCCGGAGACGTGGGATGAGCGGAGCCCTCTGTTGGTGATATACACAGCGCTGGGGTAAGAATACTTATTATATTCTACCTAAAATCTATATCACTGTATAGTGGACTCCCTCCTCCCCGAGCGGTCGGCTTTCCAGTAATTCACAGGTATTCCTGGCTCAGGTCCCTTTGAACCAGTAGACCTTCAGATTAATTGTCAGTCCTGCCTTTCCTCCTTTGAAAAATGACAGTATGGATCCGATGATTGTGTTGTGGTTTTGTCTTGGTGTCTGTGTGATCGGATTGTTCATTTGGTTGGCGTACAAATCTTGGAAAGCGAGCAGTGGAATGGTTCAGAAACCTTTGTGGCCCATTGTCTAAGTGACGCAACTGTCTTGGTGACAGAGTCTTGGTGACAGTCTAAGTGACGCAATTGTCTTGGTGACAAACTTGTCTTGGTGACAAGAGAATCTCTTCTAGGTGAGGAGATACAAAAATGGGGAACCAAAACACCAAGGAAGGTGTTACTGCTAAAGATTTAGTTGTGCGCAGAGATTGTGTAAAGCAGGCATGAATGAAAACGGAGAATTGAACAGTGATAAATGGAAAAGGTTCTTTAACTCACATCATGGATGGTTGAGAGAAAAAGGACTGTTGAGAACAGTGAACCTGTGGATGAGTGCGTGTGATTATTTAGAAGACTGAAGAATTAGGAGACTGACATTACGCACTGACAAAAACAGGGATGACTGATTTACCCTCCTGTTTGCCCCCTACGTGAACTCCACCACAGTATCAGACTTTCCAACTGACTTCCCACGGACCGAACTGTTGGGTCTGCCCCAGGTGTGGACAGCAGAATCCCCTGACGGTAGATGTCTGTGTAGGTTGCGGTGGACCCAGACCTCCCCCGGCCAATTTATTTCCAATGAGGACAGTAATGGTACCTGGTACCCCGGGTGCTGCGGGAAGTGAGGTGGACGGACAAGCTCCAGGCGCCCCCCGGACAGCAGTATTGTACAGACCATGGAGCCCTTCAGAGCAGTTGACTCTAATGAAGCAACTAGACAGGATTTGCAAGCACTTATAAAAGAGAAATTGGCAGATGAAGCCAGATACGATAGACTGATAGATGAGACATACAAGTGTTATGTTGGTAGGACCGGACCTGATAATGCAGAAGTCAGTGACAGCAAGCAGAGATATAAGGGAGGGGGGAAGTGCTGGCAGCAGCGAGATGGCATTCCAGAGGGTGGTAAAAAAAAAAAAAAAAAAAAAAGCCTACGCTACCAGACAAAAGTTTTAAAGTACTTTTCTTTTTTATTTTTATCATTTTACAATCAGTTTTTTTCCACCTCTTTTCTGTTTTTTAATTAGCTGTTTTAGTAACAAGGGTTGTTTTTCAGAGTTTTATTCTCCAACCATAATTTTTTTTTTTTTCTTACCAGCCTGCTTTAGACCAAGGTCACTCCATAGATAAGGAGAATTACAGGCTGAGGGAGAGAGGACACACAAACTGCGCAGCGGTTTGACTAGCCCCTCCCGTCGGGCATTCGGTGAGGACGCACAGGAACCAGAGTGCAGCAGTTTTCAGATTTTTAAATCACCTTTGTTGAATAGGTTTTTGGAATAGACACAGTACGTAAGAATCGAAGGGCTAGGCATGTGAATAGAAGGTCAGAGTACGTGAGAAGCAAATAGGCAGCTTTTACGCTGCATAATGCGTTTTTGTTATTTGAAAGGCAACGGGGAAGTTTGTTAATAGATTACCATCTGCTATAAAAGAGCAGTGGTGCATCGTGTAGAAGGTACAGCAAGTTAATTTGAACGGACCAGGAAGTGATTTTTTTTTATGTGAATAAGATTGAAAAGGTGTTAAATCGTCTGTGAGAAAAAGATCACTGACATGTCACAAGAGCAGAATTCAGAGTCACACACATCACATGTCCATCATGTGGAGACTCGGGACAGGTATCTGTTTCTTGGTTTTGATCTTTTTAAGCTAGTTTTTTTTCTGGCTACAAGCTGTAGCGTGAAAGTTCTCAGGCATTCAGACTGAACTAGATAATAATTTTTTTTTTTGATACGTGATTTCAGTGCCTGTAGAGACTGCCAGTCTGCAAGAGATACTGGAAAGATGGAAAATGCCAAAAGTAGTTGTTCTGCAATATGTTGATGACTTACTGATTTGTGCCCCCTCCAGGAAACAGTGTCGCACTGCAACGATATCGCTCATGTTGTTTCTGTACCAAGCTGGATGTAAAGCGTCAAAGGATAAACTGCAATTTTGTAAATCTTCAGTTATCTTTTTGGGACATTGCATTACACCAGGGGCGCGACATCTGACCAGCGCTCGCAAAGAAGCTGTACAGAATTTTCCTATTCCTGTTAATGTTGCCGCTCTTAGGACATTTCTTGGACTGGTTTCCTACTGCAGGCAGTGGATACATGCTGTGTCAATCCTCATGCAACCTCTCTATGACTGTATCACCATTGTGCCTTTTAAACTAACTCCTGAAGGTATAGACTGTTTTTATTCTCTCAAAAACAGGATTGTGGCAGCTCCAGCGCTAGGAACCCCCAACTATGAACTACCATTCACCCTGTATCTCCACGAACAGCAGGGACACGTGGCAGGAGTATTGACTCAGTTACATGGTGACAACCAAAGGCCTGTAACCTATTTCAGTGGAAGACTAGATGCAGTGGCTAGAGGTGCCCCGTCCTGTGTACGGGCAGTACATGCTGTAGGACTATTGCTCCACAAATCATCAGACATCGTTCTTGATCATCCATTGACAGTACTTACACCTCATGATGTATATACCATACTGAACCAGGTGCAACCGGCACACCTTTCAGCTGCACGTCACCTTCGATTGCAATGTGCACTTTTAATGCCTCCAAATGTTTTTTTGCAGAGATGTACCACACTTAATCCTGCCACGTTGTTACCTCTCTCGGATCTAAAGGAGGGGTCAGGTACGGTATTGTACAAAGAAGATCCAAGAGAGGAGATTCCTCATGATTGTGTTCAGCTTATGGCACAGGAAACAGCAGGCCTACCCACAGTGTTTGAAACTGAAAGACTTAATGCTGATTTTGAATTTTTTGTAGATGGATCTCGCCACCAAGATGACTCGGTACCTTCCACACCGGGTATGCCATCGTCTCCCTGAATGCAGTGATCAAAGCAAAACCAATGCTCCCACATCAGTCGGCCCAGGAGGCTGAACTTAAGGCTCTGACCGAGGCCTGTAAGATAGCTGAAGGTAGAATTGTTAACATCTACACAGATTCTAGATACGCATTCGGTATAGCTCATGATTTTGGTCCAATTTGGAAATCTAGAGGATTCCTGACGGCAGCAGGACATCCCATTAAAAATGCTGACGCAGTCCAGCAGTTAATTGATGCATTACAATTACCAAAAGAGGTAGCTGTCATTAAAGTTAAAGCACATACCAGATGCACTGATCAGGTGAGTAAAGGAAACGCAATGGCCGATGCAGCAGCAAAAACAGCAGCCAGTAGACCACTCCAAGGGGTAACGATGCACCAGGTAAGCGCTCCCAAAAATCCCTTTGTGTCGGAGGATGCCTTAGCCCAGATGCAGGCTCAGGTGCGCCAGGAGGAAGTAGAAAAGTGGGAAAAAGAAGTTGCATGTCTGAATGCAGCAACTGGGGTATGGGAAGAGGGATGCGCCGATGCCTTCCAAGAGCGTTGTACTCTGCGGTTGCCCAGATGTTACATGGGCCAACCCACCAGTCCAAAACTGCTGTAATGAGCGTGATGCAGAAGCATTGGGTGGCACCAGGCTTTTCCACCTGTATAGAAGGCTTGATCCAGGGATGCATGGTATGTGCTACACATAATCAGGGAAGGGTAGTCAAGACACCACCCAAACACGCCCCTTGGCCCCTCTATCCTTTCCAGAGACTGCAGATTGATTATATTCAGCTGCCAAAATCAGGGTCATGGGAGTATGTGTTGGTGTGTTCTGATTTATTCTCAGGTTGGCCGGAGGCTTTCCCGATTGCCAAGGCTACGGCTGCGGCAACCGCAAAGAAGCTGCTTGCGGAGGTGGTGTGCAGGTATGGAGTACCAGAGGTGATCGAAAGTGACAGAGGTACACATTTCACAGGTGAAATAATGAATGAAGTCTTGACAGCTCTGGGAATTCAACAAGCTTTCCACACCCCATATCATCCACAAAGCAGTGGAAAAGTAGAAAGACTAAATGGGACATTGAAGTTAAAAATCCAAAAGGCCATGGCTGAAACAAGGAAATCTTGGCCTGAATGTTTACCATTAGCCCTATACTCAGTAAGGTACACTCCAAATAGAAAAACTGGACTTTCTCCGTATGAAGTACTGTTTGGCAAAGTGCCTAGCTTAGGATGTTTCTTTCCCCAAGCACTGGAAATGAGTAACCATGTATTAAGCTCATATGTAAGGGATTTGCATAAAAGACTTAAGAAAGTACATGATAATGTCTTCAGTTTTCTTCCAGATCCGAACCAGGATTCTGGGAGTCACAGTCTGCAGCCCGGAGACTGGGTAGTCATTAAAAGACACGTGAGAAAGAGTCTGAATCCGAGATTTGATGGACCTTTTCAAGTTCTACTGACGACAAGTACCGCAGTCAAGCTACAAGGCAAGGAAACTTGGATCCACGCATCTCATTGTAAGAAGATCCTTGGAGAGCCTCCAGAAGAGGAATGACGCTACTAATGACATTTGCTTGCATCCTTGCAGTAACGGATGCTTGGAACAGACTTAGCCGAGTAGATGGTGATGATAACAGATTCATTAGACACCACTTAGCTTTAGTGGATGGACTGAAAGAACAAAACCAAAATGTTGCAAACTGTTGGATTTGTACACACGCGCCGGTGACATCCACCAGTCTACCATTTCTTGCAGTCCCAGTCTCATGGGAAGAGATTAACTCTTGGGGTAACTGCTCAGACACATTAAGCAACAATGCCACTCAAAAACTTTGGAACACTACGGTAGGAAAACCGGTAGTGGGTTGGACTGATTTTCCATGGTGGCAGGGAAATCTAACAGGACAGATAATTCCAAGACAGTATCTATTTTTTGAAGGTGGGGCATGGGTACCCAGAAATAGAACTAGTATAACCTCTTTGGGAGAAATACCGACACAGGGGTTAAAGATAAGTTTTGGGGTCACTACAGGAAGCTTAGATGCTTTCAAACCCTCCCTATTAGAACGATACCTGCACACTGATAGATGGGAAAATAATGTTTTCTTTGAGAATGGAAATGATGAAACTTGTGCTAACAAACCAGGTAACCTGAGGTGTAATAAAGATGAAGGGTATCAGAAGAACACTCCCTCCTGCGGAGAACCTACCGCAGGATACTGCTCCCCACTAGGACAAAAGCCCGGATGGTGCATGATGAGTAATATTTCAAAGTTTATAAATTCGGCACACCGATTAGTATTACAGCATTCAGCTATATGGAACCTTCCACCATCAATGTATTGGGTATGTGGGGACAAGGCATTTAAGTGGCTTCCAGTAGGAGTCACCGGGAAATGCACCCTAGCTAGATTGACACCAGCCACCTATCTCATCACTCCAGATAGATTAAATCCATTGTCTATTCCAAAATATACACTACATAAACGATCTGCAGAGAATAGACCTCGCCCAAATGGGAGACCACACATAGTGGAGATGGGGATAGCAAATAAATTTTTCAGTGCATTATTTATTTACCCTATGATAACTCAGACGTGGGATAAGTTGGTAGAATCCACAGACTACCTAGATGATCAAATATGGGATATTTTAGATATCATGAATGGGTCACTTGCAGTACAGAACCAGTTAATTATTGTTACTAACCAACATACCCTCGTGTTAGATTACCTGACTGCAGCTCAAGGAGGGATGTGCCAGATTATTGGACCTGCATGTTGTCATTATATGATAATTCTAGTGTTTTAACCCTTAAACATAAGCTAGAGGATGTCATAAAGTTAAGGAAACTATATGATGAGGCAAATCTGAAGAATCAAGATTCATGGTGGGCAAATACTTTCTCCTTTCTTAACCCCGCAAATTGGTTCAAAGGCATAAGGGGATGGCTGACTGGGATAATACAAGCTGGCCTACAGGTTTTATTGATATGTCTTGCTATCTATTTAGTTTTTAAAAATTTGTTTGATGTGTATTAAACGATGTACTAGGAGACAGAGGAGGTATGAAGATGTGTATTGATTAAATGAAGGAACAAAAGGAGGGAAATGTGATCGCTGAACCAGCATTTTTTCTTAGAGCTAGCATTTTTCTAAAGTTCAGAGGCTTTGTTTTCTTTTTTAACCGACAGGTTGACGTGTGCCAGGAGACAAGATAAGATGTTCCTCATTTTAGTCAATACAATACATTCCCCCTCGCCTGAGAAGAGACGCTCTGTACTAGGAGCTAAACAGGGCCAAAAGCCAAGAATGGAGTTTTTTAAAGTGAAACTAGCATTTTATGTTTATGTTGTATTAACTGCCATATATGGTAATTCCGCTTCCTGCTTCAGGGTGTATATGAATCCCTTTGTTAGCAATAAACGACAGAGCTTATTGACGCATCCTTTGGTCTGTGTCTTATTCTCTCTGGTACCACATTCCAAGGAGGAAAGGGTTAACGAGATAACAGCGACGACAGCAGCATAATCCCCAATAGGCAGCATAGTAGTCCCCAATAGGCAGCATAATCCCCAATAGGCAGCATAATCCCCCATAGGCAGCATAATCCCCCATAGGCAGCATAATCTCCAATAGGCAGCATAGTAGTCCCCAATAGGCAGCATAGCAGTCCCCAATAGGCAGCATAGTGGTCCCCAATAGCAGCATAATCCCAATAGCAGCATAATCCCCCATAGGCAGCATAGTAGTCCCCAATAGGCAGCCTAATCCCCATAGGCGGCATAGTCCCCAATAGGCTAGGCACGGTGTTAAAAAAAAAAAAGCCAGTACTCACCTATGTCCCCTGCTGCTCTGAAGAGGCGTGCGCTCGACTCCGTCTTCTTCTGGCACAGGCGGCATGACGTCATCAGGCCGCGCAGGCGGCGTGATGACGATCCCGTCGTCTGTGCTGCGTATGAAAGGCCGCAAGTCCTTTCTCGCCGCATTGCAGTTCCGCCCGCGAACTGTGGTGACGTTCAATGTCGGCGGGGCCGACGGGCCGGATAAATGTCCTCAGCAGGCCGCATGTGGCACGCGGGCCGTAGTTTGAGGACCCCTGGTCTATCTTATTGTGCGCTCAATGCCAAAGTAATGCACTACCTATTGCGCTGCTGCACATAAGAAATGACTAAGTATACAATGATGCTGATAAATGCTTTATCTAAATGTGCACTCACTCCCAAAATAATATACTGCCAATTGGTCTGTATTATTATGCGCTCACTCCCAATAGCACTGATAATAAAGAAAAACACAGTGGCCAATAATAATTCTATGAACTTACATGCTGTGCGATGTCCGAGCCGTGTTCCTCTACCCGTTTCGTCCACACTTCTTCAGTGGGCGTGTCAGGCAAGAGGGACACCGTACATAATATACACATATGCATGGGCATATCCAGGGGGGCAGCCGGGCACGTGCCCCGGGCGCAGCCGGCAGGGGGGCGCAGTCGGGCCGCCTAATGCGGCGGTCCGCAGTGTCTCCCCCATGGCTGCATTCTGCCACCCCCGGCCTGTGAGTCGGCGGTTCTCTGTGCCGGCTGTCAAGCTGATAGCCAGCGCAGAGAAGCTGCTGCATGCCGGCTCCCAGGGACCAATTGTACTGGCATCTATACAGACGCCAGTACAATTGTAGCTCTGACCACCGGATCAGAGCGACGCTAGCAGCGTGATCAGGTCATGTGATCACGCTGCTGACGTCACTCGCCGGCGGCGCCCAGAGCTGAAGAAACCACCGAGGAGTAAGGGAAGGAGGGGGAATATAATGTGTTGGGGGATTTAGATTAGGGATGGGGGATACTTTGGGTGGGGGGATTTGGAGTGGGGATACTTTGGGTGGGGGGATTTTGAGTGGGGATGGGGATACTTTGTGTGGGGGGATTTTGAGTAGGGATGGGGATACTTTGGGTGGGGGGATTTTGAGTGGGGACGGGGATACTTTGTGTGAGGGGATTTTGAGTGGGGATGGGATACTTTGTGTGGGGGATTTGGAGTGGGGATGGGGGATACTTTGTGTGGGGGGATTTGGAGTGGGGATGGGGGATACTTTGTGTGGGAGGATTTTGAATGGGGATACTTTGTGTGGGGGATTTTGAGTGGGGATGGGATACTTTGTGTGGGGGGATTTGGAGTGGGGATGGGGGTTATTTAATGTGTGGGGGGATTTGGTGTGGGGATGGGGGATTTAATGTGCATGGGGATTTGGAGTGGGGATGGGGAATTTAATTTGTGTGGAGGGATTTTGAGTGGGGATGGGGATACTTTGTGTGGGGGGATTTTGAGTGGGGATGGGGGATACTTTGTGTGGGGTGATTTTGAGTGGGGATGGGGGATACTTTGTGTGGGGAGATTTTGAGTGGGGATGGGGATACTTTGTGTGGGGGATCTGGAGTGGGGATGGGGATACTTCGTGGTGGGGGATTTGGAGTGGGGATGGGGGATACTTTGTGTGGGGGATTTGGAGTGGGGATGGGGATACTTTGTGGGGGGGATTTGGAGTGGGGATGGGGAGGTTATTTAATATGTGGGGGGATTTTGAGTGGGGATGGGGCATTTAATGTGTGTGGGGGATTTGGAGTGGTGATGGGGGGTTATTTAATGTGTGGGGGGATTTGGAGTGGGGATGGGGGGTTATTTAATGTGTGTGGGGATTTGGCGTGGGGATGGGGAGGTTATTTAATGTGTGGGTGGATTTGGTGTGGGGATGGGGGATTTAATGTGCGTGGGGGTATTTGGAGTGGGGATGGGTATTTAATTTGTGTGGAGGGATTTGGAGTGAGGATGGGTGATTTAATGATGGGGAGATTTGAGGACACTGAGTATGTATGTATGAATGTATGAGGAAACAGTATGGGGGTGGGTGCAGACACAGTATGGTGAGTGGGGGGATGGGTGTAGACAGTATGGGGAGCAAACAGGTGAATGTATGTGGAATGAGGGTGATGGGATGTGTGCAGACACAGTATGGGGAGTCAGGGGTATGTGTGAGCAGACAGAAAAGAGAGTGAAGGGGTAAATATATGAGGAGACAGGATGGTGAACAGGGGGGATGTGAGAGGAGACAGTATGAGGAGGGAGGGGAATAGTGTGATACGACAGTATATTGCAGATATTTTTATTTAGGAGCATTATAATGACACTTCTATCTTTAAGGGCATCGTGTGGAGAGTTGCTGCAGAAGACCGGAGAAGATGGATATCTGCAGAGACGGCTGTGGATGAGAAAACTCATCATGGAGTCTGGACAAGATGAAGACAAGAAGGAGACTGACTCCAGAGACGACGACATATTTAAGGTACCTGGATGTAAACATTATTTGTGATACTGACTAATTCTCATGTTTTTATTTATGTTAGGAGCATTAAAGGGGTTGTCCAGGTTTGTGCAGAGTCTGCAGTCATTCTTTGTGACTGCAGACTTCTGAATTCTCACAGTGCTCACTGCACGCTTTTAGGATTCTCTTGTGCCGGTGATTTACATACATGCGGTTACATGCTGACTATACATGTGTGGCCTCACTCAATGAAAATGAACAGAGCAAGGCCGGGCACGTCTAGTCGGAATGTGGCCAGAAGTATATAAATCACATGCTTGTGCTGACATGACCGTGTACTCTCGCCACCGGTAAGGGAGAATCCTAAAAGTGTGCAGTCCATTAGTTGTGAGAATTCAGAAGCTGCAATGTCAGGATTCAGCTCTGCAGGCTCCAGTAGTTATCACATGGACACTTCACTCATATGTGACTTTCATACTTATGGTCCTGTGACAACGAGCTTCTCTTCCTGCTTCTCTCAGTTTTTCACTGAACATTGAGAGCATTAGAGAGAGCAGCTTGACGGTACATGACTAAGTGTGCAAATCGCATGTGTGATTGGGTGGGGGGGCGCCGAGCCGAATTCTTGCCCCAGGTGCCAGAAAGCCTAGATACACCTCTGCACATATGCATCCAATCAGCTGTTGCATCCCCGTCACATGAATTGTCAGCGTTACCATAGAGTATAATGCGGCGCGCTGCAATCTTCCACAGCGATACCGGAAATGGCACGTCACCTCCGGTCTATGGATGGAAAAACACCCAGGCTCCATGGTAACCAGCGCAATGCGTGTCAGCTAATCCAATGTTGCCGGAGAGGACAAGTCAGAAAGCGGTCAGACTGAAAACAGCGCACACCACTCATAGGTCAATCTGACAATAGATCATCACTTAAAACAAGTCATATACAAAATAATAATTATAAGTGACATTAAAGTGCAATAGTAAATATAAATGAAGTGATTAATTATATATATAAAAATAACATTACAGTGATTTTTTTTATATAATACATTTTCTAACATACTACTGAGACTATTTTTTATGTAATCACATCTTCCATAAATATATTTATGTGATATATTATAAAAAATATTTATCAACTAACCAAAATAGACAATAGAAATTAATGCAATCCTAATAATACAATTTAAAGTGCAACGTGCTAATACTAATTCATTAATAATATAAGTGAATATGCAAAAAATTTAAAAATTAAATAATTTTCTTGACTCGAAGTGATGATATCCAAAATTTCCCAATAGGCTCCAATAGTTATTTTCATTTTAATATCAGCCAGGAGATGACGAATCATATAATGTAAACAGCATGATGTACATTAAAAAAATCTGGTATAGAAGGGATACTAAAAAATGAAGATAAAAACAATATTAATTTCATAGTAAAAAAATGTTTTAAACAATAAAAGATCCCTATAAAAAACCCTCAACCGCTTGTTTTTTTATAGAGATCCTTTATTGTTTAAAAAAACATGTAGTCTCTTGTATTTCTCCTGGTTAAATATCATTCTATTAGTTGCTGCCCACTGTTCAAGCTTACCGTATCTAGATACTTCTGAATCCTGTTTCTGTTTTCACCTAGCTTTGCATCGTCTGCAAATTTCACTAGTTTAATGTAATTTCCCTTATCTAGATTATTTATAAAAATGTTGAACACTGGGGCCAGGACAGAATTTTGTGGTACCCCACTTGAAACACTCTTCCAAGTGGATGTGCAACCATTTATTACCACTCTTTGAGTACAAACACTGATCCAGTTATGAATCCTCCTAACCGTAGCCTTGTCAATACCATACTTAGTAATTTTTTCAATAAGGATACTGTGAGATAATTTAGCAAATGCTTTGCTGAAGTTGAGATATACTATATCTACTGCATTTCCTTGATCCACCCAGTCAATGATTCCATCATAGAAGGAAATTAGATTAGTCTGGCATGACTTGTTTGTTACAAACCCATGATGGCTCTGTATAATTGCTGTATTCTTATCCAAGCACTGACATGCATGCTGTTTAATAATTTAAACAAATAGATTCCTGCGCCTCCCAGAACTGCTCAAAATGATAGTGACAACAAGACTCCAAGTACACCAAATAAGGATAAATAGACTACCTTGGGTACTGGTCCAGGAAAGGGACCATAAATAGTGTGTAACACAATGAAAAACTTACTTAAGTCCTTTAGATGGCGACACGTGTTGCAGGTATGAAAAAACCCGGCTCCTCATTGAGATGATGGAGGACGCAGGGCGCGTGTAAGTGAACACAGCTGACAGGCAGGCAATCAAGTAGGGGAGCGTCCTCCCTGGAGAGCAGGATGCCTGCCAGGCTGTCGTGCGTGACTGTGTCAGAGTAAAATGGAATTCTGTGGCCTCAGGACGCCGTGAGGGAGAACGGGGTAAATTGGAGGTGGAGATGGAAGGACGGGTGACTCACCACAGGATAGGGGCCGAGGAGAGTCAATTCTATCCGACGCGTTTCAAAGGCACCCAGGCCTTCTTCATCAGGGATGGAGACTCGCTGGGCCACCGGTGTTAAATACCTATCGGTGTCCTCCACTCCTCCCCCAAAAGGAAAAAATTGACACATGTCGCCATAAAGGATGAATATGATTATGTGTCCAGTCACCCAAAAGAAAACCATGGCTGTTATGTACCCGAATAATAAATTAAAATCAAAATGCTTTATTAAGAAACAATTAAAAAAGTATGTGTGTATCATACAGGTAATTAAAACTAAATTCATAATTGCGATTTAGCAATACTCCAATTAAAATTTATATATGTGAATATGTGTACTAAAGTGACTAGTATAATGTAATGAAAATAGTACACAATAAACCCCTCAATAAAATGAAATAATTATGCTACAAATGGATTTCAAGAACTAAGACTACTAATAAGATAAAACATATGGCTAAAAATAAAACAATGAAAAAATGCAAAAAAATGCAAAAAAGTAAAATAAAAAAATAATTATTAAAATATATATATATATATACTGGCTATAGGTTACAAAATTTTTTAGATTTGGAAATATATGTGGAGAAAGAAGCTATCCATACCAGATGTCATCATAAAAATGTTGATGTCAACAGCTACATCGACATTCTGTCATGTGTGCATCGCCACGAAGATCGTCGCGGTTGCACATTCTGACTTCTCACAGCTGAGTTGCTGTTTCTTTGTGTTTGGCAGTTAGGGAGTTAATTCTGTCTGTGCTCAGTTCTGGGACTGGGTGCAGTTTTCTCCCTGCTGCAATTAATTATTTGTTGATTGGTTTCCTTTAAATCTCTGGTTGTCTGTGTTGGGAGTTGCCAGTGAAATTCTTCATGCAGACCACAGATAGGATTGTATCTGTATAGACTTAAGTTAAAGAGCTCCTTAGTTGTTTTAAGCTCACCTTGCTTAGAGTTTAATATCCCAGATCATTTATGTTCCTTCTGTGTTTGAGTGTGTATGCAAGTCTGTGTTTTCTCCAGTCTGTCTTATATGTCTAATCTGTGTATTTAGCAGAGATCAGCCCATATCCCTTTGGTGGTAATCAGAATCCTTCTTAGGACTGATTACAGGGTTCAGGGACTGATAGGAGACAGGGTTAGGCTGGAGACTTGGACCTCTGAACCATTATCAGTACCTCCAAGGTGAGGGATTAGTTAGGACCCCAGTTTAGGGTCAGGTTAGACCCCCGGTCCTCCTCTTTCCTGTGACAGTGTATCAAGTCCTCAAGATTAACCCTGAGTTCAACGGATATCGTGTCAGGTAAATCTATTCTTTATTTACATGCTGATGTTGCTAATCTATATGTTGTATAGAGTGTTGTTCTTTTAAGAATAGTTTACTGACATCGTACACATATCATAAGACCGCGTGACATTTTCACTGGCCCATAAAATTATTCCCAGTTGCCATGGATCCAGTAGCCCAGCTGGCTCTGCAGTTGCAGGGATTATCCATGGAGCTGACGGACATTAAGTCCAAAGTTTTGTCTCCCTCGGAGCAAACCAGATTTGAACCTAAAGTAGCTCTCCCGGACAGGTTCACTGGTGGGCGAGACAATTTTTTTACCTTCAGGGAAGCATGTAAATTGTATTTTCGGCTTCGGCCTCTATCATCAGGGAGTGAAGAGCAGAGAGTGGGAATTGTTATCTCGCTCCTACAAGGGGACCCTCAATCCTGGGCCTTCTCCCTTCCTCCGGGATCCCCCGGGTCTACAGTCAGTAGATCGATTTTTTACTGCCCTGGGTTTGGTATATGATGACCCAGATCGGGTCTCTCTTGCTGAGACAAAATTACGTAAGATACAGCAGGGAGATCGTCCGGCGGAGGAATTTGCTTCTGAGTTCCGTAGATGGGCCACAGATACTCAGTGGAATGACCCAGCTCTTAGGAGCCAGTTTTGTCATGGGCTTTCTGACAAATTAAAGGACGTTTTGGCTCAGTATGATTCTCCTCCATCACTGGAGGCTGCTATGGCCCTAGCTATCCGTACTGATAGACGGGTCCGGGAGAGGTGCGAGGTAACTCCGCCCCCTGTTGTTACTCCACCTACTACTAAAGTCCCTTATGTTGAGGTTCCCCTTGTCTGTTCGGAGGAGCCTATGCAGTTGGGAGGGACATCATTTCGTAGGAGGGGATTGGCGGTACGCCGCAGGACTAGAAGGTGTTTCTTCTGCGGGAAAGAGGGACATTTTGTTGGGGGATGTCCATCCCGTGCCTTGTTGAGCAAAAAGTCGCCGGAAAACTGTTAGTCCCAGGTTGTGTGGTGGACGACAACCTGGGAGTATGTATTTCGTCCGCTAGTTCTTCTCAGTTCCTTGTACCAGTGGAGGTGGTGGTTGGTACGAGAGTGGAGAGATTTTCTGTTCTTCTTGATAGTGGGTCCGGGGCTAATCTGGTTGACGCTCAGTTTGCTCAGGCTCAAGGTATGCATCTGAGTGTATTGGTCAAACCGATCCCTATATTCTCCATTGACGCCAGGCCTCTCGGCCAAGGTAGCTTTGTTCATGAGGTTCATAACATTGACCTTCGGGTAGGGGCAATACATAGGGAACTATTATCTTGTTATGTGTTGGAGGGTCTACCTACTCCTATTGTGTTGGGACTTCCTTGGTTGGTTAAACATAACCCTGTGATTAATTGGCAGTCCAGAGATATAAGCCAATGGGGGGAGTTTTGCAAAAGTAACTGCATGAACACAGTCATCAGTGCGGTCGTGCCTAGTACTTTGCCTCCTTTTTTGGAGGACTTTGGGGATGTGTTCTCTGAGGAGGGGTGTCAGGAGTTGCCTCCTCATCGCGTGTATGACTGCTCTATTAATTTACTTCCTGATGCTAAGTTACCTAAAGCTAGGTTATATAACCTTTCTGGTCCTGAGAGGCAGGCTATGAAAGATTATATTTCGGAAAGTCTGGCCAAAGGGCATATTAGACCTTCATCTTCCCCAGTGGCCGCGGGGTTCTTCTTTGTGAAGAAAAAAGATGGAGGCCTACGCCCTTGCTTGGATTTCCGCGAACTTAATCGGATTACTGTTCGAGATCCGTATCCACTCCCTCTGATTCCTGATCTCTTCAATCAAATTGTTGGCGCCAAATGGTTCTCTAAATTGGTGTCACGCTGTATAGCAGATATATATATATGTGATGTCAGTAATCTATATCAAAAGGGCAACATACTATATAACATGCGCATAGATATATGATAACATAGAATTACCTGACAGAAAGTCCAGTGGGTCAATACGGAATCCGTTATACGCTGTCTCCGGCTAGAGGGTGCCCGGGGTCTATGCTGACCCTAAACTGGGGTCCTAACTAATCCCTCTACTGGAGGTACTGTTAAAGGTACAGAGGTCCAGGCCACCAGCGTAAACCCTGTCTCCTATCAATCCCTGCCAACTGTAATCTAGTCCTAAGAAGGACCCTGATTACCACCAAAGGGAATGAACAGGTAACGGTTAATGAACAGAAAGACATACAAGAAAGACAAGAAATAAAGTAAATAAAGTCTTACATACAACACTCACACACAGTAGGAACACCTAAGGTCTCAGAGATAAACTATAAGCTATAAGAGTAAAAACAACTAAGGAGCTCTTAGCTTAAGTATTCTCAGAACCGATCCAGTCTGCTAGACTACATAAAGGCTTTCACCGGCATCTAACAAGCAGACTGGCAGGGATATGAAGGAATCTAATTAGAACATAATCAAAAGCAGCCGGGCGAGGCTGGACCTAGTCTTAGCAAAGAGCTAGGTAAAATTAACTCCCTCATTACCAAACACAAAGAAACAGCAACTCAGCTGTGAGAAGTCAGAGTGTGTAATCGCGACGATCCTTGTGGCGATACACACATGACAGTACCCCCCCTTCTACGAGGGGCCTCCGGACCCTCAGGGCCAGGCCTGCCCGGGTGAGTTGTGTGAAAGGTCCGAACCAATCGATCTGCATTAACATCAGACGCAGGGACCCACGTCCTCTCCACAGGACCATACCCCTCCAATGAACCAAGTACTGAAGGGATCGGCGACTGAGACGTGAGTCAATGATTTTCGACCCATGAAATTCCACGTTATCATTGACCACCACTGAAGGCGGAGGTAGAGGTGACGGTATGACTGGTGCCACATACTTTTTAAGTAATGACTTGTGAAACACATTATGAATTTTAAACGTAGGAGGGAGGTCCAGACGAAATGCCACAGGATTAATTATGGAACTGATCCTGTACGGCCCGATGAATCTGGGACCCAACCTCCAGGAGGAAACTTTAAGTTTTATATTCCTGGTAGACAACCAAACCAGATCGTTCACCTTCAGATCTAGACCAGAAACTCTCCTCCTATCAGCCATCCGTTTGTAACGGTTCCCCGTAACCTTCAGTCTTAACCGATCTGGAACTATCAGTCTCCCTGAAAGTCCCACAGAGGCATCCCCCTGAGCCCCCAATACCTCCCCCTCAAGCTCAGAGCATACAGCTGACACTACAACTCCCTCCTGAGGAATAGGAACCGGATCATCCGTCTTCCCGGCCCCTGGGAAAGTACGAGATAAGGCATCAGGAAGCAACTTTATTGAGCAGTCATATGCGCGATGAGGAGGTAACTCTTTACACCCCTCCTCTGAGAACATCTCCCCAAAGTCCTCCAGAAAAGGAGACAAAGTCCTAGGCACAACCGCACCGATGACCGTGCTCATGCAGTTATTCCTGCAAAATTCACCCCACTGGCTTATCTTTCTGGATTGCCAATCAATCACTGGGTTATGTTTAGCCAACCAAGGAAGTCCCAACACAATAGGAGTAGGTAGACCCTCCAACACATAACAAGACAATTGCTCTTTATGTCTTGCCCCTACTCGAAGATCTATGTTATGAACAGCTTGTACCAAGCTACCTTGACCGAGAGGTCTAGAATCAATAGAGACTATAGGGACCGGTTTGGCCAATACACTCAGTTGCATACCATGCACCTGGGCAAACCGAGCGTCAACCAGATTAGCCCCGGACCCACTATCAAGAAAAACAGAAATCCTCTCAGTTCTAGTACCAATCACCACCTCCGCAGGCACGAGAAACTGAGAGGGATTTGGGGACGAAATACACACTCCCAGGTTAACTCCTTTGCTCAAAGAGGCCCGGGATGGACACCCCCCAACAAAATGTCCCTCTCTCCCGCAAAAGAAACACCTTCTAGTCTTGCGGTGCACCGCCAATTCCCTCCTACAAAAAGATGTCCCTCCCAACTGCATGGGTTCCTCAGAACAGACCAGGGGAACCTCAGTATAAGGGACTTTAGTAGTAGGTGGAGTCATCACGGGAGGCGGAGTTACCTTGCGTCTTCCCCGAATTCGTCTATCAATGCGAATAGCGAGGGCCATAGCAGCCTCCAGTGATGGAGGAGAATCATACTGAGCCAACACATCTTTTAATTTGTCAGACAACCCTTGACAAAACTGGCTCCTAAGAGCTGGGTCATTCCACTGAGTATCTGTTGCCCATCTACGGAACTCAGAAGAAAATTCCTCCGCTGGACGATTTCCTTGCCGTATTTTACGTAACTTTGTTTCAGCAAGGGAAACTCGATCCGGATCATCATATACCAGACCCAGGGCAGTAAAAAATCGATCCACTGACTGGAGATCTGGGGAGCCTGGAGGAATAGAGAACGCCCAAGATTGAGGGTCCCCTTGTAAGAGCGAGATAACAATTCCCACCCTCTGCTCTTCACTCCCAGATGACCGAGGCCGCAGCCGAAAGTACAATTTACATGCCTCCCGGAAAGTAAAAAATTTGTCCCGCCCACCAGTGAACCTGTCCGGAAGAGCAACCTTAGGTTCAGATCTGGTTTGCTCCGGGGGGGACAGAACCTTGGACTTAATGTCTGCAAACTCCATGGACAACCCTGCAACTGCCGGGCCAGCTGGGCTACTGGATCCATGACAGCTGGAGAGAATCTTTAGTATGGCCGGTGAAAATGTCACGCTGTATAGCAGATATATATATATGTGATGTCAGTAATCTATATCAAAAGGGCAACATACTATATAACATGCGCATAGATATATGATAACATAGAATTACCTGACAGAAAGTCCAGTGGGTCAATACGGAATCCGTTATACGCTGTCTCCGGCTAGAGGGTGACCGGGGTCTATGCTGACCCTAAACTGGGGTCCTAACTAATCCCTCTACCTGGAGGTACTGTTAAAGGTACAGAGGTCCAGGCCACCAGCGTAAACCCTGTCTCCTATCAATCCCTGCCAACTGTAATCTAGTCCTAAGAAGGACCCTGATTACCACCAAAGGGAATGAACAGGTAACGGTTAATGAACAGAAAGACATACAAGAAAGACAAGAAATAAAGTAAATAAAGTCTTACATACAACACTCACACACAGTAGGAACACCTAAGGTCTCAGAGATAAACTATAAGCTATAAGAGTAAAAACAACTAAGGAGCTCTTAGCTTAAGTATTCTCAGAACCGATCCAGTCTGCTAGACTACATAAAGGCTTTCACCGGCATCTAACAAGCAGACTGGCAGGGATATGAAGGAATCTAATTAGAACATAATCAAAAGCAGCCGGGCGAGGCTGGACCTAGTCTTAGCAAAGAGCTAGGTAAAATTAACTCCCTCATTACCAAACACAAAGAAACAGCAACTCAGCTGTGAGAAGTCAGAGTGTGTAATCGCGACGATCCTTGTGGCGATACACACATGACAATTGGATCTCAGGGGGGCGTATAATCTGATTAGGATAAAAGAGGGGGATGAGTGGAAAACGGCGTTTAACACGCCGGAGGGACATTATGAGAACCTTGTCATGCCTTTTGGTCTGACTACTGCACCAGCAGTATTCCAACATTTTGTTAATGACATTTTTCGTCATCTGGTGGGGCTGTTTGTGGTCGTATATTTGGATGACATTTTAATTTACTCACCAGATCTTGTGTCTCACCAGGAGCATGTGAGACAGGTGTTGCAGATCTTGCGAGACAATAAACTATACGCCAAACTGGAAAAGTGTGTATTCGCCGTACAGGAACTTCAGTTTTTGGGTTTCTTGGTGTCAGCCTCCGGTTTCCGTATGGACCCTGAAAAGGTGAGAGCAGTGCTTGAATGGGATCAGCCAGAGGATCTTAAGGCTCTGCAGCGTTTTCTGGGGTTTGCTAACTACTACCGGAAATTTATTTGTAATTTCTCATCTGTTGTCAAACCTCTCACTGACATGACAAGAAAGGGGACGGATTTTTCTAAATGGTCGGACAAAGCTTGCCAAGCTTTTTCCTCTTTGAAAAAATGTTTTGCTTCGGCACCCGTTCTCATCCAACCAGATGCATCACAGCCGTTCGTTGTGGAGGTGGACGCGTCTGACGTAGGGGTGGGTGCAATATTGTCCCAGGGTCCGTCCCCTGGTAAATGGCATCCGTGCGCTTTCTTTTCTAAAAAATTGTCGTCCGCCGAAAGGAATTATGATATCGGCAATAGGGAACTTTTGGCCATTAAGTTGGCTTTTGAAGAATGGCGTCACTTTTTGGAGGGGGCAGTCCACCCGGTCACCGTCATTACTGATCACAAGAACCTGATGTATTTGGAATCTGCTAAGCGTCTGAATTCCAGACAAGCTCGATGGTCGTTGTTTTTTACCAGGTTTAATTTTGTTGTCACTTATCGCCCTGGATCTAAGAATGTTAAGGCGGATGCCTTGTCTCGCAGTTTCCCAGGGGCCGGGAAAATGGATGACCCGATTCCTATCCTTCAGGAGGGGGTGGTAGTGTCGGCTGTATGTTCTGAGCTTGAGGAGGAGGTGTTAGAGGCTCAGGGGACGCCCCTGCAGGACCTCCAGGGAGACTGTTTGTCCCAAATCAGTTGAGACAAAAGGTTATTGAGGCACATCATAATTCTGCTTTAGCAGGACATCTAGGGAGTAAGGCTACTTTAGATCTCCTTTCTCGCCGGTTTTGGTGGCCTAACGTTAATAAAGATGTTTTAACTTTTGTCGCGTCCTGTGGGGTTTGTGCTCGCTCTAAGACCCCTCATACCCGTCCGTCTGGGACCCTCTTACCCTTGAAACTTCCGGAGCGTCCATGGACTCATTTGTCTATGGACTTCATCACGGACCTTCCTCAGTCGTCAGGGAAGACTGTCATACTGGTGGTTGTTGACAGGTTCAGTAAGATGGCACATTTCATTGCTCTTCCTGCCCTCCCTAATGCTAAAACTCTGGCGCAGGTGTTCATTGGGGAGATTGTGAGACTTCATGGGTTGCCTTCTGATGTGGTGTCAGATAGGGGGTCTCAGTTTGTGTCCAAGTTTTGGAGGGCATTTTGTTTACGTCGGGGGATGCAATTGTCATTTTCCTCGGCTTTTCATCCGCAGACCAATGGTCAGACAGAGCGTCTGAATCAAAGCCTAGAGACTTATCTTCGGTGTTTTGTCTCAGAGAACCAGGAGGACTGGTCTTCTTTCTTGCCTCTGGCAGAGTTCGCTCTTAACAACAGGCGGAGCGAGTCCACTGGTAAGTCCCCGTTTTTTGGGGCATATGGTTTTCATCCCCAGTTTTGTACATTCAATGGGGGGGGCCCTTCTGGGGTTCCTGAGGAGGAGCGTTTCTCGTCGTCACTTGCTTCAGTGTGGAGAGGTGTATTGAATAATCTGAGTGCTATGGGGAACCGTTATAAACGTATGGCTGATAGGAGGAGAGTTTCTGGTCCAGATCTTAATGTGAACGATCTGGTATGGTTGTCTACCAGGAATATAAAACTTAAAGTTCCCTCCTGGAAGCTGGGCTCCAGATTCATCGGGCCGTACAGGATCAGTTCCATAATTAATCCTGTGGCATTTCGTCTGGACCTCCCTCCTACGTTTAAAATTCATAATGTGTTCCACAAGTCATTACTTAAGAGGTACGTGGCACCAGTCATACCATCACCTCTACCTCCTCCTCCAGTGGTGGTCAATGGTAACTTGGAGTTTCAAGTGTCAAAGATCATTGACTCACGTCTGAATCGCCGGTCCCTTCAGTACTTGGTGCATTGGAAGGGGTATGGTCCAGAGGAGAGGACGTGGGTTCCTGCGTCTGACATTAACGCAGATCGTTTGGTGCGGACCTTCCACAGAACTCACCCGGGCAAACCTGGCCCTGAGGGTCCGGAGGCCCCTCGTAGAAGGGGGGGTACTGTCATGTGTGCATCGCCACGAAGATCGTCGCGGTTGCACATTCTGACTTCTCACAGCTGAGTTGCTGTTTCTTTGTGTTTGGCAGTTAGGGAGTTAATTCTGTCTGTGCTCAGTTCTGGGACTGGGTGCAGTTTTCTCCCGGCTGCAATTAATTATTTGTTGATTGGTTTCCTTTAAATCTCTGGTTGTCTGTGTTGGGAGTTGCCAGTGAAATTCTTCATGCAGACCACAGATAGGATTGTATCTGTATAGACTTAAGTTAAAGAGCTCCTTAGTTGTTTTAAGCTCACCTTGCTTAGAGTTTAATATCCCAGATCATTTATGTTCCTTCTGTGTTTGAGTGTGTATGCAAGTCTGTGTTTTCTCCAGTCTGTCTTATATGTCTAATCTGTGTATTTAGCAGAGATCAGCCCATATCTCTTTGGTGGTAATCAGAATCCTTCTTAGGACTGATTACAGGGTTCAGGGACTGATAGGAGACAGGGTTAGGCTGGAGACTTGGACCTCTGAACCATTATCAGTACCTCCAAGGTGAGGGATTAGTTAGGACCCCAGTTTAGGGTCAGGTTAGACCCCCGGTCCTCCTCTTTCCTGTGACAGTGTATCAAGTCCTCAAGATTAACCCTGAGTTCAACGGATATCGTGTCAGGTAAATCTATTCTTTATTTACATGCTGATGTTGCTAATCTATATGTTGTATAGAGTGTTGTTCTTTTAAGAATAGTTTACTGACATCGTACACATATCATAAGACCGCGTGACACATTCGTAGCTGTCATCTCCCTGTATGGTTGACTAATATCCCTAAGGGCCAATTCACGCGAGTTAGACAAAATTGTTCCAGCATACAAGAGTATAATAAAGAAGCTGATCACTTAATCAGCCAATTCCTTGAAAAAGGATATTCAGAGTCTGCTCTACAAATATCTAAAAGGAAGGTTGGACTATTACCCAGATACACCTTAGTCCATAAAGCTCAATCTAACCAGAGCGTTATACCAACTATTGCTGAACAAATCCATGATTTACCGATCATTACTCAATACCATCATAACCATCAACAATTTACAAACATTATTCGCAAATACTGGTGTATTCTCCGAGGTGACAAGAAAATTGGAGACTTTTTACCAAAATGTCCCAAGTTTGTATTTAGGAAGGCTCAATCAATAGGCAACCTAGTAGCCCCAACTGTGGGGAATAAAGTGGTCAAATCTACTGGTGCTGCATTAAAAGGTTTTACACCATGCGGTACTTGCGCATGCTGTTTCGAGACTACTTTTCGCAAAGTCAAACAAACTACGTTCTATGATACACTTAACCAGCGGCAATATTATATTAATTAAAGACTCCATCTCTTGTTTCACCTCTGGGGTAATTTACCTAAAACAGTGTCCTTGCCAAAAAATTTATGTGGGTCGAACTAAGCGTAAACTGAAGGACCGGATAAAGGAACATTTTAATAATATCAAGAAAGGCTTCAGTGGGCACCCACTATCTAAGCATTTCTTGGAACATCATAACAAGTCCGTGAGGGGTGCGCGTTTCTTGTGGAATCCAAATAGTCCGTAAGAACATCAGGGGCGGTGACTATCTTAAACGAATGTCACAAATCGAGTCCCGTTGGATTTTTAGTTTGGACACTTTAGCCCCTAAAGGGTTAAATTATGAGATAGAGCTTTTTGCTTTTTCTTAAGCACCTGATCATCAGTTTTATGATAACCATTACTAGCGGGTAGCCTATCACTGGCTAAGGCTATATGTAACCTATAGCCAGTATATATACATATATATGTATATATATACATATATATTTTAATAATTATTTTTTTATTTTACTTTTTTGCATTTTTTCATTGTTTTATTTTTAGCCATATGTTTTATCTTATTAGTAGTCTTAGTTCTTGAAATCCATTTGTAGCATAATTATTTCATTTTATTGAGGGGTTTATTGTGTACTATTTTCATTACATTATACTAGTCACTTTAGTACACATATTCACATATATAAATTTTAATTGGAGTATTGCTAAATCGCAATTATGAATTTAGTTTTAATTACCTGTATGATACACACATACTTTTTTAATTGTTTCTTAATAAAGCATTTTGATTTTAATTTATATTCGGGTACATAACAGCCATGGTTTTCTTTTGGGTGACTGGACACATAATCATATTCATCCTTTATGGCGACATGTGTCAATTTTTTCCTTTTGGGGGAGGAGTGGAGGACACCGATAGGTATTTAACACCGGTGGCCCAGCGAGTCTCCATCCCTGATGAAGAAGGCCTGGGTGCCTTTGAAACGCGTCGGATAGAATTGACTCTCCTCGGCCCCTATCCTGTGGTGAGTCACCCGTCCTTCCATCTCCACCTCCAATTTACCCCGTTCTCCCTCACGGCGTCCTGAGGCCACAGAATTCCATTTTACTCTGACACAGTCACGCACGACAGCCTGGCAGGCATCCTGCTCTCCAGGGAGGACGCTCCCCTACTTGATTGCCTGCCTGTCAGCTGTGTTCACTTACACGCGCCCTGCGTCCTCCATCATCTCAATGAGGAGCCGGGTTTTTTCATACCTGAAACACGTGTCGCCATCTAAAGGACTTAAGTAAGTTTTTCATTGTGTTACACACTATTTATGGTCCCTTTCCTGGACCAGTACCCAAGGTAGTCTATTTATCCTTATTTGGTGTACTTGGAGTCTTGTTGTCACTATCATTTTGAGCAGTTTTGGGAGGCGCAGGAATCTATTTGTTTATATTTACTTAGTTACCTTTCTTGTCAGCATTTGCACAGTAGTTGACAGATCTCCAGCAGCCTCCTACCAGAGCATATTTAGGCAGGTTCATAGTTCAGTTTTGGGACATATCATTGCTCATCAGCATTTCTCTATTTATTTGCACAGCCATATATGCACTGTTTTTTATGCTCCAATTTTGCTAGTTGCGCCAGTGTATATTTTTTGTAATCATTTAACTCTGTTTAATAATTTGTTAAAAATCTTTCCTTATATAAAAGGCTCACTGGCCTGTAATTTCCTGGCTCTGTGTTATTTCCCTTTTTGAAGATAGTGACATTTGCCATTCTCCTATCTTCTGATGCTTCTTCTGATCTCCAGGATTTTTCAAAGATTCTGGCTAGTGGTTTAGCAATTTTCTCTGCTGACTCTTTCAGTATACTAGGATGTAATTCATCTGGACCAGGAGATATAAATTTATTTAAATTAGCTAAGTGTTCCCTCACCATCTCTTTGTGTATGGATAGTGTGGATTCTTTTATACTTTCGATAGCACCGTGAAGATCAGTTGATATTACAATTACTTTCTTAGAGATCACAGATGCAAAATAGGAATTTAAAAGTTCGGCCTTCTCAACATCATTGTTGGCCACTTCACCCTTTTCATCCTGTAAAAATCTTATAGAGTCTTTGACTTTTCTTTTGCCTTTGACATGCCCCCAAAATCTTTTTATTGCTTTTGGTCTCCCTTGCAAGCCTCACTTCATTACTGGACTTATCTCTTCAAAGCAAATTGATATTATGACTAATTTGACAGGACCGATCCCTCATGAACTCACGTTGATGTTGGGTCATGAGGTTATTCTTACCGGGAAACTCCAGTATAGCATCTCGTAGGAAACCTTCAAGGATTTTACCCACAGTGGAGGTTAAACTTACCGGCCATCAATTTTCAGTTAAGGAGACATTTATTAATATCCCTGATAATGTCATCTGTCATACATCATACACACACGCGGCTCCAATCCGTATATATCGTACACACACGTCTCTGCTTTGTACACATCTTACATGCACGTCTCTGCTTTGTACACATCGTACACACACGGCTCCGTTCCGTACACCTCATACACACACGGCTCCACTCCGTACACATCGTACACACACAGCTCTGCTCCGTACACCTCATACACACACGACTCTGCTCCGTACACCTCGTACACATGCAGCTCTGCTCTGTACACCTTGTACACACGCGGCTCCGCACATCTCGTACACACACGGCTCAGCTCCGTACACCTCATACACACGCGGCTCTGCTCCGTACACCTCGTACACACACGGCTCCGCTCCATACACCTTGTACACACACAGCTCCGCTCCGTACACCCCGTACACACACGGCTCTGCTCTGTACACCTCGTACACACACGGTTCCGCTCCGTACACCTCGTACACACACGGCTCGGCTCAGTACACCTCGTACACACGGGGCTTCGCTTCGTACACCTCGTACACACACGTCTCCGCTCCGTACACCTCGTACACACACGTTTCCGCTTCGTACACCTCGTACACACACGGCTCGGCTCCGTACACCTCGTACACACACGGCTCCGCTCCGTACACCTCGTACACACACGGCTCCGCTCCGTACACCTCGTACACACTCGGCTTCGCTCCGTACACCTCGTACACACACGGCTCCGCTCCATACACCTCGTACACACACGGCTCCGCTCCGTACACCCCGTACACACACGGCTCAGCTCCATACACCTCGTACACACGGCTCCGCTCCATACACCTAGTACACACACGGCTCTGCTCCATACACCTCGTACACACACGGCTCAGCTCCGTACACCTCGTATACACACGGCTCTGCTCCGTACACCTCGTACACACACGGCTCCGCTCCATACACCTTGTACACGCACGGCTCTGCTATATCCACCCTGTAAACCCCTCCTGACCCACACACAAACTTCCCCTCATCCAGCACCATGACAACCAGCACAGCAGAGTCCTGCATACACTGAGGCCCCTGATCATGTGACCCCTGACTCCTCCCCTCCTGTGACCTCATCACAGGTCCTGTGTGCACAGAGCAGCCATATATGTGGACTGCGGCTCTGCAGGTGGAGGTAGGTGCTGGAGATTCCCCATTACTGGGCGGGGGACTCAGTACAGCAGCGAGTACCTGATACCAGAGACAGGGAACAGCTCAGCGGTTTCCTCACGCACAACGTCCCGTTCACACTGTGCAGACTGATAACTCCACCTATAGGAATAACTGAGGAGGAAACGGTCTGACACCGGCTGCATCGGACAATAATCGGAGAGGTCATGGGTCAGAGTGTGCCTCACAGAATGGAGGAGGTTCTGTGTCTCTCTTGGTGTACCTCAGTACAATGGAGGAGGCTCTGTATCTCTGGTGTACCTCAGATATAATGGAGGAGGCTCTGTCTCTTGGTGTACCTCAGATATAATGGAGGAGGCTCTGTCTCTTTATCTTGGTGTACCTCAGATATAATGGAGGAGGCTCTGTCTCTTGGTGTACCTCAGATATAATGGAGGAGGCTCTGTCTCTCTTGGTGTACCTCAGATATAATGGAGGAGGCTCTGTCTCTTTATCTTGGTGTACCTCAGATATAATGGAGGAGGCTCTGTCTCTTGGTGTACCTCAGATATAATGGAGGAGGCTCTGTATCTCTTGGTGTACCTCAGATATAATGGAGGAGGCTCTGTCTCTCTGGTGTACCTCAGATATAATGGAGGAGGCTCTGTATCTCTTGGTGTACCTCAGATATAATGGAGGAGGCTCTGTCATCTCTTGGTGTACCTCAGATATAATGGAGGAGGCTCTGTCTCTCTTGGTGTACCTCAGATATAATGGAGGAGGCTCTGTATCTCTTGGTGTACCTCAGATATAATGGAGGAGGCTCTGTCTCTCTGGTGTACCTCAGATATAATGGAGGAGGCTCTGTACTCTCTTGGTGTACCTCAGATATAGTGGAGGAGGCTCTGTCTCTCTTGGTGTACCTCAGATATAATGGAGGAGCTCTGTCATCTCTTGGTGTACCTCAGATATAATGGAGGAGGCTCTGTCTCTCTGGTGTACCTCAGATATAATGGAGGAGGCTCTGTTCTCTTGGTGTACCTCAGATATATGGAGGAGGCTCTGTCTCTCTTGGTGTACCTCAGATATAATGGAGGAGGCTCTGTCTCTCTTGGTGTACCTCAGATATAATGGAGGAGGCTCTGTCTCTCTTGGTGTACCTCAGATATAATGGAGGAGGCTCTGTTCTCTTGGTGACCTCAGATATAATGGAGGAGGCTCTGTCTCTCTTGGTGTACCTCAGATATAATGGAGGAGGCTCTGTTCTCTTGGTGTACCTCAGATATAATGGAGGAGGCTCTGTATCTCTTGGTGTACCTCAGATATAATGGAGGAGGCTCTGTCTCTTTCTTGGTGTACCTCAGATATAATGGAGGAGGCTCTGTCTCTTGGTGTACCTCAGATATAATGGAGGAGGCTCTGTTCTCTTGGTGTACCTCAGATATAATGGAGGAGGCTCTGTATCTCTTGGTGTACCTCAGATATAATGGAGGAGGCTCTGTATCTCTTGGTGTACCTCAGATATAATGGAGGAGGCTCTGTCTCTCTTGGTGTACCTCAGATATAATGGAGGAGGCTCTGTCTCTCTTGGTGTACCTCAGATATAATGGAGGAGGCTCTGTCTCTCTTGGTGTACCTCAGATATAATGGAGGAGGCTTGTCTATCTTGGTGAACCTCAGATAAAATGGAGGAGGCTCTGTCTCTTATCTTGGTGTACCTCAGATATAATGGAGGAGCTCTGTATCTCTTGGTGTACCTCAGATATAATGGAGGAGGCTCTGTCTCTCTTGGTGTACCTCAGATATAATGGAGGAGGCTCTGTCTCTCTTGGTGTACCTCAGATATAATGGAGGAGGCTCTGTCTCTCTTGGTGTACCTCAGATATAATGGAGAGGCTCTGTCTCTCTTGGTGTACCTCAGATATAATGGAGGAGGCTCTGTCTCTCTTGGTGTACCTCAGATATAATGGAGGAGGCTCTGTCTCTCTTGGTGTACCTCAGATATAATGGAGGAGGCTCTGTCTCTCTTGGTGTACCTCAGATATAATGGAGGAGGCTCTGTCTCTCTTGGTGTACCTCAGTGCAATGGAGAGGCTCTGTCTCTCTGTGTACCTCAGATATAATGGAGGATGCTCTGTCTCTCTTGGTGTACCTCAGATATAATGAGGAGGCTCTGTCTCTCTTGGTGACCTCAGATATAATGGAGGATGCTCTGTCTCTTTATCTTGGTGTACCTCAGATATAATGGAGGAGGCTCTGTCTATTGGTGTACCTCAGATATAATAGAGGAGGCTCTGTCTCTCTTGGTGTACCTCAGATATAATGGAGGAGGCTCTGTCTCTCTTGGTGTACCTCAGATATAATGGAGGAGGCTCTGTCTCTCTGGTGCACCTCAGATATAATGGAGGAGCTCTGTCTCTTTATCTTGGTGTACCTCAGATATAATGGAGGAGGCTCTGTCTCTCTTGGTGTACCTCAGATAAATGGAGGAGGCTCTGTCTCTCTGTGTACCTCAGATATAATGGAGGAGGCTCTATTCTCTTGGTGTACCTCAGGTGCAATGGAGAAGGCTCTGTCTCTCTGTGTACCTCAGATAAAATGGAGGAGGCTCTGTCTCTCTGTGTACCTCAGATATAATGGAGGAGGCTCTGTCTCTCTTGGTGTACCTCAGTGCAAATGGAGAAGGCTCTGTCTCTCTGTGTACCTCAGATAAATGGAGGAGCTCTGTCTCTCTGTGTACCTCAGATATAATGGAGGATGGCTCTGTCTCTCTTGGTGCACCTCAGATATAATGGAGGAGGCTCTGTCTCTCTTGGTGTACCTCAGATATAATGGAGGAGGCTCTGTCTCTCTTGGTGTACCTCAGATATAATGGAGGAGGCTCTGTCTCTCTTGGTGTACCTCAGATATAATGGAGGAGGCTCTGTCTCTCTTGGTGTACCTCAGATATAATGGAGGAGGCTCTGTATATTTGGTGTACCTCAGATATGAATGGAGGAGGCTCTGTATCTCTTGGTGTACCTCAGATATAATGGAGGAGGCTCTGTTCTTGTGGTGTACCTCAGTAAATGGAGGTGGCTACTGTTCTCTGGTGTACCTCAGTGCAATGGAGATGCGTCTGTCTCTCTGTGTACTCAATAAAAGAGATGCACTCGTGTAGTGAAATATGTATATGTATGCGATTATGACCAGCATGAGTACGTTTGTCTAAGGGTATGCACACTAACGAATCGCAAACGAGATACAAAACGCACATTTGCGATCTGTAGCGATCTGTGGTGCTGTAGCAGCGATGCCTGCTGTGTCCTGAGTTCACTAAGCGTTCTGGACTCTTTTTGATCATTGGTGTCCTGCTGGTGAGCCTATATCGCTGTGTTTGGCACCTTTTGCGAACGACGAGCGACCTCGTTTGTGACGCATATGGTGTTTAGCATCACGGAATGGATCGCAATATCTGTAAGTTCTCTTTTGCGTCACAGAGAGGATCGCAGAAGTTGCAAAGCAGGCTAGCAGGACGCAGAGAGCAGGAGCGATGCTGGAAATTCCTATGAATCAGAAGCGCTCAGTACATGCTAATGACAGATCTTAACGACCGCCAAAGTCGTTAAAGAGATCGCTGACCGCTGATGAGTTGTTAATGAGATCTCCTGTTTGGCAGCTACTAGCGACCTAAAAGAGATCACACCAACGATCTCATTAGCTTGCGTCGTTATTGAGATCGCTAACCAGATCGCTAAGTGTGGCAGTACCTTTAGGCTGCAGCTCTCCACACAGGTCATGACCTCATGCTAGCCTGACTGGCAGTCTCCTAGTCTCCAATCTCTCCAGGGTGCCTTCCTGAGAGCACATAAGGTACTGCCACACTAAGCTATTCCGCTAGCGATCTCGTTAGCGTTGCATACTAATGAGATCGCTAGCGGGATTGTTTCTATATCGCTAAATGCGGCCACATTTAGCGATATAGTTAACGACGCTATCGCCGTTAGCGATCTTCTTAACGACTTTAGCGGTACAAAAGTACCGCTAAATCGCTAAGAAAAGGTGCCACACAGCGATTAGATACTTACCCAGCGGGAGCGCCGACGATAAAATAGGGTCCGGAGCGATTCCAGCGACGAGCGAGATCACAGCAGGAAGCTCGTCGCTGGAAGCTGCCGCACTGAACAATATCGCTAACGGGATCGCTAAATAGTGACGTTTTTTAGCGATCCCGTTAGCGATATTGTTTAGTGTGGCATACCCTATAGAATTGGAGCATTTCACACCTGCTGGCTCTTTTGAAGTTAGATGCCAATTGCTAGATATCTATGTTTTATGTTGCTCTAAAGAATCCATAGCCTTAAGGGCCCGTCTCACATAGCGATATCGCTAGCGAGATCTGTGCTGAGTCACTAGTTTTGTGACGCAGCAGCGAGCTCACCAGCGATATCGGTGTGTGTGACATTCAGCGACGATCAGCCCCCCTGCCGGGTATCGCTGATCGTCGCTGAAATGTCAGGACATTTTTTTGATCGCTGGTCTCCCGCTGACAGGCACGCATCGCTGCGTGTGACAGGCGGGAGACCAGCGATCCGCTGGTAACCAAGGTACACAGCGGGTTTCCAGGCGCGGGGCTGTGCCTGGAAACCCGCTGTGTACCTTGGATACCAGCGCCCTGATGCAGGGAGCTGGTAACCAAGGTACACAGCGGGTTTCCAGGCACTGCGCAGCGCCTGGAAACCTGCTGTGTACCTTGGTTACCAGCTCCCTGCATCAGGGCGCTGGTATCCAAGGTACACTGCGGGTAACTAAGCGATGTTTACCCGCAGTGTCCTTGTGCTGATCGCTGCCTGAGCTGCCTGTTTCGCAGCTCAGCAGCGATCATGTAGCAATACACCAGCGATCCTGATCGTTGTCGGGATCGCTGGTGTATCGCTATGTGAGACCCAGCCTTTAAGGGTATGCCACACTAAGCGAGATCACTAACGAGATCGCTAAAACGTCACTATTTAGCGATCTCGTTAGCGACCTCGTTGTGTGTGGCATGTAGCAACGATGTGGCCCCTGCTGTAATGTCGCTGATCGTTCACTAGCGTTCTGGACCGTTTTTTGATCGTTGGCGTCCCGCTGGTGAGCCTATATCGCTGTGTTTGGCACCTTTTGCGAACGTCGAGCGACCTCATTTGTGACGCATATGACAGCGGCGCAGGCGGGACTAGGGTTTTTAGCGTCACGGAGTGGATCGCAATATCTGTAGGTTCTCTTTTGCGTCACAGAGAGGATCGCAGAAGTTGCAAAGCAGGCTAGCAGGACGCAGAGAGCAGGAGCGATGCTGGAAATTCCTATGAATCAGAAGCGCTCAGTACATGCTAATGACGTCCTAACGACCGCCAAAGTCGTTAAAGAGATCGCTGACCGCTGATGAGTCGTTTATGAGATCTCCTGTTTGGCAGCTACTAGCGACCTAAAAGAGATCACACCAACGATCTCGTTAGCTTGCGTCGTTATCGTGATCGCTAACGAGATCGCTAAGTGTGGCAGTACCTTAAGAGTGTGTGCTCCTGGTGATTGGCACACAGTAGCAGTAATATTTCCGAGACTCATCGCCCGTGTGTTCGGTGAGTGGTGGCAGCGTTTATGAAGAGGGGTGTGTGGTCTGTGTTGGGGTGTGATTTTATGCTCCCATTGCAGCATAGGACAGAGGTTGAATGCTGGACTGAGTGAGAGGAGATAGATTAACCCTTACAGACGCAACCTCAGACCGTGTGTGTTGGTTATACATTGGTGGCAGCGGTGGGATAGAATTTATTTCTATTAGAGCATTAGTGCACGGTGTAAGCAATTATTCCCTGTACTAAAGAATTGGTATCCTTGCGAGGAGTGCATCAGCAACAAGGTTCAGACTTATTAAAGTTTTAAGCTTTAATATAAAAGGTACAGTGCTTACAATAAAAGGGATATAAAAATGGAAATAACAAGGGACATACAAATATGCAAAATAGTATAAAATAACAGGGAGAAAAACTTACAGAAATATTGAACTTTGCATTCTGGTACTCTGTCCCCGAGGGAGGGGGGAATATGAGCTGATCAGCTTGGCTGCCCTCATATATGACACGGTTCTTTTTGTGGAAGTCTAATTTATAGATATGACTTGGGAATCCAATTTCTAGACCAGCCTCTCATTATAATATTCTAATTGCTGGTTTGTGAGTGGACCATGTCATGCTACAAATGAATGCATTATTTTTTCACTGAACTCTGGTGTACACTTCACATAGATATCTAGCAATTGGCATCTAACTTCAAAAGAGCCAGAAGGTGTGAAATGCTCCAATTCTATGTGCTCTCAGGAAGGCACCCTGGAGAGATTGGAGACTGGGAGACTGCCAGTCAGGCTAACATGAGGTCATGACCTGTGTGGAGAGCTGCAGCCTAGGACAAACGTCACTCACTGCTGGTCATATATGCATACATATACATATTTCACTACACTCTGTCTCTCTTGGTGTACCTCAGATATAATGGAGGAGGCTTTGTGTTCTATCTTGGTGTTATTCAGATAGAATGAAGGAGGCTCGATCTCTCTTGGCATACCTCAGAATAGTGTGCCTCAGAAGCCCTGAAAAGAAAAGCGTTCAGAACCTTCTACGCCATCAGAACACAACTAACACCTTAATCCACATGTGAGAGTCTGACTTAAGATATTTGACATCATCACTCCTATACTGCTGTACGGCAGCGAGTTATGGGACCCAGCGACCTACCCATACCAGACAAAGTGTGATCTCAACTGAGGTTTTCCACCTGGGGTTCTGCAAATTTCTCCTCCAGGTCCATCGCAGCACCTTTAATATAGCCTGTCGGTCAGAGCTGGGCCAATTTCCCTACATGGGTCACTGTACACAAGAGGGCGCTATCACACCAGGCACACATACAGAGCAGCAACCCCAGCTCGAACCATCATAAAGCCCTGCAGAGGCAGAGTCCAGAGCAAGCCAGAAACCCCCAAGCTGTCCAGCCAAAGTCAGCAATAAGTTCCTTTCAGCATATGACGTGGTGATTGGGTGGCGATCTCCACTATTCCTCTTCCCTCAGTAGGATGCAGAGTTTTCTCTCCTGTGAGTGAACAGTCTCTGAAAGTGGGAGGCCATCACTGCTTAGTATTTGTTGCAGTGCAGCAGGAAGTGCACCTCCTCCTTCAGAGCCCACTGCTGGCAGTCTGTTTTTCCGCGGCTTGTATGTCTGTCTGTGCCGCACTGTTTCCGCCTCTAGGCACTCACATACCTCCCAACTTTTGAAGATGGGAAAGAGGGATAAAGGCTGCGGTGCGCTGTGCGCACCGTGGCAAATTTTAGGCCACGCCCAATCACACCCATTTCACAACTAGTCACACCCATGTCCACGCCCCAACCACACCCATTTAGCACTGGTGATCACACTGACTGGTACTGAGGGCACAGTGGCTGGTACTGTGGGCACACTGGTATTGAGTAAAAGAAAGAAAGAACAGAGAGAGAAAAAAGAAAACAAAGAGAAAAAGGAGAGAGAGAAAGAAAGAACAGAGAGAGAAAGAGGGGAAAGCAAGAAAGGAGAGAGAAAGAAAGAAACAAAGAAAGAAAGGGGAAAGAAAGAACAGAGAGAGAAAAAAAGAAGGGAAAGAAAGAAAGAACAGAGGGAGAAAGAAAGAACAGAGAGAAAGAAAGAGGACAGAAAAAAAGAACAGAGAGAGAAAAAAAGAAAGAGGGGAAAGAGAACAGAGAGGGAGAGAGAAAGAAAGAGGGGAAAGAAAGAACAGAGAAAGACAGACAGGGGAAAAGAAAGAACAGAGAAAGAAAGAAAGAAAGGGGAAAGAAAGAACAGAGAGAGAAAAAGAAAGAGGGTAAAGAAAGAGAACAAAGAGGGAGAGAGAAAGAAGGGAAAGAAAGAACAGAGAAAGAAAGGAAAAAGAAAGAACAGAGAATAGAGAGAAAGAAAGATGGGAAAGAAGGAACAGAGAGAGAAAGAAAGAACAGAGAAAGAAAGAAAGAGGGTAAAGAAAGAACAGAAAGAAAGAATGAAAGAACAGATAGAAAAAGGAAGAACAGAGAAAGAAAAAGAAAGATTAGAGAGAAACCCTTGTACACACCTTGTACACACACGACTCCACTCCGTAAAACTTGTACACATGCAGCTTTGCAGCATACACCTCATACACACGCGGTTCTGCTCCGTACACCTCGTACACACGCGGCTCCGCTACATACACACAAAGCTCCATTCCGTACACCCAGTACACACACGGCTCTGCTCCGCACACACACGGCTCAAGTACGGAGCCCTGTGTGTACTGAGCTGAGCGGCTCAGCTCCATGCACTTCGTACACACAGGGCTCTGTTTCGTACACACACAGCACTGCTACATCCACCTCGTACACATGGCTCCACTCCATAAACCTCGTACACGCGCGGCTCGGCTCCGTACACCTCGTACACACGCAGCTCTACTACATACACACAAGGCTCCACTCCGTACACACACGGCTCTGCTCCGCTCCGTACACACACGGCTCAAGCACGGAGCCCTGTGTGTACGGAGCTGAGCGGCTCAGCTCCGTACAGTTCGTACACACAGGGCTCCGTTTCGTACACACACAGCTCGGCTCCATAAACCTCGTAGACGCGCGGCTCGGCTCCGTACACCTCGTAGACGCGCGGCTCGGCTCCGTACACCTCGTAGACGCGCGGCTCGGCTCCGTACACCTCGTAGACGCGCGCGGCTCGGCTCCGTACACCTCGTAGACGCGCGGCTCGGCTCCGTACACCTCGTAGACGCGCGGCTCGGCTCCGTACACCTCGTAGACGCGCGGCTCGGCTCCGTACACCTCGTAGACGCGCGGCTCGGCTCCGTACACCTCGTAGACGCGCGGCTCGGCTCCGTACACCTCGTAGACGCGCGGCTCGGCTCCGTACACCTCGTAGACGCGCGGCTCGGCTCCGTACACCTCGTAGACGCGCGGCTCGGCTCCGTACACCTCGTAGACGCGCGGCTCGGCTCCGTACACCTCGTAGACGCGCGGCTCGGCTCCGTACACCTCGTAGACGCGCGGCTCGGCTCCGTACACCTCGTAGACGCGCGGCTCGGCTCCGTACACCTCGTAGACGCGCGGCTCGGCTCCGTACACCTCGTAGACGGCGGCTCGGCTCCGTACACCTCGTAGACGCGCGGCTCGGCTCCGTACACCTCGTAGACGCGCGGCTCGGCTCCGTACACCTCGTAGACGCGCGGCTCGGCTCCGTACACCTCGTAGACGCGCGGCTCGGCTCCGTACACCTCGTAGACGCGCGGCTCGGCTCCGTACACCTCGTAGACCGCGGCTCGTACTCGGGCTGGTCCGTACACCTCGTAGACGCGCGCTCGGCTCCGTACACCTCGTAGACGCTCGGCTCCGTACACCTCGTAGACCGCGCTCGGCTCCGTACACCTCGTAGACGCTCGGCTCCGTACACCTCGTAGACGCTCGGCTCCGTACACCTCGTAGACGCTCGGCTCCGTACACCTCGTAGACGCTCGGCTCCGTACACCTCGTAGACGCTCGGCTCCGTACACCTCGTAGACGCTCGGCTCCGTACACCTCGTAGACGCTCGGCTCCGTACACCTCGTAGACGCTCGGCTCCGTACACCTCGTAGACGCTCGGCTCCGTACACCTCGTAGACGCTCGGCTCCGTACACCTCGTAGACGCTCGGCTCCGTACACCTCGTAGACGCTCGGCTCCGTACACCTCGTAGACGCGTCGGCTCCGTACACCTCGTAGACGCTCGGCTCCGTACACCTCGTAGACGCTCGGCTCCGTACACCTCGTAGACGCTCGGCTCCGTACACCTCGTAGACGCTCGGCTCCGTACACCTCGTAGACGCTCGGCTCCGTACACCTCGTAGACGCTCGGCTCCGTACACCTCGTAGAGCTCGGCTCCGTACACCTCGTAGAGCGCTCGGCTCCGTACACCTCGTAGACGCGCGGCTCGGCTCCGTACACCTCGTAGACGCGCGGCTCGGCTCCGTACACCTCGTAGACGCGCGGCTCGGCTCCGTACACCTCGTAGACGCGCGGCTCGGCTCCGTACACCTCGTAGACGCGCGGCTCGGCTCCGTACACCTCGTAGACGCGCGGCTCGGCTCCGTACACCTCGTAGACGCGCGGCTCGGCTCCGTACACCTCGTAGACGCGCGGCTCGGCTCCGTACACCTCGTAGACGCGCGGCTCGGCTCCGTACACCTCGTAGACGCGCGGCTCGGCTCCGTACACCTCGTAGACGCGCGCTCGGCTCCGTACACCTCGTAGACGCGCGGCTCGGCTCCGTACACCTCGTAGACGCGCGGCTCGGCTCCGTACACCTCGTAGACGCGCGGCTCGGCTCCGTACACCTCGTAGACGCGCGGCTCGGCTCCGTACACCTCGTAGACGCGCGGCTCGGCTCCGTACACCTCGTAGACCGCGCGGCTCGGCTCCGTACACCTCGTAGACGCGCGGCTCGGCTCCGTACACCTCGTAGACGCGCGGCTCGGCTCCGTACACCTCGTAGACGCGCGGCTCGGCTCCGTACACCTCGTAACGCGCGGCTCGGCTCCGTACACCTCGGACACGCGCGGCTCGGCTCCGTACACCTCGGACACGCGCGGCTCGGCTCCGTACACCTCGGACACGCGCGGCTCGGCTCCGTACACCTCGGACACGCGCGGCTCGGCTCCGTACACCTCGGACACGCGCGCTCGCTCCGTCCCTCGACACGCGGCTCCGCTCCGTACACCTCGTACACTGTGTAAGTTGCCGAAAATAGGTCTCTGGCATCGTCGTCACTTGGGAGCCGGTATCCACTAGGCAGCGTGCTGCATGTCCATCAAACTCAGCCCAGACCAAAGGGCTCAAAGACACTAAATTTGCTGGACTTCCACTACTCCTCCCCATTTGACCTGGCTCCGGGCGGCGTCACCCCCCCACGACTCAGAGCTCTCAAGTGTAACTGATGTCGGGGTTGAACTCTCACCCGACGAGCACACTCCCGTGCCATATGTCCATTTCCGCCACAGTTAAAGCACGTGAGAGGCCTTTGTTGGCGGATCCCTCTGGAATCCTGCTGATAATCCGGGCCTCCACTGGCCCCTGAAGGATTTGCAACAATCTCGGTCTTTCTTTTAACCTCAGCCAGCTCTCCTTTCAAATCCAGTTGTTCTTTCTGTAACTCTTCTACCCATTGGGGTTCAGCAATTGCATTCATGGACACTCCTGCGTCCCAGACCTTCCCCACCGGGACTGTCACTCCCTACTCTTGTTCTCGCGTGTACGCTTTGCTTCCTATTTCAGAAAACGTCAAGTGGGGGTTCACTCGCACGCGCTCTCGCAGGGCCTGTTTTGTCAACGTGTCTCGCAAGCCCGTCACTAAAAGGTCTCGCAGCGTTATGTCCGTAGGACCTATGCCCATGCCATCTTTTCTGACAATCTATGTATGTTACTTCTGTATTGCATTCATATACTGTGTCACAGTCTCCCCTGTTATGTTTCGGCAACTGAGGAGTGCAGGCAAAGAAGGCAATACACCAGAGCAGTTGGAATCTATGAGATTGCAGTACCCTGACTAACCACCACAACTAGAGGCAGCCGTGGAGCGTTCCTACGTTGGTCCTAGACGCCTCGTCACAGCCTGAGAAACTAACTACACCTAAAGATAGAAATAGGAAAGCTATCTGCCCCGGAGCAGAACCCCAAAGAACATAGAAAGCCCCCAAACATGTAATGGCGGTTAGACAAGATGAAATACAGACACAGAAAGAAAATAGTATGAGCAAACGCTGGGGCACAAACTAACTAAATAGAAAAGGATAGGAAGGGCACTTACTGCAATCCCAAAAACCCCTGAAAAGCACCAACTCTACTAATTTCAAAAACACCTGAGATCACACGACCTCCACCACCTAAATTAGTTCTCTGGTGTAACAAAATCAAAACAGCAGCCACTGAAAAAACTGGAAAAAGCAAAAGTACAAACATCAGTGGCTGAACTAAACTGAGAGGGCAAAAGCCCCCGGAGGGGACCCTGAAGGCCCCCACAGAAGTACAGGACAAAATGCAAAAATATAGCACAAAAACAAAAAGAAGAAAATGTCTTATCTGTTAGCAGGAGATGCAGACACGACACAGCAGGCTACAAGGGAAACAGGAATGAAGGATTCAGACCAGAACAATTGATCACCGGCAACCCTGATGGGAAGGTGACTCCCTTATATAAGACCAGTCAGTAACACCTGATTCCCAGTCCTCACAATCTTCACTGGACAGACCAGCACCGCTTGTAACCACCAGAGGAAGCCTCTGCTCAGAACTCATCTCAAACCTATTCACAACAGTACCCCCCCCTTGAGGAGGGGTCACCGAACCCTCACTTGAGCAACCAGGTCGGTCAGGATGAGCTCTATGATACGCACGGATAAGTCTCCCAGCATGGATGTCCGAAGCAAACACCCAAGAATTGTCCTCCTGACCATAACCTCTCCATTTAACCAAATACTGGAGTTTCCGTCTAGAAAAATGAGAATCTAATATTTTCTCAACCACATACTCCAGATTGCCCTCAACCAAAACAGGGTCAGGAGGCACAGCAGCAGGAACCACTGGCTCAACAAACCTCTTCAACAAGGACTTGTGGAACACGTTATGGATCTTAAATGTCCCTGGAAGAAGCAAACGAAAAGAAACAGGATTAATAATCTCCATGATCTTATAAGGTCCAATGAACCTAGGCTTAAATTTAGGAGATGCTACTCTCATAGGAATATTCCTTGAGGACAACCAGACCAAGTCCCCCACTCTAAACCGAGGACCATCAGTCCTATGCCGATTAGCAAACCGCTGGGCCTTCTCCTGAGAGAGGGACAACCTCTCCACTACCTGGTCCCAAATCTGTTGCATACGCTCCACAACAGAGTCAACACCCGGACAGACAGAAGCCTCCGTCTGTCCTGAAGAAAATCGAGGGTGAAACCCAGAATTACAGAAAAACGGAGACATCAAAGTGGCAGAGCTAGCCCTATTATTAAGAGCAAACTCAGCCAAAGGCAAAAAAGAGACCCAGTCATCCTGATCAGCAGACACAAAGCATCTTAGATAAGTCTCCAATGTCTGGTTTGTTCTCTCAGTTTGACCATTGGTCTGAGGATGAAATGCCGAGGAGAAAGACAATTGAACACCCAGTTTAGAGCAAAAAGTCCTCCAAAATCTGGAAACAAACTGGACTCCTCTGTCAGACACAATGTTCTCAGGAATGCCGTGTAAACGAACCACGTGCTGAAGGAACAACGGCACCAATTCAGAGGAGGAAGGCAACTTAGGTAATGGCACAAGATGTATCATTTTGGAAAACCTATCACAAATCACCCAGATGATGGTCATTCTCTGAGAAACAGGGAGGTCGGAAATGAAATCCATAGAGATATGGGTCCATGGTCTCTTGGGCACAGGCAATGGCATCAACAAACCACTAGAGCGAGAGCAAGGCTTGGAGCGAGAGCAAATCCCGCAGGACTGCACAAATTCCCTGACATCACGAGACAAGGTAGGCCACCAAAAGGACCGACTAACCAAGTCTCTGGTACCAAAAATTCCGGGATGCCCAGCCAATGCGGAACAATGAATCTCAGACATCACACTCTTTTTCCACTGGTCCGGGACAAACCATTTTCCAACAGGGCAGCACTCGGACCTATCCTCCTGACACCCCTCCAGAGCAAGTCTCAAATTGGGCGAGATGGCGGAAAGAACTACACCCTCTTTCAAAATAACAGAAGGATCAGATAACTCAGGAGAGTCCGCAAGGAAACTCCTCGAGAGGGCATCCGCCTTAACATTCTTAGTGCCAGGAAGAAAGGAAACCACAAAATTAAAACGTGTGAAAAACAAGGCCCACCTGGCCTGTCTAGGATTGAGTCGCTTGGCAGATTCCAGATAGACCAGATTCTTATGGTCCGTAAGGACCACCACCTGATGTTTGGCTCCCTCCAGCCAATGTCTCCACTCTTCAAAAGCCCACTTCATGGCCAATAACTCCCGATTACCCACGTCATAATTACGTTCAGTAGGAGAAAATTTTCGAGAGAAAAAGGCACAAGGGTTACTTTTAGAGGTCTCTGGATCTTTTTGGGACAAAACGGCACCTGCCCCAATTTCAGAGGCATCAACCTCCACCTGAAATGGCAGAGAAACATCAGGCTGCCGTAGAACAGGAGCAGAAGATGAATCTTTGCTTAAGTTCCTGAAATGCAGAGACTGCCTCAGGAGGCCAATTCACCACATCAGAACCCTTTCTGGTCAAATCAGTTAATGGTTTAACAATAACCGAGAAATTACCAATAAATTTACGATAAAAATTGGCAAAACCCAAAAATCTCTGAAGAGCCTTTAATGAAGTAGGTTGGACCCAATCACAGATGGCCTGAACCTTGACCGGGTCCATTTCAATAACAGATGGGGACAAAATGAATCCCAGAAATGAGATCCTCTGTACGCCAAAAAGACACTTTGATCCCTTCACATACAGAGCATTCTCTCTCAAAATCTGGAACACAGTCCGAACATGTTTCACATGAGTCCCAGTCATTAGAAAAAATCAAGATATCATCCAAATAAACAATCAGAAATTTATCCACAAAATCCCTGAAAATGTCATTCATGAAGGACTGGAAGACGGAAGGAGCATTAGTGAGCCCAAAGGGCATCACTAGGTACTCAAAATGCCCTTCAGGGGTATTGAATGCCGTCTTCCATTCATCCCCGTGCTTAATGCGAATAAGGTTATACGCCCCCCTGAGGTCAAGCTTGGTAAACCAAGTAGCGTTTTTCACCCTGGAAAACAGGTCAGAAATCAAGGGTAACGGGTATTGATATTTCACAGTAATAATGTTCAAGAGACGATAATCAATACACGGCCTTAATGAACCATCCTTTTTGGCCACAAAGAAAAAACCGGCACCTAAGGGTGAAGAGGATGGTCTGATATGACCCTTCTCCAATGATTCCTTGATATAAGACCGCATAGCGTCATGTTCAGGTACAGACAAGTTAAAAAGGCGACCTTTAGGGAATTTACTACCCGGCACTAATTCAATAGCGCAGTCATAGCTCCTATGGGGAGGCAAGGATGCAGATTTACTTTCGCTAAACACATCAGAAAAATCAATCAAAAAGTCAGGAACATCCTGAGCCTGGGGGGAGGCAGAAAAAACAGGAGTGTTGGTATTAACACATTGGCAGCCCCAACTGGTTACAGACACAGATTTCCAATCCAAAACAGGATTATGAGACTGTAACCAAGGGAAACCCATCACGATAATGTCATGCAGATTATACAGAACCAAAAATTTGCAGCACTCCTGGTGATCAGGTTCAACCCTCATTATCACCTGAGTAGAAAACTGGGGTTTATTCTCAGCCAAAGGGGTAGAATCGATCCCCAGTAGGGGAATAGACTTCTGTAGGGGTATCAAGGGAAATCCACAACGTTTAGCAAAATCATAATCCATCAGGTTAATAGCTGCTCCAGAATCAACGAAAGCCTGAGCAGAAAATGAGGACAGAGAGCATATCAGAGTGACAGTTAATAAAAACTTAGTCTGAACACTACCCAAGACAACTGAGCGTGCAAAACGTCTTCCCCGCTTAGGGCAGACTGAAATAGCATGAGAGGCATCACCACAGTAGAAACATAACCCATTGCGCTTTCGAAACTCATGACGCTGTGCCCCAGACACCACTCTATCACACTGCATGGGTTCAGAAGCTGGTTCACAAGGCAACACCATTCCACGCATACTTCTCCGCTCACGCAAACGTCTGTCAATTTGAATCGCTAATGACATAGAATCATTGAGACCAGAGGGGACAGGGAATCCCACCATAACATCCTTTACATTATCTGACAGACCCTTCCGAAAAAGGGCCGCCAAAGCGTCGTCATTCCACTTGGTCAGGACTGCCCACCTACGGAATCTCTGACAGTATAACTCAGCGTCATCAAGCCCCTGATTTAATGCCAACAAGGCTTTTTCAGCTTGATCAGTGACATTAGGCTCATCGTACAATAACCCCAAAGCCTGAAAAAATACATCAACATCACTCAAAACAGGATCCCCAGGTGTCAGGGAAAAAGCCCAATCCTGAGGATCGCCGCGCAGGAGAGAGATGACAATTTGAACCTGCTGTGCTGCGTTCCCTGAGGACTTAGATTTTAAGGCAAAAAACAATTTACAATTATTTTTGAAATTCTGAAACTTAGCTCGATCCCCCAAAAACAAATCTGGCATGGGAATCCTAGGTTCCACAACAGGCAACCTAGCAAGATATGCAGCAATACTCTGAACCTCAGTGGCAAGCTGATCCACACGGCCAGACAACTGTGCAAACTCCATTGAGAGAAAAGATCCTCCCCAGCACCCAGAGATACAGAGGGGAAAAAAAAAAAAAAAAAAAGCAACAAACAGAAAAATATCTCTGACAACTCTGACAACCTTTTTTCTTTCACAATATTTTTTCCCTTCTGTGAGTACCATACAATTTTCAATTTTTTGGCCGGTGATACTGTTATGTTTCGGCAACTGAGGAGTGCAGGCAAAAAAGGCAATACACCAGAGCAGTTGGAATCTATGAGATTGCAGTACCCTGACTAACCACCACAACTAGAGGCAGCCGTGGAGCGTTCCTACGTTGGTCCTAGACGCCTCGTCACAGCCTGAGAAACTAACTACACCTAAAGATAGAAATAGGAAAGCTATCTGCCCCGGAGCAGAACCCCAAAGAACATAGAAAGCCCCCAAACATGTAATGGCGGTTAGACAAGATGAAATACAGACACAGAAAGAAAATAGTATGAGCAAACGCTGGGGCACAAACTAACTAAATAGAAAAGGATAGGAAGGGCACTTACTTGCAATCCCAAAAAAACCTGAAAAGCACCAACTCTACTAATTTCAAAAACACCTGAGATCACACGACCTCCACCACCTAAATTAGTTCTCTGGTGTAACAAAATCAAAACAGCAGCCACTGAAAAAACTGGAAAAAGCAAAAGTACAAACATCAGTGGCTGAACTAAACTGAGAGGGCAAAAGCCCCCGGAGGGGACCCTGAAGGCCCCCACAGAAGTACAGGACAAAATGCAAAAATATAGCACAAAAACAAAAAGAAGAAAATGTCTTATCTGTTAGCAGGAGATGCAGACACGACACAGCAGGCTACAAGGGAAACAGGAATGAAGGATTCAGACCAGAACAATTGATCACCGGCAACCCTGATGGGAAGGTGACTCCCTTATATAAGACCAGTCAGTAACACCTGATTCCCAGTCCTCACAATCTTCACTGGACAGTCCAGCACCGCTTGTAACCACCAGAGGAAGCCTCTGCTCAGAACTCATCTCAAACCCATTCACAACACTCCCCCTTCCCTCTGCATACGGTTCGAGGCGCGTCCTCAGTTCCCCTATGTGAGTGGGGTCTCCATGGGTCTCCTCCAAGATCTGTAGCACCTTGTTAAAGGTGTCTCACTCCCGTAACATAACCGAGTCTCTAGCTTCTCAATCTAGGGCCATAATAGCCACCTCAGCTTCCAAGGTAGGGGTCATGGGGTGCATCCCCATCATGCCCCGCATCCGCTCAGTCCAGCTCCACAACATGGTGTTGCCACCCTTAAATTTTGGCAAATTATTCAACATTGCTCCAGCAAGATAATGGACCGTGGGCCCTCCCCAACTGCTTGATCTGCCGCCTCCATGCTGTTAGACTGCATCCTGCCAACTACGCCAAATGTAAGATACAAAGCAGGAACGCGGGATGCAGTGACGAGCAGCAGGCAGAGCAAGAGTTAATGGGTCTTTTTATGCAGTAAATAAACTGTAAATCAATACTCCAAGCAGGGAGTTAGAAGATTCACAACAATGTGGATACAGGAGAATAAACGATGAAGATTTAACATAAATAATAGGCAATAAAAGAATGGATCAACTTATCAGTCTGTGGCTCCCGGATGGAGGTGGTTGGAAGATCCCACGATGTCGACACAGGTGACACGAGAAGTCTCTGAAACGATCCCGGATATAATTGAAGCAATGTCTGGTTCCTGGATTCTGGTACACGGTGTTGCACGGGAAGTGGAAGTTGGAAGAACAAAAGAGGTACAACATCCCAGGAAGGAGACCGCAGCGGGGCCTGCAGAGTCAGCGTGTTGCGCAAGGTCGGTTTGGTAAGGATTGTCAGTAGCTAAGCAGGGTACTGGCCAGTCAGGGTTCACAGATATGGGAGTCTGCAGTTTGCTCAAGTCTTTTGGTACGCAGCCTGTCCGCGCAGGACAGGATAGACCGAAGAGAAGGCCTTCTGATTGGAGCGGGACAGTGGAGACGGAGTCAACCTTCTCCCTACGTATACTGAGTCTTTCCGCCAGAAGCTTCTCTTTCCCGCGCTCAGCTCCTTTTATCTCCACCCCGCCCCCTGCAGTCAGGTGCCAAGTTCTGCTCCGGTCAAAAATTCCTTCACCCCTCCCGCAACAATGCTGACAGCCCCGGTGGTTCCAGCCCAGAAACACACGAAACTTCCCTAGCCCGGTCCAGCTTCCTACATATAGAACATCGGAGTTCATGTGTAAGATTGGGGCCAGAACAGACGCATGCTGTCCTAGGTGTGGGGTGGAGCCGGCTACTCTTCTTCATATGATGTGGTGATGTCCTAAACTGGAGGGATACTGCAAGACAGTACTAGGATTAATTAGACGAGTGTTTAAGGTGGTATTGGAGACTACGCCCTTAGTTTGTGTGCTGGGGTATGTGGAAGCTATAGCACGAATGCTGTATTTGGCAAGGAAACTAATAGCGCAACACTGGTTGGATACCGAGAGCCCAACAAAAAAGGAATATATCAACAAAATAAACTGGTTTATAAGTTTGGAAAGAGGTGTGTACAAAAAAAGAGGCAATATTAATGAATTTGACAGCTTTGGGCTTCCTGGTTGGATGAGCCAGGGCTCCCATCGTGGGAATTAGTGAGATATAGATTGGGCTTAATTTAATAAAGAGGATTACGAGAGATATGATCCATGTTTATCCCATGAGCAATAATAATGATTGCACGGCTAGAAGCTCCAAAAGGAGATGTTTTCTTTCTAGACATTACAGTGATGATGACTATATGTTTTGTCTTTTTCTTTTTTGTAGAATGGGAATTTTTGTTTTTAATTTAATTTGGTCTTTCCCTTTCCATGTCCCATTCCCCCCTTCCCAGTTGTTCTTAATTTTCTGTGTTTACCCGAAGCGGGTAATATGTTTGTGTAAAAATTGTTGGAAAACTTCAATAAAGGTACTTTATTAAAAAAAAACTTTGATTTGTGTCAGCATTTTCTGAGACACAACATTTGAGACATGCTTTTTTTTTTTTTTACTTATTAAATTTTTACTGTATTAGTTAGTCCCCTCCGGCACTGATTCCTGCTTATTACTTGTACTATTGTACTACTTACGTTTTTAGTATGTAGTAAAAACACAATTTTCTTTTAAGCCAAATCGGACAGTGATATATATTTATATAATATTTCGTGGGATTCTTTGATGTTACATCAGCTCATCTTCTCCGATTCAGGTTCCTACAGAATCAGATCCTCTCAGTGGGATCTTCTATATAAGAGAATTTTTCCAATTGACTCATCAAGGATGGATAGAGACAGGGACAAGATGGCGGAGAGGATATTACACCTCACCCTAGAGATCCTCTTCCGGCTTACTGGAGAGGTGAGAGATTCTGATGACGTCACATTACATCATTCTTATCTATGGGAATAACAGATGGACAGAACTGCAGAGGTGAGGACTCTGGAAATGTCTGTAGTGAGACTTATTAATGTGTCTCTTCATAACTAGGATTACACAGTAGTGAAGAAGACCTCTAGTGAGCGCTGTCAGGACCCTGTGTCTGAGGGATGGGGAAGACCCCTGAGCCCAATCACAGGGCCTCCACCTCACCCCCTGATACATGAGGACATCAATGACCAGAAGATCCTAGAACTCACTTACAAGATAATTGAGCTGCTGACTGGAGAGGTGACACTGCTGGGAATGCTGAGACATTATACAGTAATGCTATGAAGGGATCGGGGGGATGACGGTATCATTGTATGTGTCAGGTTCCTATAAGGTGTCAGGATGTCACCGTCTATTTCTCCATGGAGGAGTGGGAGTATTTAGAAGGACACAAAGATCTGTACAAGGACGTCATGATGGAGGTTCCTCAGCCCTTCACATCTCCAGGTAATAGACAGGACTAAATACACACGGCCTATAATTATCTGTATTTAAAGAATGAATTCAGTCCCTGTATGTGTTTCCTATAGTTCTATCTAGTAAGAAGACAACACCAGAGAGATGTCCCCGTCCTCTTCTTCCACAGGACTGTAAACAAGAAGATCCCAATGTTCCTCAGGCTCATCAGGTAGATGGAGAGAAGGTGTCATGAGATCTCCCCTATGATGTGTAGACGGCTGTGAAGGTCTTGTGCTGCGTTTTGTTTTATCCTCCAGTATTATATGTTTTATACTTGTGCAATAAGAGCCATGCAGCTGGCAGGAAAATTAATCCTAAAGATAGACCTTAGATGTTCTCTGGATCTTCTCACAGTTTTCTTGCTGTGAACACTACTGGAATAAGGAATTAACAGGTTGGTTCCATAACTACTGCTATTGCGGTATTTTTGGGCATCGTAATAATTGTAAATAATGCTGTGGTTTTACAATATTTGTTTCAGGATGAATTTCTGGACAATATTAATACTGCAGAGACATATGTGAGGGGTGATGATTGGTATAAAGTGGAGATTCCTACAGATAACAGCCCAGGTGAGTTGTAGGCTCTATATTCTGTGTATTCACTGATTGGAAGCAGCAATACTACAAGTCACTATCCACTCTTTAACGGGCCTTGAAATGTGGCGTAGGATAAAAGCCAAATCAGAATCTCAATTTGCAAGCACAGCATTTTGGGGTATTGCCCCTTGTCAGTACAAAGTATGAAAACTGATTTGACTAGCTGAGAGGCTCTGGACTTAGGTGTAAAAGGTAAAGTTTCTCCTTGCGGAGAATGACATACCGGCTCTGGCATGCCAAGGTAAGGAGGCTTATTCACCGTGCAATGGTCCTTTGGGAAATTTAAGATGCAAATTTCACATGTCAAGGCCCGTTAAAGGGGCAATAGTGACTTGTAGGTTTGCTGCGTCCAACGGGGCGCTATAGAGATCAAGTCCTTTTCCTCTCTGAAGAGGTAATTTGCATATTAAATTGTGTTATTTGCATTCAAAACACGCCAGATATCAAGGAAGGGAAGACGCATTTATATGAATTCAGGGAGAAGCGTAAATATTGGCATCTCCAATACCTATCTACTGTAGTTGATATTACTGATACTGTTTTTATCATTTGATTAAAGATTTTCAAAAGATAAATGGATGAAGCAGTTTTGGCCAGCTAAAGGGCCAAAATATAACAAACCACAAAACTAAAACCCCACTAAAATGATACATCCTTATTAGATATACATTAAAAACACCAAAAAATCGTGTTATAGAGATCTAAGAGCATTTCTCCTTGCAGAGAGTGACATACCGGTTCTGGCATACCAAGGTAAGGAGGCCTATTCACCATGTAATGCTCCTCTTGGAAATTTAATATGCAAGTTGCCTCTTCAGAGAGGAAGTAGACTTGAACTCTATAGCGCCTCCTGTTGGAAGCAGCAATTCCTCAAGTCTCTCTCAACCCTTTAACGGACCTTGAAATGTGAAATTTGCATATTAAATTTCCCAAAGGAGCATAACATGGCGAATAAACCTCCTTTCCTGGGCATGCCAGAGTCGGTATGTCACTTTCCGCAAGGAGAAACGTTACCTCTTTGACCTCTATAATACAATTTAAAATTTTAGATGTTTTTAGCCCCTTCACCCCAAAGCCTATTTTCACCTTCCTGAGCAGGCCAATTTTTTTCACTTCTGATCATTGTCACTTTATGAGGTCATAACCCTGGAACGCTTCAATGGATCCCACTGATTCTGAGATTTTCTCGTGACATATTGTACTTCATGTTAGTGGTAAAATTTCTTTCATATGACTTATGTTTACTTGTGAAAAAAATCTTAAATTTGGCAAAAATTTTGAAAGTGTTGCAATTTTCAAACTTTTAATATTTATGCCCTTAAATCAGAGTCATATCACACAAAATAGTTAATAAATAACATTTCCCACATGTCTACTTTACATCAGCACAATTTTTGAAACATTTATTTTTGTTATGAAGTTAGAAGGGTTAAAAGTTGACCAGGGATTTCTTTTTTTTTTTTTCATTTTTCCAAGAAATTTTACAAAACCAATATTTTGAGGGGCCTATATGACAGAAAGTACCCAAAAGTGACACCATTCTAAAAACTGCACCCCTTGAGGTGCTCAGAACCACATTTAACCCCTTTATTCCATCGGATGTAATATTCCGTCCATGTGACCCTGGACCTCATTCCCATGGACGGAATAGTACGTCCAGGGCGATCAGCTGCGCTGCCGGGTGTCAGCTGATTATCACAGCTGACACCCGGGACTGTGTGTCAGGAGCAGTCACGGACTGCTCCCGGCACATTAACCCCTGGCACACCGCGATCAAACATGATCGCGGTGTTCCAGGGGCACAGGGGAGCATCGCGCATCTCCCCTGAGACCCTCAGAACAGCGCGATGTGATCGTGCTGTTCTGAGGCCTTCCTCCCTCCAAGGACCCGGATCCAAGATGGCCGCCGGATCCTGCAGGGAGGCGGCTTCCTCAGTGCCTGCTGAGAGCAGGCACTGAGAAGCCTGCAGCAGTGCCAGAGCGATCACTGGTGTGACAGAGTGCTGTGCACACTGTCACACCAGAGATCTGACATTTTACAGTGATGTCCCACCCTGGGACAAAGTAAAAAAGTGGAAAAAAAAAAAAAGTAAACATGTTTTAAAAAAAATTCCAAAATAAAAAAAAAAAAATTCCCCAAAAAATTCATTTTTTCCTGTAAATAAAAAAAACAAAACAATAAAAGTACACATATTTAGTAATGCCACGTCCGTAATGACCCGCCCTATAGAACTGTCCTACTAGTTAACCCCTTTAGTGAACCCCTTAAAAAAAAACAAAGATAAAAATCAATGCTTTATCATCATACCGCCGAACAAAAAGTGGAATAACACGCGATCAAAAAGACCGATATAAATAAACATGGTACCGCTGAAAACGTCATCTTGTCCCGCAAAAAACGAGCCACCATACAGCATCATCAGCAAAAAAATAAAAAAGTTATAGCTCGCAGAATAAAGCGATGCAAAAATAATAATTTTTTATATAAAATTGTTTTTATTCTATAAAAGCACCAAAACATAAAAAAATGATATAAATGAGGTATCGCCGTAATCGTACTGATCCGAAGAATAAAACTGCTTTATCAATTTTACCACACTTGGAATGGTATAAACGCCTCCCCCAAAAGAAATTTATAAATTGCTGATTTTTGTTCATTCTAACCTCCCAAAAATCAAAATAAAAAGCGATCAAAAAATGTCACGTGCTTAAAAATGATACCAATAAAAACGTCAACTCGTACCGCAAAAAATAAGACCTCACATGACTCTGTGGACCAAAATATGCAAAAATTATAGCTCTCAAAATGTGGTGATGCAAAAACTATTTTTTGCAATAAAAAGCGTCTTTTAGCGTGACAGCTGCCAATCATAAAAACCCGCTATAAATAGTAAATCAAACCCCCTTTATCACCCCCTTAGTTAGGGAAAAATAATAAAATTAAAAAAATGTATTTATTTCCATTTTCCCATTAGAGTTAGGGTTGCGGCTAAAGTTAGGGTTAGGGTTGGCGCTAAAGTTAGGATTAGGGTTAGGGGTGTGTTAGGGTTAGGTTTGTGGTTAGGGTTGGGACTAGGGTTAGGGGTGTGTTGGGGTTAGGGTTGGAGTTAGAATTGGGGGGGTTTCCGCTGTTTAAGCACATCAGGGGCTCTCCAAATGTGACATGGCGTCTGATCTCAATTCCAGCCACTTCTGCGTTGAAAAAGTCAAACGGTGCTCCTTCACTTCTGAGCTCTGCCATGCGCCCAAACAGTAGTTTACCCCCACATATGGGGTATCAGCGTACTCTGGACCCCAAGAGTTATTGTGCAGTTTGTCCTATTTCTTCTGTTACCCTTGGGAAAATAAAAAACTGGGGGCGAAAATATCATTTTTTTTAAAAAGAAATGATTTTTTTTGTTTTTACGGCTATATGTTATAAACTTCTGTGAAGCACTTGGGGCTTCATAGCGCTCACCACACATCTAGATAAGTTCCTTGTGGGGTCTATTTTCCAAAATGGGGTCACTTGTGGGGGTTTCCACTGTTTAGGCGCATCAGGGGCTCTCCAAATGCGACATGATGCCCCCAGACCATTCCATCAAAGTCTGCAATCCAAAACGTCACTACTTCCCTTCCGAGCCCCAACGTGTGCCCATACAGAAGTTTTCTCCCACATATTGGGTATCAGCGTACTCAGGACAAATTGGACAACAACTTTTGGGGTCCAATTTCTCCTGTTACCCTTGTGAAAATAAAATATTGGAGGCGAAAAAATCATTTTTGTTAAAAAAAAACTGATTTTTTATTTTACGGCTGTACGTTATAAACTTCTGTGAAGCACTTCGGGGTTCAAAGTGCTCACCACACATCTAGATAAGTTCCTTGAGGGGTCTAGTTTCCAAAATGGTGTCATTTGTTGGGGGTTTCCACTGTTTAGGCAGATCAGGAGCTCTCCAAACACGACATGGCATCCAGCCAATTCTGCGTTGAAAAAGTCAAACGGCGCTCCTTCCCTTCCAAACTCTGCCATGCACCCAAACAGTGGTTTACCCCCACATATGGGGTATCAGCGTACTCAGGACAAATTGCACAATAACTTTTGGAGTCTTGTTACCCTTGGGAAAATAAAAATTGGGGTGAAAAGATCATTTTTGGTGAAAAAATATGATTTTTTAATTTTACGGCTCTACGTTATAAACTTGTGTGAAGCACTTGGGGGTTCAAATTGCTCACCAAAGATCTAGAAAAGTTCCTTAGGGGGTCTAGTTTCCCAAATGGGGTCACTTGTGGGGGGTTTTCACTGTTTAGGCACATCAGGGGCTCTTCAAATGCAACATGGCGTCCAATCTCAATTCCAGCCAATTTTGGTTGGAAAAAGTCAAATGGTGCTCCTTCCATTCCGAGCTCTGCCTTGCGCCCAAACTGTGGTTCCCCCCACATATGGGGTATCAGCGTACTCAGGACAAATTGGACAACAACTTTTGTGGTCCAATTTCTCCTGTTACCCTTTGGGAAAATAAAAAATTAGTGACTAAAAGATAATTTTTGTGGGAAAAAAATAGGATTTTTTATTTTCATGCCGGGGATTATAAACTTGTGTGAAGCACTTGGGGGTTCAAAGTGCCCACCAAAGATCTAGATAAGTTCCTTAGGGGGTCTAGTTTCCAAAATGGGGTCACTTGTGGGGGGTTTCCACTGTTTAGGCTCATCAGGGGCACTGCAAACGGAACATGACCCCCATCAACGTCTGCATTCCAAAACTTTACTACTTTCTTTCGAAGCCCTGCCGTGCGCCCAAACAGTTCCCCCCACATATGGGGCATCAGCGTACTCAGGACAAATTGGACAACAACTTTTGGGGTCCAATTTCCTTGGGAAAAATCAAAAATTTGGGACTAAAAAATAATTTTTGTGGAAAATAGTTGTTTTTTTTTTCTTCACACCCAGGCATTATAAACTTTTGTGAAACACTTGGGGGTTCAAAGTGCTCACAACAGATCTAGATAAGTTCCTTAGGGTGTCTAGTTTCCAATATGGTGTCACTTGTGGGGGGTTTCCACTGTTTAGGCACATCAGGGGCTCTCCAAACGCGACATGGCGTCCAATCTCAATTCCAGCCAATTTTAGTTTGAAAAAGTCAAACGGCGCTCCTTCCCTTTCGAGCTCTGCCATGTGCCCAAACAGTGGTTTCCCCCCACATATGGGGTGTTGGCATACTCAGGAGACATTGCACAACAACTTTTTCTGTCCATTTTCTCCTTTTACCCTTGTGAAAGTAAAAAAAAAGTTTGTAAAAGATCATTTTTGTGGCTAAAAAGTTAAATATTCATTTTTTCCTTCCACGTTGCTTCAGCTCCTGTGAAGCACCTGAAGGGTTAATAAAATTCTTGAATGTGGTTTTGAGTACCTTGAGGGGTGCAGTTTTTAGAATGGTGTCACTTTTGGGTATTTTCTGCTATATAGACCCCTCAAAGTGACTTCAAATATGAGGTGGTCCCTAAAAAAATGGCTTTGTAAATTTTGTTGTAAAAATGAGAAATCGCTGGTCAACTTTTAACCCTTAAAATTTCCTAACAAAAAAAAATGTTGGTTCCAAAATTGTGCCGATGTAAAGTAGACATGTGGGAAATGTTATTTATTAACTATTTTGTGTGACAAATTTCTCTGTTTTAAGGGAATAAAAATTAAAAGTTTGAAAATTGCAAAATTTTCAAAATTTTCGCCATATTTGCGATTTTTTTCAAAAATAAACGCAAGTTGTATCGAAGAAATTTTACCACTAACATGAAGTACAATATGTCACGAGAAAACAATCTCAAAATCGCGAAGATCCGTTGAAGCATTCCAGAGTTATAACCTCATAAAGAGACAGTGGTCAGAATTGTAAAAATTGGCCCGGTCATTAACGTGCAAACCACCCTTGGGGGTGAAGGGGTTAAGAAGTATATTAACGCTTCAGGTGCTTCACAGGAATTATTATTATTTTTATTTTCACATGGACCATACAATTTGTTTTCCTAGAATAGTTTGCGGACTCCATATACAGAACTCCTAAGTACTACAAAAGCAGAATCCCCTCTCAAGTGACCCCATGTTGGAAATTATACCACTTTTGGGAATTTATCTAGAGGTGTAGTGACAATTTTGAATTCTTGGCTGTTTTCCAGAAACAAGCAGCAGTGAATGTTGCTGAGCAAAAATTGCAAACTGCAATTGTAATGACCAGTACGCTGCAGTGACCAGTACCTTATAGTGCCCAGTACATTATGCCCAGCTCATGCTTCTGGAGTCACACACCCAAAAATTAAGAGTGCTCTCATCACTACAGAAATGCCAAACATGTGGGCACTAAATGTGGTTTAGGCACACTGGGGCTCAGAAGGGAGGGGGGCATTTGGATTTGGGACCAAAGAATTTGCTGAATTTCTTTTGATTGGCGAGGAGCAATTTTGCTTTTTTGAGCCTTTGTGCTACCAGTAATGTGGAAGCCCCCTATATTGTTTGGCTGCTGTCTCACACTAAAAGACACTTTTTATTGCAAAAACTAGTTTTGCATCCCCATATTTAAACAGCTACATTTTTCCATGTTTCAGTTGACAGTCAAGTTATGGCTTGTTTTTTGCGGGACAAGTTGACGTTTTTATTGGTACCCTTTTCAGACACATGACATTTTTTGATTGCTTTCTATTCCTAATTTTGGGAGGTAGAATGAATAAAAAGCAGCAATTCAGAATTTTTTTTTTAATATGTCGTTCTGCTGCTTTATTCTTCGGGTCAATACAATTACAGCTATACCACATTTATATATTTTTTTTAATGTTTTGGCGCCTTTACACAATAAAAACTTTTATAGAAAAAAATATTTATACATGGCTTTATTCTGTGAGCTATAACTTCTACTATTGTTCCGCTGATGGAGCTGTATGGCAACTTGTTTTTTGAGGGACAAGATGACGTTTTCAGGGATACCATTTTTATTTATATTTGTCTTTTTGATTCCATTTTTTTGCACTTTTTTTTCGGCAGTATGATGATTAAAGCACTGTTTTTTGCCTAGTTTTTTATTATTTTTTTTTACGGTGTTCAATGAAGGGGTTAACTAGTGGGATACTTTTATAGAGCAGGTCATTCCGGATGCGGCGATACCAAATATGTGGACTCTTTTTGTTTGTTTTTTACATAAATAAATGTATTTATTGGATTAATATTTTTCTTTTTTTGTTCTTTATTTGGTGATTTTAAAAAAATATTTTTACAGTTATTAAAAAAAACTTAATTATTTTATTTATTTTTTTTACTTTTTTTACATTGTCCCAGAATGGGACATCAGTGCATAGTAACAGATCACTGATCTGATACTGTGCAATGCTTCTGCACTGCTGAGCATCAGAGCTGCATCTGACAAGCAGGGAAGGAGGCATGTCAGCTCACAATCATCTCCATCTCCAATAAGGTGTTATCCAGACACGCTCGTGTCCTAATAGTATTCGAGCACACCAAGGATACTCTAAGGGTATGTTCCCAAGGTCAATAAAAGCTCCGGTTTGGACGCTTCGTACATCCGCAGCGGCCAGTTGTTACCGCATAGTGGATGGGATTTCATGAAATCCCATCTCCACTATGCGGGCACAGACGCCTTCAGCTTCCCTGCGGAGACACACATGTGGCGCGTCTTTCCAGATTGCAGCATGTCTATTTATCTTGCTGAGATGCTCAGTTTGTCAAACCATGAACAAGGCCATGTTGAAAGATATGGAGGTGCTCAGAGAAGCATTAAGAAGACTTCTACAGGAGAAGAAGATGGTGGTCGCAGACTTACAGCGGCAGAGCTGGATTGGTAAGGAGGCGGAGCTGCAAATACCCATCTTGGCGAGGCGTCCTGAAGAGTGTGAAGCTCAGAGAGAGCTTACGCTAAAAGCTGAACCAGACAATCACCAAGTGATGGCAGATGACTTGAAGGAATTGTCCCACGCAAAGCAGGAGCCGTCCGTCCATGAAGAGGATGAGACTCCGCTCTTCAAGTGCGTAATAGAGGTACCGAAGACATGCGAGAAGCATGTGCCAGTGAGAATGTGCATGTGGCCTTTAGAAAGGCAATAGAAGTGTGTAGTGTGAACTGGGCCCCAGAGACTCAGCAGTTGGTCAAACTGTCGACTAGAGAAGTCACAGTGAAGCGGGTGACTATCTTCAGGGATATGCACCTAGAATGCCTCCGCACGAAACAAAGGATCCTATTGAGGAATAAGGAAGCAGCTCGACGTCTGGAGCGTACGAGGACAGCTCAAAGTCGGCTGGGCATTGTAGAAGACATCGTTCAAGTGCCCAGAGGTCTCGTGAGGAAGGTCATCAGAAGACTTGGGAAAGTGATGCAGGAGACGGTGAATAGATCCGGTATGATGAGAGTGAGGATTCCGTCTGATGACGAAGCTCAGGTCGTGGGTGAAGATGGAATGGTGCCATTCCTCGTTGTCGGATCCATGGAGAGCCTTGAAAATATCCGGATGCTCCTGGAGTATCGCGTTGCGTTCCTGAAAGAGATAGAGCAGCTAAGACTTGAGAGGGGGCAGATCAATAGAGAGCTGCAGGAAATGGGAAGAAGATGGCCGCCACCTTCAACTCGCGGTATACAGAGACGAAGAGGTTCTCTAAAGACTGGAAGTCCCCAAGCTGAAGCTAATAGAGGACATAGAGACAAATGGAAGGACTGATATCCAGGCAATAAAGACCATAGGAGAAATGGCCAGCAGAGAGGTAACAGAAGGTGGCCTGATGGAAGAGGTAGAAGTAGTGATGTCTCAGTTAGCGCGGGGCTGAGTGACCTAGGCGGGAGACCCTGAAGCAGACGCGGTGACAAAGTCAGACCAGACAGGAGGTAGGCGCGCAAGGGAATCGCGATACCGTACTGACTGCTGGGGATGCGAGTGGTCTGACAAGGGGGCATCTCTATCAAAGGACATGACAGAGTTGGATGCCTACAAAACAGTTCAGTAGCAGGGCCCGAATTAGACAGATGGTTTAACTGTCAGGGACAACCGAGATTTTCTGGTCGGGTAAGAGAAGGCAGAGGGGGGTGATAAAGTCACCTGTACAATGTATTGGATGCAGTGATTCCGCACAGTTCAATGAACACATGCGGAATCACCTGTGTTCAAAAGCTGGCAGCACTTTGGATGAAGCACACATGTGCTGCGTCCAAAGGGCTGCCTAATACTGACCGTGGGAACATACCCTAAGTTCGAGTCACCACAGCTCCATGTCTTGCAGCTGTTCAACAGCAGCAACATATGCAGGGATTTGCCTGTTTGTTAGGCAATCCCTACATGTCTTGCAGCTAGACATACAGCTGTGGCGACTCGAACATACAGTATCTTTGGTGTACTTGAATACTATTAGCACACAAGCATGCCTGGATAACACCATATCTGCGCATGCTCCTCCCCACTAGTAGCAATCATTTTACTATTGACTCCCCCACACCTCAAAAAAAAATATTTAGTCAAAAGACCACAGCTAAAATTATCATGAGCTATTGCTTTTTCATTGGCCTTGGTGCGTCCCCATTAATTATTCACTTTACAAACCCCATCCTGTTGTAACTCCATAAAAAGGAGTAATTAATAGTGATGAGCAAGTATACTCATTGCTTGGGTTTTCCCGAGCATGCTCGGGTGTCCTCTGAGTATTTTGGCGTGCTCGGAGATTTAGTTTCTGTTGCCTCAGCTGCAAGATTTGCGGCTGCTGGATAGCCTGAATGCATGTCAGGAATGCCTGTTTGTTAGGGAATCACCACATGTATTCAGGCTGTCAAACTGCCGCAAATCATGCAGCTGTGTCGACAGAAACTAAATCTCCGAGCATGCAAAAATACTCAGAAGACACCCGAGCATGCTCGCTCATCACTAGTAATTAACAATGATTTGATGGTTAAAAACCCAAACCATTGCTTCTTCAGCTTCCAAACATCAGAGCTGTTTATATTTCCTCAGAAAGGAATAATTTTACAACCACTGTTTATGGAAGAAGCTTTGACTTTTTAACAGAATGTGTTGTAACGTCCCAGACTATCTGTGGACGGGGATTACTCACTTACTCACTTTGCTGGTCGTTGAGGAATATACGCTGGAACACTCAGGGTTAAACAAGTCTATTCGGTTTATTAAAGTACAGCGTACAGGAACCTAGTAGCATGCAGCCGCCAGTACAATGTCCTTAAAACTATCAGCTTTATAACATAAACACAGTCTCTCACTAACCGTGGTCAGAATAACATGGACTCCTGTCTGTTACCTGTTGCTGTCGGCCACACAGGTTCCCAGATGCCTCTTCTCCTCACAGGTATCCTAAACATCCAGCTTTATAGAATAAACACAGTCTCTCACTGACCCCGGTCAGAAAAACACGGACTCCTGTCCGTTACTTGTTGGTGTCGGCCACACAGGTTCCCGGATGCTTCTTATCCTCAGAGGTATCCGACAAACACTTTCTATAGCATGAACACAGTCTCTCACTGACCCTGGTCAGCATAACACGGATTTCTGTCTGTTACCTGTTTGTGTCGGCCACACAGGAACCCGGATGCGACTTATCCTCAGATGTATCCCACAAACATTTCTCACTGACCCCGGTCAGTATCACTCGCGGTTGTCAGACTGTCCACTCCGGAAGTATCTCACAGACTTCCTTTCTCTGGCTCAGACTAGCCAGCACTGCTCCAAACACACAGGCTCCATTAGGTAGCTTCTAACCACACCCACAGGTGAGGTAACATCACATGGACTGGTCACGTGATCGTGACATCACTGCAGGTCCTCAAACTTACAAACACGCTCACAGGGAAAAAAGGGGTACAGTGAGCACTCTCACCTCAGGGTGAGGTATATGGGCAGCCAGACCCTCCCGTCTCTCAGAGCTACCCGTATCCTGGAGCCAAGTGTGAACAACAACTACTTAGTGCTTACATGCTGTAGGGATGTGGTCTCGCTGGTGTGCGACCGGAGGTAAGCAGGAGGGCGACTCTTCCTGGTTCTTTAAGCAAGTTTATTAAGACTTCATAAACTTGCTGTCAAACAGAAACAAAACAGCCTTCTTCGGCACAATGTAACAGAAAAACAGCTATAACGTCCTGGTACTCTAACTGAGTACTCTCTTCAGCACACACACTGGAGGTCTCCTCAGAACTCCCACACTGGAGGTTTCCACACCTCCAGCCACTCACACCTGTTGTCAGCCTGAGCCTAATTTATATCCCAGACACCTAGCTTCCCCAGAACACATGACTGGTCATGTGGTAGTGACATCATCCCAGGTCCTTCAACCACATACACTGCTATAGTGATGCCACTACCCAGGGCTAATGTGTACTGGGCTACATCACAGAGACAAGGCATCTCTGAGCCAGATACCTCCCGTCTATTACACAACCCTTTGCCACTCTACATACCTCCCCCCTCTGCCTAAAGCCGTGGGGCTTGGCACTTTCTCCCACTAGACACGGGATTCTTGATAGGGCATCAGCATTACCGTGTAGCTTCCCGGCCCTGTGTTCTACCTGGAAACTAAAGTCCTGCAGGGCTAAGAACCAGCGGGTGACCCTTGCATTTCTACCCCTGGTTTCCCTCATCCATCTGAGTGGGGCATGGTCAGATATCAATCTAAACTTTCGTCCCACTAGATAGTACCGTAAGGTGTCCACTGCCCATTTTATGGCCAAGCACTCCTTCTCCACGACAGAGTAATTCTTCTCACACGAAGATAGCTTCCTGCTCAGGTAAAGGACTGGATGCTCCTCCCCATGTATCTCCTGTGACAGTACTGCTCCCAATCCGACATCTGAGGCATCTGTTTGAAGAACAAACTCCTTCTTAAAGTCTGGGGCTATCAGGACCGGTTGTTTACACAGGGCCCCTTTCATTTCTTGGAAGGCCAACTCTGCTTCTTCAGACCATTTTACCATCACTGATTTGGTCCCTTTCAGCAGATCAGTCAGAGGGGCAGCCCTCGTGGCGAAGTTTGGGATGAACCTCCTGTAGTACCCGACAATCCCCAGGAAGGCTTTCACTTGTTTCTTGGACAACGGTCTTGGCCATGTTTGAATTGCCTCGATTTTATTGATTTGGGGTTTTATTCCACCACGACCTACTACATATCCAAGGTACTTGGCCTCTTCCTTCCCCAAGGCACACTTCTTCGGGTTTATTGCAAACCCTGCTTCTCTTAGAGCATCAAACACTGCTTGGACCTTTCCCAGATGACTCTCCCAGTCCGGGCTGAAAATAACGATATCATCCAGGTACGCAGCGGCGTATTGCTTATGAGGTGCCAGGATCCTATCCATTGCTCTCTGAAAAGTCGCTGGCGCTCCCTGCAGGCCAAACGGCATCCGGACATACTGGAAGCATCCGTCTGGTGTTGAAAACGCAGTTTTCTCCTTGGCTTCCTGGGCCATGGGAATCTGCCAGTATCCTTTTGTCAAATCCAAGGTGGTTATGTACCTGGCGGGTCCAAGTCTTTCGATGAGCTCATCAACGCGTGGCATGGGATATGCGTCACACTTGGAGACCTCATTTAGCTTCCTATAATCATTGCAGAATCTCCATTCTCCATCAGGTTTCGGGACCAAGACGATAGGACTCGCCAACCGCTCTTGGATTCCTCAATGACTCCGAGCTTCAACATACGCTCCACCTCCTTGGAGATTACTTCTCGACGGGCCTCAGAGATTCGATAGGACTTCACATTCACCCGCACATGTGGCTCTGTCAGAACTTCATGCTCTATGACCTTCGTGCACCCTGGCAACTCTGAAAACAGGTCCCTGTTCCTCTGGAGCAACTCCCGGCATTGCTGTTTCTGGTCCTTTGATAGGGTCTCTGCTATCGTAACCCCTTCAACGTCACCTTCTGAGTGGCCCAGCAAGCACGGAGTTACAGCTGACTCTCTATCATGCCATGGCTTGAGGAGGTTGACATGGTACACCTGGTTTGGTTTCCGTCTTCCGGGTTGGTGAATCCTATAGTTTACTTCACCAAGCTTCTCCATCACCTCGTACGGCCCTTGCCATTTGGCCAAGAACTTGCTTTCCACCGTCGGAACTAGCACGAGCACTCGGTCTCCCGCTTTGAACTGTCTCACTCTGGCTGATCGGTTGTAAACCCTGGCCTGGGCTTCTTGTGCCTGGAGGAGGTGTTCCTTCACGATTGGCATCACCTTCGCAATCCTCTGTTGCATCAGGGCCACATGCTCAATAACGCTTCGGTGGGGCGTCACTTCGGCTTCCCAGGTTTCCTTGGCGATATCCAGGAGACCTCGCGGATGTCGGCCATACAGAAGCTCAAACGGTGAGAACCCCGTGGAGACCTGTGGAACTTCACGGATGGAAAACATCAGGTAGGGTAAGAGACAGTCCCAGTCTCTACCATCCTTCTCTATGGCTTTTCTTAGCATGCTCTTTAGGGTCTTGTTGAATCTCTCCACAAGGCCATCTGACTGAGGATGGTACACCGAGGTCCTCAACTGAGAGATTTGCAGGACCCTGCACAACTCCTTCATCACTTTACTCATGAACGGTGTCCCTTGGTCGGACAGGATCTCCTTCGGCAAGCCTGTCCGGGAAAACACATGTACCAACTTGCGGGCTATGCTCTTCGCTGAAGAATTTCTCAGGGGAATTGCCTCCGGATAGCGTGTGGCATAGTCCAGGATGACTAATATATACTGATGGCCCCGGGCTGATTTAACTAGGGGACCGACCAAGTCCATGGCAATTCTCTCAAATGGCACTTCAATAATGGGCAGTGGCACCAGGGGGTTCCGGAAATGAGAGGTAGGGGCAGTTAACTGACATATAGGGCAGGACCTGCAATAGTTTACTATCTCCCGGTGACATCCAGGCCAATAGAATCTTTGAATAATCTGTTCCTGTGTTTTGTCTACCCCTAGGTGTCCCCCAAGATGTGTGAATGGGCAATATCCAACACCTTCCATCTATAGGACCGGGTACTAGCAACTGCTCCACCAACTCCTCCCTTATTTTCGTGACCCGATACAACAGCTCCCCACTCAGCATAAAGTATGGAAATCTGGTGTCGGCCCCCGGTGTTATGATTTGGTAACTGAGGAGTGCAGGTAAAAAGGCAATACACCAGAGCAGTTGGAATCTGAGATTGCAGTACCCTGACTAACCACCACAACTAGAGGCAGCCGTGGAGCGTTCCTACGTTGGTCCTAGACGCCTCGTCACAGCCTGAGAAACTAACTATACCTAAAGATAGAAAGAGGAAAGCTATCTGCCCCGGAGCAGATCCCCAAAGAACATAGAAAGCCCCCAAACATGTAATGGCGGTTAGACAAGAAGAAATACTGACACAGACAGAAAATAGTATGAGCAAACGTTGGGGCCCAAACTATCTAAATAGAAAAGGATAGGAAGGGCACTTACTGCAATCCCAAAAAACCCTGAAAAGCACCAACTCTACTAATTTCAAAAACACCTGAGATCACACGACCTCTACCACCTAAATTAGTTCTCTGGTGTAACAAAATCAAAACAGCAGCCACTGAAAAAACTGGAAAAAGCAAATGTACAAAACATCAGTGGCTGAACTAAACTGAGAGGGCAAAAGCCCCCGGAGGGGACCCTAAAGGCCCCCACAGAAGTGCAGGACAAAATGCAAAAATCAGGCACAAAAACAAAAAGAAGAAAATGTCTTATCTGTTAGCAGGAGATGCAGAAACGACACAGCAGGCTACAAGGGAAACAGGAATCAAGGATTGAGACCAGAACAATTGATCACCGGCAACCCTGATGGGAAGGCGACTCCCTTAAATAAGACCAGTCAGTAACACCTGATTCCCAATCCTCACAATCTTCACTGGACAGTCCAGTACCGCTTGTAACCACCAGAGGGAGCCTCTGCTCAGAACTCATTTCAAGTCCATTCACAACAGTACCCCCCCTTGAGGAGGGGTCACCGAACCCTCACTTGAGCAACCAGGTCGGTCAGGATGAGTTCTATGATACGCACGGATGAGTCTCCTAGCATGGATGTCCGAAGCAAACACCCAAGAATTGTCTTCCTGACTATAACCTCTCCACTTAACCAAATACTGGAGTTTCCGTCTAGAAAAACGAGAATTCAATATTTTCTCAACCACAAACTCCATATTGCCCTCAACCAGAACAGGGTCAGGAGGCAAAGCAGTAGGAACCACTGGCTCAACAAACCTCTTCAACAAGGACTTGTGGAACACGTTATGGATCTTAAATGTCCCTGGAAGAAGCAAACGAAAAGAAACAGGATTAAGAATCTCCATGATCTTATAAGGTCCAATGAACCTAGGCTTAAATTTAGGAGACGCCACTCTCATAGGAATATTTTTTGAAGACAACCAGACCAAGTCCCCCACTTTAAACCGAGGACCATCAGTCCCATGCCGGTTAGCAAACCGCTGGGCCCTCTCCTGACAGAGGGACAACCTCTCCACTACCTGGTCCCAAATCTGTTGCATACGCTCCACAACAGAGTCAACACCTGGACAGGCAGAAGCCTCCGTCTGTCCTGAAGAAAATCGAGGGTGAAACCCAGAATTACAGAAAAATGGAGACATCAAAGTGGCAGAGCTAGCCCTATTATTAAGAGCAAACTCAGCCAAAGGCAAAAAAGAGACCCAGTCATCCTGATCAGCAGACACAAAGCATCTTGGATAAGTCTCCAATGTCTGGTTTGTTCTCTCAGTTTGACCAATGGTCTGAGGATGAAACTCCGAGGAGAAAGACAACTGAACACCAAGCTTAGAACAAAAGGTCCTCCAAAATCTGGAAACAAACTGGACTCCTCTGTCAGACACAATGTTCTCAGGAATGCCGTGTAAACGAACCACGTGCTGAAGGAACAAAGGCACCAATTCAGAGGAGGAAGGCAACTTAGGTAATGGCACAAGATGTATCATCTTGGAAAACCTATCACAAATCACCCAGTTGACGGTCATTCTCTGAGAAACAGGGAGGTCGGAAATGAAATCCATAGAGATATGGGTCCATGGTCTCTTGGGCACAGGCAATGGCATCAACAAACCACTAGAGCGAGAGCAAGGCTTGGAGCGAGAGCAAGTCCCGCAGGACTGCACAAATTCCCTGACATCACGAGACAAGGTAGGCCACCAAAAGGACCGACTAACCGAGTCTCTGGTACCAAAAATTCCGGGATGACCGGCCAACGGGGAACAATGAATCTCAGACATCACACTCTTTTTCCACTGGTCCGGGACAAACAATTTCCCAACAGGACAGCGCTCGGGCCTATCCTCCTGACACCCCTCCAGAGCCAGTCTCAAATTGGGCGAGATGGCGGAAAGAACTACACCTTCTTTCAAAATAACAGAAGGATCAGATACCTCAGGAGAGTCCGCAAGGAAACTCCTCGAGAGGGCATCCGCCTTAACATTCTTAGTGCCAGGAAGAAAGGAAACCACAAAATTAAAACGTGTGAAAAACAAGGCCCACCTGGCCTGTCTAGGATTAAGTCGCTTGGCAGATTCCAGATAAACCAGATTCTTATGGTCCGTAAGGACCACCACCTGATGTTTGGCTCCCTCCAGCCAATGTCTCCACTCTTCAAAAGCCCACTTCATGACCAATAACTCCCGATTACCCACGTCATAATTACGTTCAGTAGGAGAACATTTTCGAGAGAAAAAGGCACAAGGGTTACTTTTAGAGGTCTCTGGATCTCTTTGGGACAAAACGGCACCTGCCCCAATTTCAGAGGCATCAACCTCCACCTGAAATGGCAGAGAAACATCAGGCTGCCGTAGAACAGGAGCAGAAGTGAATCTCTGCTTAAGTTCCTGAAATGCAGAGACTGCCTCAGGAGGCCAATTCACCACATCAGAACCCTTTTTGGTCAAATCAGTTAATGGTTTAACAATAACCGAGAAATTACCAATAAATGTACGATAAAAATTGGCAAAACCCAAAAATCATTGAGGAGCCTTTAATGAAGTAGGTTGGACCCAATCACAGATGGCCTGAACCTTGACCGGGTCCATTTCAATAACAGATGGGGACAAAATGAATCCCAAAAAATGAGATCCTCTGTACGCCAAAAAGACACTTTGATCCCTTCACATACAAAGCATTCTCTCTCAAAATCTGGAATACAGTTCGAACATGTTTCACATGAGAGTCCCAGTCATTAGAAAAAATCAAGATATCATCCAAATAAACAATCAGAAATTTATCCACAAAATCCCTGAAAATGTCATTCATGAAGGACTGGAAGACAGAAGGAGCATCACAAGGTACTCAAAATGCCCCTCAGGGGTGTTAAATGCCGTCTTCCATTCATCCCCGTGCTTAATGCGAATAAGGTTATATGCCCCTCTGAGGTCAAGCTTGGTAAACCAAGTAGCGTTTTTCACCCTGGAAAACAGGTCAGAAATCAAGGGTAACGGATATTGATATTTCACAGTAATATTGTTCAAAAGACGATAATCAATACACGGCCTTAATGAACCATCCTTTTTGGCCACAAAGAAAAAACCGGCACCCAAGGGTGAAGAGGATGGTCTGATATGACCCTTCTCCAATGACTCCTTGATATAAGACCGCATAGCGTCATGTTCAGGTACAGACAAGTTAAAAAGGCGACCTTTAGGGAATTTACTACCAGGCACTAATTCAATAGCGCAGTCATAGCTCCTATGGGGAGGCAAGGATGCAGATTTACTTTCGCTAAACACATCAGAAAAATCAATCAAAAAGTCAGGAACATCCTGAGCCTGGGGGGAGGCAGAAAAAACAGGAGTGTTGGTATTAACACATTGGCAGCCCCAACTGGTTACAGACACAGATTTCCAATCCAAAACAGGATTATGAGACTGTAACCAAGGGAAACCGAGCACGATAATGTCATGCAGATTATACAGAACCAAAAATTTGCAGCTCTCCTGATGATCAGGTTCAACCCTCATCACCTGAGTAGAGAACTGAGGTTTATTCTCAGCCAAAGGGGTAGAATCGATTCTCAGTAGGGGAATAGACTTATGTAGGGGTATCAAGGGAAACCCGCAACGTTTAGCAAAATCAAAATCCATCAGGTTAATAGCTGCTCCCGAATCAACGAAAGCCTGAGCAGAAAATGAGGACAGAGAGCATATCAGAGTAACAGTTAATAAAAACTTAGTCTGAACACTACCCAAGACAACTGAGCGTGCAAAACGTCTTCCCCTCTTAGGGCAGACTGAAATAGCATGAGAGGCATCACCACAGTAGAAACATAACCCATTGCGCTTTCAAAACTCATGACGCTGTGCCCCAGAAACCACTCTATCACACTGCATGGGTTCAGAAGCAGGTTCACAAGGCAACACTATTCCACGCATACTTCTCCGCTCACGCAAACGTCTGTCAATTTGAATCGCTAATGACATAGAATCATTGAGACCAGAGGGGACGGAATCCCACCATAACATCCTTTACATTATCTGACAGACCCTTCCGAAAAAGGGCTGCCAAAGCGTCGTCATTCCATTTGGTCATGACTACCCATCTGCGGAATCTCTGACAGTATAACTCAGCGTCATCAAGCCCCTGATTTAATGCCAACAAGGCTTTTTCAGCTTGATCAGTGACATTAGGCTCATCGTACAATAACCCCAAGGCCTGAAAAAATGCATCAACATCATTCAAAACAGGATCCCCAGGTGTCAGGGAAAAAGCCCAATCCTGAGGATCGCCGTGCAGGAGAGAGATGACAATTTTAACCTGCTGCGCTGCGTTCCCTGAGGACTTAGATTTTAAGGCAAAAAACAATTTACAATTATTTTTGAAATTCAGAAACTTGGCTCGATCCCCCAAAAACAAATCTGGCATGGGAATCCTAGGTTCCACAACAGGCAACCTAGCAAGATAGGTAGCAATACTCTGAACCTCAGTGGCAAGCTGATCCACACGGCCAGACAACTGTGCAAACTCCATTGAGAGAAAAAATCCTCCCCAGCACCCAGAGATACAGAGGGAAAAAAAAAAAATGCAACAAACAGAAAAATATCTCTGACAACTCTGACAACCTTTTTTTTTTTTTTTTTTTTCTTTCACATATTTTTCCCTTCTGTGAGCACCATATAATTTTCAGTTATGGCCGGTGATACTGTTATGATTTGGTAACTGAGGAGTGCAGGTAAAAAGGCAATACACCAGAGCAGTTGGAATCTATGAGATTGCAGTACCCTGACTAACCACCACAACTAGAGGCAGCCGTGGAGCGTTCCTACGTTGGTCCTAGACGCCTCGTCACAGCCTGAGAAACTAACTATACCTAAAGATAGAAAGAGGAAAGCTATCTGCCCGGAGCAGATCCCAAAGAACATAGAAAGCCCCCAAACATGTAATGGCGGTTAGACAAGAAGAAATACTGACACAGACAGAAAATAGTATGAGCAAACGTTGGGGCCCAAACTATCTAAATAGAAAAGGATAGGAAGGGCACTTACTGCAATCCCAAAAAACCCTGAAAAGCACCAACTCTACTAATTTCAAAAACACCTAAGATCACACGACCTCTACCACCTAAATTAGTTCTCTGGTGTAACAAAATCAAAACAGCAGCCACTGAAAAAACTGGAAAAAGCTAATGTACAAAACATCAGTGGCTGAACTAAACTGAGAGGGCAAAAGCCCCCGGAGGGGACCCTGAAGGCCCCCACAGAAGTGCAGGACAAAATGCAAAAATCAGGCCAAAAAACAAAAAGAAGAAAATGTCTTATCTGTTAGCAGGAGATGCAGACACGACACAGCAGGCTACAAGGGAAACAGGAATCAAGGATTGAGACCAGAACAATTGATCACCGGCAACCCTGATGGGAAGGCGACTCCCTTAAATAAGACCAGTCAGTAACACCTGATTCCCAATCCTCACAATCTTCACTGGACAGTCCAGTACCGCTTGTAACCACCAGAGGGAGCCTCTGCTCAGAACTCATTTCAAGTCCATTCACAACACCCCGGTTCCTGTGCAACCCCATCAATGATAGTGACATTGTTGAAGGCTTCCTTCAGAGTTGGGTCCCTGTGTTGGGCAGTCCCAAAATTCTCACTGGCCACCCCTAACTCTGGAATGTCAGATACAGGAGACACTTCTTCCTCATCTCCTACCAGGACACAAAAAGGAAACCTGTCTTCCTCGGGGTATGGTGCTACCTGATTAGGGCTTACTGGTTCCCTATTCTGGCTAGTGACCTCAGCAGACTTTCCCCACAGATCCCAGAATAAACAAAAATCCCGGCCTATAATTATAGGGTGCAACAAGTCCCGAACCACCCCGACTTCATGGGACTCAGTGCCCAGCGCAGTCTCAATGTCCACTCTGGCCATAGGGTAGTCCTTTGCATCGCCGTGTATGCATCGCACGCCAACCTTTTTCCCCGGGAGTAGTTTGAGAGGCAGATTCGCCCTCACCAGGGTCACAAGACTCCCGGAGTCCAGCAGCGCCTTTACTACTCGACCGTTCACCCTCACGGGATATGCTTGGGGCCCCTCGTTCAGGATAGAATCCACACTGCAGACTGGACCGGCATAGAATGAGATACGACGTCCCATGCTGCAGTCCATCTGCTCGGTAGTCTGGGGACACCGTGCAGCTATATGTCCTGGCCTGTGACACCTCCAACAGATAACATCACCCGTAGGGACCTTGGGCACCACCTCCCCCGCCCCCTTTTGACCTTGGACGCGCCACCCCTTTTTGGGACTCCGCCCCCTGCTGGGACCACCAGTACGGAATGGACTGCTTCCCCAAGGTACCTTCCATCCCCTGGTACCTCTCGACCAGTCCGACCAGTTCATCGGCACTCCGGGGATCACCCTGGGCAACCCAAGTCTGCAGGGGCCTGGGCAGGGAGTGCACAAACCGATCCATTAGGACTCTTTCCACCATCTGTGCCGGCGTGGCAGACTCTGGATGTAGCCATTTCTGGACGAGGTGCAGCAGGTCAAACATTTGGGAACGCGGTGGTTTGTCCCGGTGATACTCCCAGCGGTGCACTCTCTGTGCCCTGACAGTCATTGTCATCCCCAACTGTGTAAGGATCTCCACCTTTAATTTAGGATACTCCTGAGCGTCCTGCACAGTTAAATCAAAGTACGCCTTTTGGGGTTCCCCTGTCAGGTATGGGGCCAGTACCTCTGCCCACTGCTCTGGGGGAAGTCTTTCCCTTTCAGCAACCCTCTCAAAAACAGACAGGAAGGTCTCCACATCATCCCCGGGGGTTATTTTCTGTATGGTGCGTCTTACCGCCTTCCTGATGTGGTTGTCATCGTCCCGACCTGGGGTTGGGGCGCTCGTCCTGTCCTGGATGGCGGCTGTCAGAAGCTGCAACTGCTGCCGTTGTTCCTGCTGGCTTTGTTGTATTTGCTGCACCAACAACCTGTTGGTCTCTTGCTGCTGTGCCTGCGCCTGGACCAAGTGCTTCAGCAGGTCCTCCATTTTCTCCTGCAATGTTGGCTGGGTTGCTATGACCTTTACCCACAACATGCAGCACCCACTTCTCTGCTGGGACCGCTGCTCGCACGTCTCCACCAATTGTAGGGATGTGGTCTCGCTGGTGTGCGACCGGAGGTAAGCAGGAGGGCGACTCTTCCTGGTTCTTTAAGCAAGTTTATTAAGACTTCATAAACTTGCTGTCAAACAGAAAACAAAACAGCCTTCTTCGGCACAAAGTAACAGAAAAACAGCTATAACGTCCTGGTACTCTAACTGAGTACTCTCTTCAGCACACACACTGGAGGTCTCCTCAGAACTCCCACACTGGAGGTTTCCACACCTCTAGCCACTCACACCTGTTGTCAGCCTGAGCCTAATTTATATCCCAGACACCTAGCTTCCCCAGAACACATGACTGGTCATGTGGTAGTGACATCATCCCTGGTCCTTCAACCACATACACTGCTTTAGTGATGCCACTACCCAGGGCTAATGTGTACTGGGCTACATCACAGAGACAAGGCATCTCTGAGCCAGATACCTCCCGTCTATTACACAACCCTTTGCCACTCTACAGTGCACTAAAGAAAGAATACTCCGGGTTACATCACAGGGAGCAGCCATCCCTGTGACACATACTTTCCATTAATTATGCGGCCTTTAGTCACGCTACAGTGTATAAACACTAAGGGTATGTGCACACGTTGCGGATTCTGTTGCAGTTCTGCAGCAGATTTTGCCTTGCAGATCTGCAGCAGAACTGCAAGCGATGTACAGTGCCATTCTAGTCAATGGAAATCAAAAAATGCAGTGCACATGCTGCAGATTTTTCTGCGCAGATTTGGTGCGGATTTAAAACTGCAGCACGTCACTTCTTTTGTGCAGAACTGCAGTGGTTTTACACCTGCTCCATTATAGGAATCTGCAGGTTTCAAAAGGCAGGGGAAATCTGCACAAAAACTGCAGTAAATCTGCAGATAAAAAGGACAAAAAAAGGATAAAAACTGAGCGGATTTTGACCTGCAGTTTCTGCCAAGAGATGCAGATTCTGTGCAGAAAATTCTGCAGACCAATCTACAACATGTGCACATAGCCTAACACAGCAGACAACTGTCTCCCAAAAGGGATCATTTTTAGAATTTTTTTTAATTTTCAAAAATGTCCAGAAGCGCAGTGTGGTTAAACAGACTGTTAGTTACCATCCATTTCCAAATAGCCATATATGTTGAGGTCACTTTAACATTACTACATTTGCGTTAGAGCTAGGAAGGGGTTGGATGCAGTCACAGGAGACCCCAGAATTTCCTACAACTTATCTTTTTCAGGGCAATAAGTAACTTTGTAGTAATTTCGGATTGCTGTGTATAAAATTTCTTAACAAAATGTGGTCATGCCGGTAAATTCAAATTCCAAATAATTTTCTCATCTTTAATATATACATTTTTCTTCTCTTGGCAGAAGACTGTACTAGGAGTTCATGTGGACATCGGATTTTTTCAGATATTAAAAATAATCATGGTATCAAAAATGAAATGTATGAAGAGCATGCCAATATCCTACAAATATCACCAGAGTTTCGCAGCAAAAATGTGTCATCTAATCTTTTTCAACATGGCCTATCTTCTGATTCCTCAAAGACTTTTAAGCAAAATAATAATAAAATAGATGCTCCACATCAAGAAGCTCACACAGGGGTAAAACCATTTTCATGTTTAGAATGTGGGAAATGTTTTACCTACAAAGCGGATCTTGTTATACATGAGAGAAATCATACAGGGGAGAAGCCATTTTCATGTTCAGAATGCAGGAAATGTTATAGCGCTAAATCAAGACTTGTTAATCATCAGAGAAGCCACACAGGGAAGAAACCATTTTCATGTTCTGAATGTGGGAAATGTTTTAATCGGAAACCAAATCTTGCGGCACATCAGGTAATTCACACAGGAGTAAAGCCATTTTCATGTCCAGAATGTGGGAAATGTTTTACATACAAATCAACTCTTGTTAAACATCAGAGAACTCACACAGGGGAGAAGCCATTTTCATGTTCTGAATGTGGGAAGGGTTTTAATGACAAATCAAATCTTACTGTACATCAGAGAATTCACACAGGGGAGAAGCCATTTTCATGTCAAGAATGTGGGAAATGTTTTACTTCTAAAGCAGAACTTGTTAGACATGAGGTAACCCACACAGGGGCAAGGCCATTTTCATGTTCAGAATGTGAGAAATGTTATAGCATTAAATCAAGACTTGTTAGACATCAGTCAACTCACAAAGGGGAGAAGCCATTTTCATGTTTAGAATGTGGGAAATGCTTTACCCAAAAGGCAAATCTTTCTGCACACCAGAAAATTCACACAGGTGAGAAGCCATTTTCATGTTCAGAATGTGGGAAATGCTTTACCAAAAGGCAAATCTTTCTGCACATCAGAGAATTCACACAGGGGAGAAACCATAGTCATGTTCAGAATGTGGGAAATGTTTTATTTATAAAGCAGGTCTTGTTAAACATGAGAGAAGGGAGAAGCCATTTTCATGTTGAGAATGTGGAAGAAGCCATTTTCATGTTGAGAATGTGGAAGAAGCCATTTTCATGTTGAGAATATGGAAAACATTTTACAGAGGAGTATACGTTTTTAAAATTTAGAGAAATCAAACAGGGGCAACGTCTTTTTAATTTTTTACTAATAATTCTATTGACAAATTGTACAAGAAAAGTTACATATACGGTAAGTTAAAGAGCCATATCTAAACGAGAAAGGGAATGCAATTTGGAACACTAAATGAATACCGTAGTTAATGTATGCAACTACCAATATACCGTATATACTCATGTATAAGCCGAGATTTTCAGCACCTTTTTTGGTGCTGAAAATGCCCCCTCGGCTTATACATGAGTCATTGGGCAGAAACCAGCGGGGGGAGGGGGTGCCGCGGCAGGAGCCGGTGGCTGGGACATCATACTCACCCTCCCCGTGCCATCGCTGAACGTCCCGGCAATCCTCCGTTGTGCCCGGCTTCCTGCAGCTCTCCTGTGCTGAGCGGTGACGTAATACCGCTCATTAAGGTAATGTAATATGGACGCGACGCCACTCCCATAGGCGTGGCGTCCATATTCATGGCCTTAATGAGCGGTATTACATCACCGCTCCGCACAGGAGAGCTGCAGGAAGCCGGGTACAACGCAGGATTGCCAGGACGTTCAGCGATGGCACGGGGAGGGTGAGTATGACGGGGGGAGAACGGAGGACGGGGGAAGCATGGAGGAGGACAATGAGCATGGAGCAGGACGGGGGGAGGACGGAGAGCACAGAGGAGCACGGAGCAGGACGGGGGAGGATGGAGAGCACGGAGCAGGACGACGGGGAGGATGGAAAGCACATAGGAGCACGGAGCAGGATGGGGGGCACAGGAGGACGGAGCAGGACGGGGGGAGGATGGAGGGCACAGAGGAGCACGGAGCAGGACCGGGGGGAGGATGGAGGGTGCAGAGGAGCACGGAGCAGGACGGGGGGAGGATGGAGAGCACAGAGGAGCACGGAGCAGGACGGGGGCACAGGAGGACGGAGCAGGAAGAGGGGAGGACGGAGCAGGAGGGGGGGACCACAGAGGAGAATGGGGGAGCAGAGAGCTGGATGGGGGAGCAAGGAGCAGGACGGGGGCAGCATAGAGCAGGACGGCGGTTTATACACCCGGCTTATACGCGAGTCAATAAGTTTTCCCAGTTTTTTGTGGCAAAATTTGGGGGTCGGCTTATACACGGGTCGGCTTATACATGAGTATATACGGTACATTAAAAAAAATGCAACCCAGAAAATATATTTCATCATGAATACAGAACACTTTAAATGTATATAAACACTACAACTGCATATAAAAAGGTTCACTGGTATTTCTCTGTTATGTATACCGTATTTTTCGGGCTATAAGACGCACTTTTTCCCCAAAAAAATTGTGAGGAAAATGGGGGGTGCGTCTTATAGCCCGACCGCAGCTTACCGGGGGGTTGCGGCAGCGGTGTGGCGGTGGCGGTGGCAGAGATGCGGCGTTGCAGAGGCGCGGTGGGCGGCGTGCACCTGAGCAGGTTCCCTTCCTCAGGTGGTGAGGTGACGCTGCGGCACCGAGAGCAGACAGGACAGCAGAGCCGGGATTGCCGGTGGTGGCGGCCATCTTCCTGAGGCGGCGCGTGCGCAGATACAGTACTCTTCTTCCTGTGGCTTCAGGAAAATGGCCGCGGTAGGCCGTGCATGCGCAGATAGAGATCGCGGCGGCCATTTTTCTGAAGCCCCAGAAGCAGAGTACTCTGCGCACGCGCCGCCTCAGGAAGATATCCGCCACCACCGACAAACCCGGCTCTGCTGTCCTGTCTGCTCTCCGTGCCGCGGCGTCACCTCACCACCTGAGGAAGGGACCCTGCTCAGGTGCACGCCACCCACCGCGCCTCTGCCACCGCCGCACCTCTGCCACCGCCACACCTGAGGAAGGGACCCTGCTCAGGTGCACGCCGCCCATCGCGCCTCTGCCACCGCCGCATCTCTGCCACCGCCACACCTGCCACAAACCCAGCTCTGCTCTCCGTGCCGCGGCGTCACCACACCTGAGGAAGGGACCCTGCTCAGGTGCACGCCGCCCATCGCGCCTCTGCCACCGCCGCATCTCTGCCACCACCGCATCTCTGCCACCGCCGCACCTCTGTCACCGCCACACCACAGCCACAAACCCGGCTCTGCTCTCCGTGCCGCAGCGTCACCTCACCTGAGGAAGGTGAGTACAGTATCAGCATCACCGCACCTCTGCCACACCACTGCCGCAACCCCTGCTGTACCACCGCCGGCCCACAGGTACCTTAAAATTCGGACAATAAGACGGACCCCCATATTGTAAAAATCTTTTTTTTGCTATTTTCACCCCAAAATTTGGGGTGCGTCTTATGGTCCGGTGCGTCTTATAGTCCGAAAAATACGGTAATAGGGACACTGTCCTGATCGAGTACGGCAGCATACAACCCCAAACACGATGTCAGATCATCTGTAATAGATGTTGGATAATCCCTTTACAATTTGTAAAGACTCAACACATGTGCTTTGATTACTTAAAGGGAATCTGTCACCCCATTTTTGCCCTATAAGCTGCCGCCACCGCCATCAGGGCTTATCTACAAAGGCCACTTCGCTGAAACGCGCGTCGGGGTGGGTACACCGTGGAGGCTTTCTTACACTTGGTATACAGGTAATTGCCTTGGAGCATGAACATTGATTATGTATGCCTTAACTATGCAACTACCTGTTATGTATGTTGACTACTAAAGTACTTCATGGGAGTTTGCATGCACGTTCAAATATCATTAATTGCGATATATTTATATGCATTAACCCCTGAACTTCATTGTGTGGCCATTATACTATCGATCTATTTGTTGTTGTATATCAGCTAAGGCCAATAGGGATATGTGCAATTGTGATTTTGTTTCATATATTTTACTATATATTTCTTTGCTATTGCATTGCATCTCCCTTTCCATCTGGTGTACCCCTCATCTCACATGTGTATTTTGGTTTTGACCTCTTTCCTATCCCATTGAATATCCTGATAATTAAATTAATAAAATATATACCTTTTTATCAAGTTGACTGTATTGGGAATTATTTCTGTTGCTTTTTTGGTTCTCTAAGTATTCAGCATTCTGGAATGTTGTAGATAAGCCCCCGATGTCACCTGAAAGTGAAGAAAAACGAGTTATAAAATACTCACCCAGGGGCGTTCCGCCGTCAGGTCCAGTCCTGAGGGAGTGACGGTCCGGTTCGGCGCCTCCCATCTTGTAGCAAAGCCGGCCTCTTCTTTCCGCCGGCATTAGCAGCGCTCCGGCTGTAAACTGATTAACCCCCCCGAGATGGATTGCTCCATGGGACTTGACTGTACGGCGGACAGGTATGGGTATATTGTTGCTTTTTTATTTTATATTTTTTACAGGAGATCGAGGGCTTCGATAAAGGAATGGGAGTGTAATAAAGATTTAAAAACTGTGTAGTGTATTCTTTCATTAAAAGACTTTATTCTTATTGTGTGTGCTTATTTAACCCTTTATTTACTATAGGATTAGTAATGAATAGGTGTCTTAATGACACCTATTCATTACTAAGCCTGGCTTAATGTCACCTTAAAATAGAATGGTGACCTTAACCCCAATTGCCACCCCTACAGGGCAAGTGGTAAGAACCCAACAAAGCTCCAGAATAGACGCATCTAATAGAGACCCTTTTCTGGGCAGCTGCGGGCTGCTGTTTTTAGGCTGGGGGGGCCCATATTCATGGCCCCTTTCCAGCCTGAGAAAAGCAGCCCACAGCTGTTTTGCTGGGTTGGTTCAATACCTAAGGGGAACCCCACACCGGGTTTTTCATTTATTCTCCCTGCTCGCTGTTGCCGGCAGAGCAGGGAGAATAATGACAGGGAGCTTCAGCACCACAGGCAGGGGACAGCGCTTACTGTAGCTGTCCGTGCCATCCGTGTGGTCCTGATGCGGCACACGTGCCACACGGATATACCACGTATTTACACGGACACGGATATTTCCAGTGCCGTGTTTACCGGTACCAGAAATATCTGGGCGTGTGAAACTGGCCTAAGGGACAGAATTGGGGTTCTCTTTCTACTGTAGAATTTGCTACATAAACCTTTTCATACATGGAATATTGTAATATCAGGTCTTCTTCCTCCTTTACCAATTATACTTTGAGTCAAAATAAATTGTTGATTTAAAGCAAAGTATAGTTATGATTTTAGTGTTTCTGATAATACCATTTACCTTAAGTGTGAGGGGTGGGGTCACCCTGAACCAACACTCTTTTATCTTCTTTTCCCACAAACAGCCCTCTGCTGCCCCCTACCGTTAGGACAATCACGCAATTGATCTCGACGATTATTAGGTCGGTTATTGGGGAACTCACATTTAGCGTATTCTGTATATATACAATTGTTTCCAACAATCTTTTTTTTAGTGTGTATATATATGTATGAAAAAAAATAAAGGGAACACTAAAATACCACATCCTAGATATCACTGAATGAAATATTCCACTTGCAAATCTTTATTCATTACATAGTGGAATGTGTTGAGAGCAATAAAACATAAAAATGATCAATGTAAATCAAGATTAGCCCCTTTACCCCGAGGGTTGTTTGCACGTTAAAGGGAATCGGTCACCCTAAATTGGCGGGATATTTAAATGATGGCAGTCAGGTCAGATGGGCGGTGTTTTGGGTACTTGCCTGAATATGTTGTTCGCCGCTGTCTCCATTATTTCTGGGAATTGTAGTCGTTGCCCTCCATATAACGCTCCTGCGCATTGCAATCTGGGGCAAAGCATACTGCACGTGCTCAATTCAAGATTGCAATGCGCAGGTGCGTTATATGGAGGGCAACGACTACAATTCCCAGAAATAATGGAGACAGCGGCGAACAACATGTTAAGGCAAGTACCCAAAACACCGCCCATCTGACCTGACTGCCATCATTTAAATATCCCGCCAATTTAGGGTGACAGATTCCCTTTAAGGACCAGGCCAATTTGTACAATTCTGACCACTGTCTCTTTATGAGGTTATAACTCTGGAACGCTTCAACGGATCTTCGCGATTCTGAGATTGTTTTCCCGTGACATATTGTACTTCATGATATTGGTAAAATATCTTTGATATAACTTGCGTTTATTTATGAAAAAAAATGGAAATATGGGGAAAATTTAGCAATTTTCAAACTTTGAATTTTTATGCCCTTAAAACAGAGAAATATGTCACACAAAATAGTTAATAAATAACATTTTCCTACTTTACATCAGCACAATTTTGTAAACAGCATTTTTTTTTTGTTAGGAAGTTACAAGGGTTAAAAGTTTCTCATTTTTACAACAAAATTTACAAAATCATTTTTTTAGGGACCACCTAACATTTGAAGTCACTTTGAAGGGTCTACACAAAAGTGACACCATTCTAAAAACTGCTCCCCTCAAGGTACTCAAAACCAAATCCAAGAAGTTTATTAACCCTTTAGGTGCTTCACAGGAATTTTTGGTAAGTGGAAGGAAAAAATTTAACGTTTTCGTCACAAAAATTATATTTACAAACATTTTTTTTTATTTTCACAAGGGTATCAGGAGAAAATTGACAGATAAAGTTGTGCAATTTCTCCTGAGTACGCTGATACCCCATATGTGGGGGGGGAACCACTGTTTCTAGATGTGTGGTGATGAGCACTTTGAACCCCCAGGTGCTTCACACAAGTTTATAATGTAGAGCCATGAAAAAAAAAACATTTTTTCCACAAACATGATCTTTTTGTCCCCAATTTTTTATTTTCCCAAGGGTAAGAGGAGAAAGTGGACCCCAAAAGTTGTTGTCCAATTTGTCACGAGTACACTGATACCCCATATGTGGGGGGGAACCACTGTTTGAGTGCACAGCAGAGCTCGGAAGGGAAGGAGCACCATTTGACATTTTCATACCAAAATTGGCTGGAATTGAGATCGGACGCCATGTCGCATTTGGAGAGCCCTTGATGTGCCTAAACAGTGGAAACCCCCCCCCAATTCTAACTCCAACCCTAACCCAACACACCCCTAATCCTAACCCTAACCACAAACCTAACCCTAACACACCCCTAATCCAAACCCTAACCCCAACCCTAACTTTAGCCACAACCCTGTCCCTAACTTTAGCCCCAAGCCAAACCTTAACCATAACTTTAGCCCTAAGCCTAACTTTAGCCCCAACCATAACCCTAATGGGAAAATGGAAATAAAAAAAAAAAAAAAAAATTATTATATTTCCCTAACTAAGGGGTTGATAAAGGGGGGGTTGATTTACTACTTATAGCGGGTTTTTATGTTTGGCAGCTGTCACACGCTAAAAGACGCTTTTTATTGCAAAAAATAGTTTTTGCATCACCATATCTTGAGAGCTATAATTTTTCCATCTTTTGGCCAACAGAGTCATGTGAGGTCTTGTTTTTTACGGGACGAGTTGCCGTTTTTATTGGTCCCATTTTCGGGCACATGACATTTTTTGATCGCTTTTTATTCTGATTTTTGGGAGGCAGAATGAACAAAAACCAGCAATTCATGAATTTCTTTTGGGGGGGCGTTTATACCGTTCTGCGTGTGGTAAAATTGATAAGGCAGTTTTATTCTTCTGGACAGTACGATTACAGCGATACCCCATTTGTATTTTTTTTATGTTTTGGCTCTTTTATACAATAAAAAATATTTTATATAAAAAATAATTATTTTTGCGTCGCGTTATTCTGAGAGCTATATATAACTTTATTTTTTCGCTGATGATGCTGTATGGCAGCTCATTTTTTGCGGGACAAGATGACATTTTCAGCGGTACCATGTTTATTTATATCCGTCTTTTTGATTGCGTGTTATTCCACTTTTTGTTCGGCAGTATGATGATAAAGCATTTTTTTTTTTTTGCCTTGTTTTTTTTTTTAGGGTTCACTAAAGGGGTTAACTAATGGGACAGGTTTATACGATGGGTCATTACGGATATGGCGATACTAAATATGTTTACTTTTATTTTTTTATTTACATAATGTGTTTATTGGGGAAATATTTTTTTTTTAGGGATTTGTTTTTTTTTAATATTTTTACTTAGTATAATATATATATTTTTTTACATTGTCCCAGGGTGGGACATTACTATATAATGTCAGATCGCTGATCTGACACTTTGCAGAGCACTGTGTCAGATCAGCGATCTGATAGGCAGTACAAGAGTCTTGCCGGACACTGCTCTCAGCAGGCACTAACAAGCCACCTCCCTACAGGACCTGGAAGGACCCTGTGACCATCTTGGATCCAGAGGCCTAAAGGGAGGAGGCCCTTGGAACAACGCGATCACATTACATTGTTCTGAGGGACTCAGGGAAGCATGCAGGGAGCCCTCTCCCTGCCCGATGCTTCCCTATGCCACCGGAACGCTGCGATCATGTCTGATCGCAGTGTGCCGGAGGTTAAAGTGCCGGGAGTCATCCATGACCGCTCCTGGCACTTAGTGCCGGGTGTCAGCTGTGACGTACTATCCCGTCCCATCTATGGTCATACAGGCCCAGGTCCCATGGATGGGATAGTAAGTCTAATGTCAGAAAGGGGTTGATATCCCATGGAGGTCTGGATTTGGAATGAAACTCAAAATCAAAGTGGATAATCAAATTACAAGCTGATCCAACTTCAGTGGAAATGCCTGTGTGTGTGTGTGTCCTCCATGCGCCTGTATAACCTCGCTACAATGCCTGGGCATTCTCCTGATGTTTTTCTGAGGGATCTCCTCCCAGATCTGGATTAAAGCATCAGTCAACTCCTGGACAGTCTGTGGTGCAATGTGGCGTTGGTGGATGTCCCAGATGTGATCGATTGAATTCAGGTCTAGGGAACGGGCATTCCAGGCCATAGCATCAATGCCTTCATCATGCAGGTACTGCTGGCACACTTCAGCCATATGCGGCCTAGCATTGGCATGCATCAGAAGGAACCCAGGGTCCACTGCACCCACCTAAGATCTCACAATGGGTCTGAGGATCCCATCTCGGTACCTAATGGCAGTCGGGGTACCTCTGGCTAGCACATGGAGGGCTGTGCAGCCTTCCAAAGAAATGCCACCCCACAACCTTGCTAACCCACTGCTGAACCGGTCATGCTCCAGTGTTGCAGGCAGCACGGCGTCTCCAGACTGTCACATGTTCTCAGTGTGAACCTGCTCTCATTTATGAAGCGCACTTTGCGCCAATGTTAAATCTGCCAATCTTTGTGTCCTCTGGCAAATGCCAATTGCCCTGCACAATGTTTGACTGTAAGTCACAAACACTCACTTGTGGATGTCATACCACCCTCTTGGTGTCTGTTTCTGACAGTTTGAGCAGACACATGGCTGTTAGTGGAATGCTGGAGATCATTTTGCAGGGCTCTGGCATTGCTCCTCCTGTTTCTCCAGGCACAAAGGAAGAGGTAACGATCTTGCTGCTGGGTTGTTGCCCTCCTATCGCCCCTTCCACATCTCCTTCTGGACTAGTCTGTCTCCTGTTATCTGCTCCATGCACTGGACACTGTGTTGACTGACACAGCTACCCTTCTTGCCACAGTGCCACAGCTTGTATTGATGTGCCATCCTGGATGAGCTGCACTACCTGAGCAACTTCTGTGGGTTGTAGACGCCGCTCTGTACACCTCGTACACACGCGGCTCCGCTCCGTACACCTTGTACACACGTGGCTCCGCTCCATACACCTCGTACATACGTGGCTCCGCTCCGTATACCTCATACACACGCGGCTCTGTACACTCTGTACACACGCGGCTCCGCTCCGTACACCTTGTACACACATGGCTCCGCTCCGTACACCTCGTATACGCTGCTCCGCTCCGTACACCTTGTACACACATGGCTCCACTCCGTACACCTTGTACACACGCGGCTCCTCTGTACACCTCAAACACACACGGCTCCGTACACTGTACACACATGGCTCCGCTCCATACACCTCGTACACACGCGGCTCCGCTCTGTACACCTCGTACACACGCGGCTCCGCTCCGTACACCTCGTAACAGAGCGCTGTAACAGAGAGTCAACCCCAGCCTGTGCACATGGACCATACTGTAATCAGGCTTACATTAGCATTCCTTGCCTGTATCTGGTGGGGACATGCTTGTCTTTGTTCCACTCTACAGGGGGCATCTCCAATACACAAACCTGTACAGAGACTGCAGACAGGGTTTCTGGAATGTTCTTAGTCCTTGGAGCTATGTTTAAGGGGGTGGGTGTTGTGATCAGCCCCTTTGCTGGGCAGAGATACTAAAGCCCCCGTCACACTAAGGGCCCCGTCACACATAGCGACACACCAGCGATCCCGACAATGATATGCACTTGTCAGGATCGTTGGTGTGTCGCTACATGATCGCTGGTGAGCTGCCAAACAGGCAGCGATCAGGACAACGACACTGCGGGTAACGTCGCTTAGTTACCCTCAGTGTACGTTGGATACCAGCCCGCTGGTGGCTGCGCGGCGCCTGGAAACCCGATGTGTACCTTGGTTACCAGCTCCCCTGCAGCAGCGCGCTGGTATCTAACGTACACATCGGGTTTCCAGGCGCCGCCCGGCGCCTGGAAACCCGATGTGTACTTGGTTACCAGCTGATCGCTGGTCTCCTGCCTGCCACACACAGCGATGTGTGCTGGCCAGCGGGAGACCAACTATCAAAAAAATGTCCTGGCCTTTGGACAACGATCAGCGATACCTGGCAGGGGGGCCGGTCGCTGATCAGTGTCACACACAGCAATATCGCAGGGGTGATCGCTGTTGCGTCACAAAACTAGTGACTCAGCAGCGATCTCGCTGTGTGTGACGAGGGCTTAAGTGAGATCGCTAGCGAGATCGCTGAAGAGTCACCAATTTTGTGGCGCAACAGCGACCTAGCCAGCGATCTCGCTATGAGTGACGCGCAGCGACGATCAGCCCCCATGCTGGGTATCGCTGATCATCGCTGAATGTCCTGGACCATTTTTTTGATCGTTGGTCTCCCGCTGGCCAGCACGCATTACTGCGTGTGACAGCAGGAGACCAACGATCAGCAAGCTGGGTGCTGGTATCCATTGTAAACAGCGGGTAACTAAGCGCCGCGCGGCACCTAGTTACCCGATATGTACCCTGGAAATCTAGGGTACATATCGGGTAACTGGTTGCTGCGCGGTGCTTAGTTACCCGATATGTACATTGGATATCGGATCTCAGCGCTCTACAGCAGAAGCTGAAAGCCAGTATCCAGGGTACATATCGGGTAACTAGGTGCCGCGCGGTGCTTAGTTACCCGCTGTTTACACTGGATACCAGTGTGCTCGCTGGTTCTGATCGCTGGTGAGTCTGCCTATGTGACAGCTCACCAGCGACCACAAAGCGACGCAACAACGATCCCTGCCAGGTCGTATTGTTGTCGGGATCGCTGCTGCGTCGCTGAGTGTGACTGGACCCTAAGAGTGGTAGGACAATAAGGCTATGTGCACACGTTGCGGAATTGACGCAGAAATTTCCGCGGCAATCCCCCACCTCCCTGCCGCGGGAAATACGCATTTTTATAGGTATGCGTATTCCCGCCAGAAACTAGCGTTTTCCAAACGATCTGTAGCATGGCTTGGAAAACTGATTGACAGGTTGGTCACACGAGTCAAATAAGTGTTTGACAAGTGTGACCAACGTTTTACTATTGATGCTGACTATGCCGCATCAATAGTAAAAAGATCTAATGTTAAAAATAATAAAAAAAAAAGTAATAAATCGTGATATTCTCACCTTCCGGCGGCCCCCGCAGCCTTCCTGGTCCTAGCGATGCTCCCGGCCAATCCCATTCCCAAGGATGCATAGCGACAATGACCCCAGATGACGTAGCATCACGCGAGACCGCTACGTCATCTGGGGTGATTCTCGCAATGCATTACTGGGAACGGGATTGGCCGGGAGCATCGCTGAGTAGCGGGAAAGCTGCGGGGGCCGCCGGAAGGTGAGAATATCATTATTTTTTATTTTAATTATTATGTTAACAAGGATATGGTACCCAGGGCCTGGAAGAGAGTCTCCTCTCCTCCAGACCCTGCGTACCATCCGCACATGAACCGCTTACTTTGCGCATGGTGGGCATAGCCTCATGCGGAAAGTAAGCGGTTCAATGCATTCCTATGGCCGCGATTCCGCAAAAAGAATGAGCATGCTGCGTATTTTTATGCGATTGCGCTGCGGAAAAACACGCAGCATGTGCACAGCATTGCAGAATCCTATAGAATATAATGAGTTGCGTATGGGTAAGCGTTTTTGCCGCGTTTTCGCCGGGAAAATCAGCTGCAAAAATGCTAACAATCCGCAACGTGTGCACATAGCCTAAGCCACATGGTCAGTTAGTTCAGGCTGTGTGCTTTGAAGGACAGGGATCTGCAGCTGTGGCTGGACCCTAGTATCATGTATGGGGATTGGAGAATATTTTGCGAAGGAATTGTGATGTCTCACCACCCTACTGGATTTGAGGACTGTTGTGAACGTATTGGAGACAATTTCTGAGTGGAGGCTCCCTCTGGTGGTTGCTGTCGGTACTGAAACTGTATCGAATGACTGGGCCTCCTCAGCTGGCAGCGATACCTGGCAATCAGGAGTCGCTGACTGGACTGATATAAGGGAGCTGCCTTCCCATGATCCTCGCCGGTGATCAATTGTTTCCTGGTTCATTTGGAAGTCTGCTGGTGTCTTGCCTGCGTCTGCTACTTTAACATAAGATATTTTCTGCTTATTTCTATTGTGTTTGCTATTTCCATTTTTGTCTGCACCTTTGTGGAGGTTAGCCGGGTCCCCTCCTGGGGCCTATGCTTCTCTCTGTTTTCTGTAGCCACTGTTATTTGTTCAATTGCTCTTTCCCTGCTTTTTGAGTGGCTGCGGGTTAGCCTTGTTCACTCTGAGATCTGATTTAGTGGGTGGAGAGATTGTGTGATCTCAGCATTTTTGTAATCAGAAGTGTTGGAAGTTTTGCTGGATTGCAGATAGTATTCTGTTCTTTCCTGTCCTATTTAGTCAGTGTTTGGCCCCTGCGTTTGCTCACTCTATTTTCTGCCTGCGTTTGTGTTTTGTCTTGTCTAACCGCCATTATATGTTTGGGGGCTGCCTATTTCTTTGAGGCTCCACTCCGGGGCAGTTAGCTTTCCTGTTTCTATCTTTAGGTGTAGCTAGCTCCTTGGCTGTGCCGAGGCGTCTAGGGTCATTGTAGGTACGCTCCACGGCTGCTTCTAGTTGTGCGGTTAGTTTAGGGATCTGCAACCCATTAGTTCCCAACCTCTCGGGTTTTCGGCTGCATTGCTGTTTTGCTCCTGTCCTCCTCAGTTACCAAATCATAACAGAGGACTGAATCTAAAGGCTGCAGTTGGGTGTTGACTATCAAGGGACTAGGACCTTATGCTGAGGCGAGATCCTAGTGCCCGTGTGTGGAGAATTAAAAGCTGCCACGTGGAATGGTGTTAGGTTCCTCATCTGTTGGACCCATTGAACTCATCCCAGGATTATTTTGTCTTTTCCCTGGCGTCGGATTAACAGGTGGCGCCCCGGCACTGTTTCCCTCTTGGTGTGGACTCATAGTGGACTCTTAAGCCATTGATATTTTATGTTCTGTGCTCCGTGTCTCAATAAATCCCGTTGGATTGATCTTCGGCCTGGTGTCCCTTCCTGCTCTGTCGCACACACTGTCACACTCGTACATACGCGGCTCTGCTCCGTACACCTCATACACACTCGGCTCTGCTCCGTACACCTCGTACACACTCGGCTCCGCTCCGTACAGCTCGTACACGCACGGCTCTGCTACATCCACCCTGTAAACCCTACCTGACCCCACACATAAACTTCCCCTCATCCAGCACCATGACAACCAGCACAGCAGAGTCCTGCATCCACTGAGGCCCCTGATCATGTGACCCCTGACTCCTCCCCTCCTGTGACCTCATCACAGGTCCTGTGTGCACAGAGCAGCCATATATGTGGTGTGCGGCTCTGTGGGTGGAGGTAGGTGCTGGAGATTCCCCATTACTGGGTGCAGGGGGCAGTAACCCCTTCAGCAGTGAGTGGGACAGTAGTGTGATGTCAGTGCTCAGTGTGTAGCACAGAATGGAGGAGGTTCTGTTTCTATCTTGGTGTACCTCAGATATAATGGAGGAGGCTCTGTCTCTTGGTGTACCTCAGATATAATGGAGGAGGCTCTGTATCTCTTGGTGTACCTCAGATATAATGGAGGAGGCTCTGTATCTCTTGGTGTACCTCAGATATAATGGAGGAGGCTCTGTCTCTCTTGGTGTACCTCAGATATAATGGAGGAGGCTCTGTCTCTCTTGGTGTACCTCAGATATAGTGGAGGAGGCTCTGTCTCTCTCGGTGTACCTCAGATATAATGGAGGAGGCTCTGTCTCTCTTGGTGTACCTCAGATATAATGGAGGAGGCTCTGTATCTCTTGGTGTACCTCAGATATAATGGAGGAGGCTCTGTCTCTCTTGGTGTACCTCAGATATAATGGAGGAGGCTCTGTCTCTCTTGGTGTACCTCAGATATAATGGAGGAGGCTCAGTCTCTTTATCTTGGTGTACCTCAGATATAATGGAGGAGGCTCTGTCTCTCTTGGTGTACCTCAGATATAATGGAGGAGGCTCTGTATCTCTTGGTGTACCTCAGATATAATGGAGGAGGCTCTGTCTCTCTTGGTGTACCTCAGATATAATGGAGGAGGCTCTGTCTCTCTTGGTGTACCTCAGATATAATGGAGGAGGCTCTGTATCTCTTGGTGTACCTCAGATATAATGGAGGAGGCTCTGTCTCTCTTGGTGTACCTCAGATATAATGGAGGAGGCTCTGTCTCTCTTGGTGTACCTCAGATATAATGGAGGAGGCTCTGTATCTCTTGGTGTACCTCAGATATAATGGAGGAGGCTCTGTCTCTCTTGGTGTACCTCAGATATAATGGAGGAGGCTCTGTCTCTCTTGGTGTACCTCAGATATAATGGAGGAGGCTCTGTCTCTCTTGGTGTACCTCAGATATAATGGAGGAGGCTCTGTCTCTCTTGGTGTACCTCAAATATAATGGAGGAGGCTCTGTCTCTCTTGGTGTACCTCAGATATAGTGAAGGAGGCTCTGTCTCTCTCGGTGTACCTCAGATATAATGGAGGAGGCTCTGTCTCTCTTGGTGTACCTCAGATATAATGGAGGAGGCTCTGTCTCTTGGTGTACCTCAGATATAATGGAGGAGGCTCTGTCTCTTTATCTTGGTGTACCTCAGATATAATGGAGGAGGCTCTGTCTCTCTTGGTGTACCTCAGATATAATGGAGGAGGCTCTGTCTCTCTTGGTGTACCTCAGATATAATGGAGGAGGCTTTGTCTATCTTGGTGAACCTCAGATAAAATGGAGGAGGCTCTGTCTCTTTATCTTGGTGTACCTCAGATATAATGGAGGAGGCTCTGTCTCTCTTGGTGTACCTCAGATATAATGGAGGAGGCTCTGTCTCTCTTGGTGTACCTCAGATATAATGGAGGAGGCTTTGTCTATCTTGGTGAACCTCAGATAAAATGGAGGAGGCTCTGTATCTCTTGGTGTACCTCAGATATAGTGGAGGAGGCTCTGTCTCTCTTGGTGTACCTCAGATATAATGGAGCAGGCTCTGTCTCTTGGTGTACCTCAGATATAATGGAGGAGGCTCTGTCTTGGTGTACCTCAGATATAATGGAGGAGGCTTTATCTATCTTGGTGAACCTCAGATAAAATGGAGGAGGCTCTGGCTCTCTTGGTGTACCTCAGATATAATGGAGGAGGCTCTGTCTCTCTTGGTGTACCTCAGATATAATGGAGGAGGCTCTGTCTCTTGGTGTACCTCAGATATAATGGAGGAGGCTCTGTCTTGGTGTACCTCAGATATAATGGAGGAGGCTTTGTCTATCTTGGTGAACCTCAGATAAAATGGAGGAGGCTCTGGCTCTCTTGGTGTACCTCAGATATAATGGAGGAGGCTCTGTCTCTCTTGGTGTACCTCAGATATAATGGAGGAGGCTCTGTCTCTCTTGGTGAACCTCAGATAAAATGGATGAGGCTCTGTCTCTCTTGGTGTACCTCAGATATAATGGAGGAGGCTCTGTCTCTCTTGGTGTACCTCAGATATAATGGAGGAGGCTCTGTATCTCTTGGTGTACCTCAGATATAATGGAGGAGGCTCTGTCTCTCTTGGTGTACCTCAGATATAATGGAGGAGGCTCTGTCTCTCTTGGTGTACCTCAGATATAATGGAGGAGGCTCTGTCTCTCTTGGTGTACCTCAGATATAATGGAGGAGGCTCTGTCTCTCTTGGTGTACCTCAGATATAATAGAGGAGGCTCTGTCTCTCTTGGTGTACCTCAGATATAATGGAGGAGGCTTTGTCCATCTTGGTGAACCTCAGATAAAATGGAGGAGGCTCTGTCTCTTTATCTTGGTGTACCTCAGATATAATGGAGGAGGCTCTGTCTCTCTTGGTGTACCTCAGATATAATAGAGGAGGCTCTGTCTCTTTATCTTGGTGTACCTCAGATAAAATGGAGGAGGCTCTGTCTCTCTTGGTGTACCTCAGATATAATGGAGGAGGCTGTGTCTCTCTTGGTGTACCTCAGATATAATGGAGGAGGCTCTGTCTCTCTTGGTGTACCTCAGATATAGTGGAGGAGGCTCTGTCTCTCTTGGTGTACCTCAGATATAATGGAGGAGGCTTTGTCTATCTTGGTGAACCTCAGATAAAATGGAGGAGGCTCTGTCTCTCTTGGTGTACCTCAGATATAATGGAGGAGGCTCTGTCTCTCTTGGTGTACCTCAGATATAATGGAGTAGGCTCTGTCTCTCTTGGTGTACCTCAGATATAATGGAGGAGGCTTTGTCTATCTTGGTGAACCTCAAATAAAATGGAGGAGGCTCTGTCTCTTTATCTTGGTGTACCTCAGATATAATGGAGGAGGCTCTGTCTCTCTTGGTGTACCTCAGATATAATAGAGGAGGCTCAGTCTCTTTATCTTGGTGTACCTCAGATAAAATGGAGGAGGCTCTGTCTTTCTTGGTGTACCTCAGATATAATGGAGGAGGCTCTGTCTCTCTCGGTGTACCTCAGATATAATGGAGGAGGCTCTGTCTCTCTCGGTGTACCTCAGATATAATGGAGATGGCTCTGTCTCTCTCGGTGTACCTCAGATATAATGGTGGGTGCTGTGTCTCTTATTCTCTTTCTCCTTTTGTCCTTTTGCTTCACATATAATCGAGGAGGCTCCCTCTCAGTCTTTCTCAGAAGCAACAGATGAGATTTAGCCAGATGAATACAGTGAATCTTTCTCTCCGTATCTTCCTGACAGGACTTTCTTTCCTCCCGTCTTTAGCTCATTACAGTTCTAGTCTTGGATTTTTAAGTTTTCTTCACTATGAAGATTTTCTTTAAGTTCATGTTGAGACATGGGGGGGTCAGCGGGTGCTCCGGTCCGCTAGCCTGAAATCGCATGTAGCAGGTATCTTCCCACCGAACGCCCACTCTCCTTTTACCATGGGCATAATACTACTCCAACACAGTGTGAGGGTTTAACAGTGTGGCTATACTTTATTGAACCACAAAGCAGACAACTAACACATAGAACAGTCCCAGCAAAATACTCAAGATGGTGTAAAATTAGAGTCTCACCCTTCCATTGTCTCGCCAGGATATAAGCAGCTGTGACTTCAGAGCTTCCAAGGCCGATTAACCTACCTGTGGCAGTCACAGAGAGGAGGTAACGGCAAAATTAGGAAGATTACAGTCCATTGAGTTACAAGGCCAGTTGTCCAGAGGGTCACAACCAGGATTCTCCGAACATCTACATGGAGCCAGGTGGCCGGTGGGTCCCATTCCTGCCTTTCCCAAACGTATCCATGGGGCTCAGGTGAACAGTGGTTCCAGATCGTGACTACACCAAACATATCTATTGGTTCAGTGATGGTCAATGGAGCAGATCTGTATTCTTCGAGCCTGAGCCTTGATCCTCTAAGCTGGCATCCTTTAGAATGTCAAATCTGTGTTCTTCGTGTTGGAACCATGATGTCTTGGCTGCTGTCTTGTAAAGAGTCTTGGGTTCTTTTGAATCTCTGGATCTCTTGGCTGTCTGAATGTGTGGAGGTACACTTCCGTTCCAAATTTTGGTGTCACCCAGACAATTTGTGTTTTTCCATAGTCCAGACATTGACAAGGTTCGGAAAAAAAGATTTTTATTTGAAATAATGATTTTCTCCTTCAAACTTTGCTTTCGTCAAAGAATTTCTCCCTTTGCAGCAATTACAGCATTGCAGACCTTTGGCATTTTAGCAGTTAATTTGCTGAGGTAATCTGGAGAAATTTCACCCCAGGCTTCCAGAAACCCCTCATACAAGTTGGTTTGGCTTGATGGGCACTTTCTGCGTACCATATGGTCAAGCTGCTCCCACAACAGCTCAATGGGGTTGAGATCTGGTGACTGCGCTGGCCACTCCATTACAGATAGAATACCAGCCGCCTGCTTCTTCCCTAAATAGTTCTTGCATAATTTGGAGGTGTGCTTTGGGTCATTGTCCTGTTGTAGGATGAAATTGGCTCCAATCAAGCGCTGTCCACAGGGTATGGCATGGGTTTGCAAAATGGAGTGATTTCCTTCCTTACTCAAAATCCCTTTTACCTTGTACAAATCTCCCACTTTACAAGCACCAAAGCAACCCCATACCATCACATTACCTCCACCATGCTTGACAGATGGCGTCAGGCACTCTTCCAGCATCTTTTTAGTTGTGCGTCTCACAAATGTTCTGTGTGATCCAAACACCTCAAACTTGGATTCGTCTGTCCATAACACTTTTTTCCAATCTTCCTTGGTCCAATGTCTGTGTTCTTTTGCCCATATTAATTTTTTCCTTTTATTAGCCAGTCTCAGATATGGCTTTTTCTTTGCCACTCTGCCCTGAAGACCTACATCCCGGAGTCGCCTCTTAACTGTAGACTTTGACACTGGCGTTTTGCATGTACTATTTAATGAAGCTGCCAGTTGAGGAACAGTGAGGCGTAGATTTCTCAAACTACAGACTCTAATATACTTGTCTTGTTGCTCAGTTGTGCAGCGGGGCCTCCCATTTCCCTTTCTACTCTGGTTAGAGCCTGTTTGTGCTCTCCTCTGAAGGGAGTAGTACACACCGTTGTAGGAAATCTTCAGTTTCTTGGCAATTTCTCGCATGGAATAGCCTTAATTTGTAAGAACAAGGATAGACTGTCGAGTTTCACATGAAAGTTCTTTTTTTCTGGCCATTTTGAGAGTTTAATGGAACCAACAAATGTGATGCTCCAGTTTCTCAACTAGGTCAAAGGAAGGTCAGGTTTATAGCTTCTCTAATCAGCCAAACTGTTTTCAGCTGTGCTAACAAACTTGCACAAAGGTTTTCCAGGGTATTCTAACCCTCCATTAGCCTTCTTACACAGTTCGCAAACACAAAGTACCATAAGAACACTGGAGTGATGGTTGTTGGAAATGGGCCTCTATACACCTATGAAGATATTGCATTACAAACCAGATGTTTGCAGCTAGAACAGTCATTTACCACATTAACAATGTATAGAGTGTATTTGTCATGTATAGTGTACAGTTCCTATAGCGTCTTGTGCTTGGGTGCGAGGAAAACACGAGACACAGGTTGATATGAAATGACTTGTATTACTTCATACAAGCATGCAGAAAATGTCACACAGTTTGCAGGAACAGAGACAGGAGACACAGCAGGCCAGAGTAACTTCAAGCTCTACAATAACTCTCCAAAGCAGGTTCAGGATCTCTTCTCTGTACCGTAATTCCTCTGCAAACATGGATTCACCAGACAGCAGGTTTCCAGAGTCCAAAAGTGTTCCAAAGTTCCTCAGTAGGAAATAGCTGGAGTCCAAATTCTAGGTTTCCAGGAGTCAGGTCACAGGCTGACTGAAGCTTGATTCAGGAGCACTGATTGTTCAGCTGAGGCTGCTTAAGAAGCAAGAGGAGAGAATCAGGGCGGGAACATGAAAGCTGGAACCTCCATATTAACTGAGGGCAAGATAGCTGCAGCAAGACAGAAAGCAAAATGGCCGACGGAAAACTGAGTTTCAAGGAACATGTCAAAAGAGACAAAGAACCTTACATTACTCCCCCCTTAGGGACAACCTCCGGATGACCTCAGACCAGGCTTGTCAGGGTACCTCTGATGAAACTGGCGGAGCAGGCGAGGAGCATTTACATTATTGACTGGCTCCCATGAGTTGTCCTCCACTGGGTAGCCCTGCCATTTAATCAAATATTGCAACTGATTTCTGTACAACCTGGAATCTAGAATCCTTTCCACCATAAATTCTTCCTGACCATCGACCAGCACTGGGTCAGGGCAAGGAGAAGAGCGTCCAGGAAACGTATTGGGTGTTGCAGCCTTTAGTAGGGATACATGAAAGACAGGGTGGATTCTCATAGTTCTGGGCAGTTGAAGACGACAAGCAACAGCACTTATAATCTTACTGATCTTATAAGGTCCAATGTACTTATGTCCCAATTTAGACGATGAAATCTTTATTTTAAGATTTCTGGTTGACAGCCAGACCAAATCTCCTACCTTGAAAGCTGGTGCAGGTTTACGAAATTTATCTGCTGCTTTCTTGTACCTTTCCTGAGCCAATTCTAGATTTTCCTTTAGAAGATCCATATTCTTTTGTAAAGAAGTGATTCTTTCAGCCACTGCCGGCAAGGGCGTATCTATGGGAAATCGAGGAAGAATGTTAGGATGATAACCTAGATTGGAGTAAAAAGGAGACTGCTTAGTGGAGGCGCTCTGAGAGTTGTTATAAGAGAACTCAGCCAGTGGAAGTAGATCCACCCAATCATCTTGTAGGTGGCAGATAAAGCAGCGGAGATACTGCTCCAGGGTCTGATTGGTTCGTTCTGTCTGTCCATTAGTCTGGGGATGAAAAGCAGAAGAAAGGTTTACTTTAATGTCCAATGCGGCACAGAAATTTTGCCAAAACCTTGAAGTGAATTGCACCCCTCGATCCGAAATGACCTCATCCGGTACTCCATGTAAGCGAAACACATTCTTAATCATTAAGTCTGATGTCTGTTTTGCAGTGGGTAAACCGACACAAGGGATAAAATGAGCTGCCTTTGTTAGACGATCAACCACCACTAGAATGGTGTTCTTCCCTTGAGAGGTTGGTAACTCCACAATGAAGTCCATAGAAATGGATCCCCACGGGCGGGACGGGGTGGGAAGAGGTTGTAACAGACCAGTTGGTGAGGAGCGAGGTGTTTTGCATCTTGCACAGACTTCACATGAAGTGACATAGTTTAAAACATCTTTCCTGTAAGTGGGCCACCAAAAGAAACGAGAAAGAAATTCTTGTGTCTTTAGAATTTCCCTATCCCCGGCTATCTTGGAATCGTGGATGAGTTGCAATACTCTCAATCTGACTGTTTCAGGTATATACAGATGTTGTCCCTGAATCCACACACCATTCTTAAAAACAAGACTTACGTCCCTTGGGGTTGAGCCAACAAAGAATCCGCATGGTATGCTTCCTTGATGTCCTTAAGTAGGTCTTGATTATGAATCACTCCCAGGAATCTAGAGTCAGGAAGAATAGTCTTAGGAGGAGTAAGTGGACGTGTCTCTGCTGAATGAATCCTAGAGAGTGCATCAGCCTTTCCATTGCGCGATCCTGGTCTATAAGAAATTACAAAATTAAATTGGTTTAGGAAAAGATTCCAGCGAGCCTGGCGAGGAGTCAGGCACTTAGCCGACCTGATAAATTCAAGGTTACGATGGTCTGTCAGGACGACTATTTGCTGTGCAGCTCCCTGAAGAAGGTGTCTCCATTCCTTGAAGGCGGCAATAATGGCCAACAATTCTCTATTGCCCACATCGTAGTTCCTCTCAGCCGAAGACAACTGCTGGGAAAAGAAGGCACAGGGATGCAAGACATTCTTCTCACCTGTTCTCTGAGAGAGTATAGCTCCAACGGCACAGTCTGAAGCATCCACCTCTATTATGAAGGCAAGCTCGGGGTTGGGATGTACTAAGATAGGTGCGGTGGTAAATTTATCCTTTAAACAGGAAAATGCTTCCTGCGCTTGCGGGGTCCAGGAGAACCTAGACTGTTTCCGGGTAAGTTGGGTGATAGGTGACACTACCTCAGAGAAATTCCTAATGAAACGTCTATAGAAGTTGGCAAACCCGATGAAGCGCTGCACCTCCTTCACATTTCTAGGAATTGGCCAATCCTTGATGGCTTGGGTCTTGCTTCCATCCATACTAATCCCTTGCGTAGATAGTACATACCCCAGAAATTGAATTTCGGTCCTATGGAATTCACACTTTTCAAGTTTGATGTAGAGATGGTTTTGTCTTAGGCGTTCTAAGACCATTCTCACATGTCCATGATGGTCCTCTGTGGAGTTAGAAAAAATTAGAATATCATCCAGATAAATCACCACAAATGTATCTAGGAGATCCCTGAAGATGTCATTCACCAAGTGTTGGAAAGTGGCTGGGGCGGTACTCAGACCAAAAGGCATAACTAGATATTCAAAGTGTCCATAGCGTGACCTGAATGCAGTCTTCCATTCATCCCCAGGTCTAATACGGACCAAGTTATAGGCCCCACGGAGATCCAGTTTAGAGAAAATTTTGGCGTGCCGCACTCTCTCCAACAACTCAGGGATTAAAGGAAATGGATAACAGTTTCTAATAGTAACCTTATTGAGTTCCCTATAGTCTATGCAGGGTCTCAGAGATCCATCTTTCTTCTTCACAAAGAAGATGGGTGCACCTGCGGGAGATGAAGAGGGGCGTTTGAAGCCTTTGGCTAGATTTTCATCTATGTAGTCCTTCAAAGCTTTTAGCTCGGGCCCCGCTAGGGGTAGATCTTACCAAAAGGTATCTCGGCTCCAGGCAATAATTCGATTGGACAATCATATGGACGGTGAGGAGGAAGCTGATCAGCGTTCTTCTTGTCACATAAATCCACATAGTCCTGGTATACAGCTGGTAGTTCAGGGACTGACATGGTTCCTTTAGGAACAGAGCAAGCTGAAACTCCTTGACTCATCTGTTTCTCCGGAAAGTGTAATTCCTTGGTCTCCCAGTTATTCGTAGGATTCTGCGCCTGTAGCCATGGTAGCCCTAGAATAATGGGAAAGTGGGGAGAAGAGATAAGCATAAAAGACATTTTCCCCTGATGATCTTTACCCATAAGGACCCTCAAAGGCTCTTGTTTCCTGATCCACTGGTCCAGAGGTCAGCAGGGAGCCATCCACAGTCTCCATCTGTACTGGAGTAGCCTTCTTCACTGAATGTATCCCCTGTTTTAGAGCAAAGGAGATATCCATAAAATTTCCACTTGCTCCTGAGTCGATCATAGCAGAGCTAGACACCCAGACTGAGTCAACCCAGAGTTTGATGGAAAGGAAGCAATGAGAATTGTTTCTTTTACAACTCAGCTGGGACACCGCTGAGGAAACTTGAAAAATTGCAGCGTTTATACCGTCATTGTCCCCAGAACTAACAGAGTTTAAGTCCGAAAAATCAAGATCTCTTGCAGCAGATCTCTCTGGAATCTGAGGCTCGGACATGACAGAGCTCCTCTCGCAACACTCACAGTGAATGACTGCTGCAGTAGTCTTACGAGAACGGCTGGGGCAGTTTATAATGAAGTGCCCTGACTTACCACAGTAAAAACATAGATTTTCCTTTATACGATGTTCTTTGCGTGCATCACTAACCCGTCTTTGTAAAGAGTCCACCTGCATGGGTTCAGGTTCTGGTTCCCTTGTGATCCTACTCAAAGGTTCCTTAGCTGAGGAGGGAGGTAGGAAAAGGTTAGTGCGATTATTTTCGAACCATCTCTCTTGTCTGCGTTCAGTCAGACGAGCATCAATACGGATACAATAGTTAATAAAGTCACCTAACGCAGTGGGAGGGTCGGCACGAGCAAGTTCATCCTTAATCAGTGGAGACAACCCTTTCCGAAAAATAGATTTTTTGGCGGAAGTGTCCCAAGTGGTATCAAGAGCCCATCTCCTGAAATCCAAGGCATATTCGGCTACTGAACGCTTACCTTGGCGCAAAGTTAACATGGCTGCTTCAGCTGTTGCACCTCGATTGGGGTCATCAAACACCTGCCCCATGGCTGAAATAAAAGCATCAAGGTGATTCAAACAATCATCCTCAGTCTCAATCAGAGGGTTTGCCCACATCAAAGCCTTATTGGTAAGCAACATGATTATAGTAAGCACTTTGGATCGTTCAGTGGGAAATTGTGAAGCATGTGCAGAGAAAAATAGATTGCATTGGTTAATAAATCCCCTGAATTTCTCACGTTCACCGCCAAAACGAAAAGGAGGTAACTTGGGGATCCCAGAACTCGGGGTTATGGCAGGAGCCTGGGCTCGTTCCTCTAGAGCAGGGGTGGGCAATTAATTTTGCCAGGGGGCCGCATGAGAAATTGGGATGGTTTTAGAGGGCCGGACTAATATAATTAACTCCGTTCTACCCAATACTGTATATATACATATATATATACTGTATACTGTATATATACATACCTGCCCATTATCATCATCTTCTCCCCATCATCATCAATGCCTCCCCATTATCAGCAATGCCTGCCCATCATCATCTTCTCCCCATCATAAATGCCTGCCCATTATCATCAATGCCTGCCCATTATCATCATCTTCTCCCCATCATCATCAATGCCTCCCCATTATCAGCAATGCCTGCCCATCATCATCTTCTCCCCATCATCAATGCCTGCCCATTATCATCAATACCTGCCCATTATCATCATCTTCTCCCCATCATCATCAATGCCTGCCCATCATCATCATCATCATCTTCTCCCATCATCAATGCCTGCCCATTATCATCAATACCTGCCCATTATCATCATCTTCTCCCCATCATCATCAATGCCTGCCCATCATCATCATCTTCTCCCCATCATCAATGCCTGCCCATTATCATCAATACCTGCCCATTATCATCATCTTCTCCCCATCATCATCAATGCCTGCCCATCATCATCATCTCCCCATCATCAATGCCTGCCCATTATCATCAATACCTGCCCATTATCATCATCTTCTCCCCATCATCATCAATGCCTCCCCATTATCAGCAATGCCTGCCCATCATCATCTTCTCCCCATCATCAATGCCTGCCCATTATCATCAATACCTGCCCATTATCATCATCTTCTCCCCATCATCATCAATGCCTGCCCATCATCATCATCTTCTCCCCATCATCAATGCCTGCCCATTATCATCAATACCTGCCCATTATCATCATCTTCTCCCCATCATCATCAATGCCTCCCCATTATCAGCAATGCCTGCCCATCATCATCTTCTCCCCATCATCAATGCCTGCCCATTATCATCAATGCCTGCCCATTATCATCATCTTCTCCCCATCATCATCAATGCCTCCCATTATCAGCAATGCCTGCTGTTGTGAATGGGTTTGAGATGAGTTCTGAGCAGAGGCTCCCTCTGGTGGTTACAAGCAGTGCTAGTCTGTCCAGTGAAGATTGTGAGGACTGGGAATCAGGTGTTACTGACTGGTCTTATATAAGGGAGTCACCTTCCCATCAGGGTTGCCGGTGATCAATTGTTCTGGTCTGAATCCTTTATTCCAGTTTCCCTTGTAGCCTGCTGTGTCGTGTCTGCATCTCCTGCTAACAGATAAGACTTTTTCTTCTTTTGTGTTTGTGCTAGATTTTTGCATTTTGTCCTGCACTTCTGTGGGGGCCTTCAGGGTCCCCTCCGGGGGCTTCTGCCCTCTCAGTTTTGTTCAGCCACTGTTGTTTGTACTTTTGCTTTTTCCAGTTTTTTCAGTGGCTGCTGTTTTGATTTTGTTACACCAGAGAACTAATTTAGGTGGTAGAGGTCGTGTGATCTCAGGTGTTTTTGAAATTAGTAGAGTTGGTGCCTTTCAGGGTTTTCTGGGATTGCAGTAAGAACCCTTCCTATCCTTTTCTATTTAGTTAGTTTGCGCCCCAGCGTTTGCTCATACTATTTTCTTTCTGTGTCAGTATTTCATCTTGTCTAACCGCCATTACATGTTTGGGGGCTTTCTATTATCTTTGGGGTTCTGCTTCGGGGCAGATAGCTTTCCTATTTCTATCTTTAGGTGTAGTTAGTTTCTCAGGCTGTGACGAGGCGTCTAGGACCAACGTAGGAACGCTCCACGGCTGCCTCTAGTTGTGGTGGTTAGTCAGGGTACTGCAATCTCATAGATTCCAACTGCTCTGGTGTATTGCCTTTTTTACCTGCACTCCTCAGCTACCAAATCATAACAGCCTGCCCATCATCACACACAGACAGCACATAAGCACTCTCTCACATACATACACACACACACACACACACAAAGCACCGCACTACATAGACACAGACACACACAGAGACACGTCTTATCTGTCCAGCGTCCCCGCTCTCTGACACAGCCGGCCGCTGAATGATGACGTCATTCAGCGGCCGGCTTTGAGAGGAAGCGCCGGTGGAGCCCGGAGCTGCAGCAGCGGAGGCACGGGAGAGGTAAGTATTGTGCCAGCTGATGCCGGGGCCCTGAGACTGCCGGAGCGCCTCCGCGTGCCGGTCACTGACAGCCGGCGGGCCGGACGCGGCCCGCGGGCCGCCCCTTGCCCGGGTCTGCTCTAGAGCCTCAATCCTGGCTCGCAATTCCTGGGTAGTCTGTCCAAACACTTGCAAATTATGATTAGTGAGGTCCTGTAGGCTTGCAAAACGGGTTTTTAAAGTCTGTACATCTGAAAGGATTGTATCAGTCACTCCGCAAAGTTCCTTTATGCGGGCCTCCATCTTCCAGATCTTTTAAGGCAGAAGTGCTGGAAGGAGAAGAGAAAAGGAAAAAAAAAAAAAAACAATAGTGTTTACCTGTGGTAACACTCCAGAGTAACATTTAAGGGAATGCGCTCACCTGGAATGGTTGTGAGAAGTCACAACCACTGTCATCACAGAAGGTATTAAACGGACATCTGATATCCACAGTCACAGCAGACACGGCTTTCCCAGACCCAGCAGACACTAAACATTGGCTCCTGAATCTTGTCATGTATAGTGTACAGTTCCTATAGCGTCTTGTGCTTGGGTGCGAGGAAAACACATGAGACACAGGTTGATATGAAATGACTTGTATTACTTCATACAAGCATGCAGAAAAGGTCACACAGTTTGCAGGAACAGAGACAGGAGACATAGCAGGCCAGAGTAACTTCAAGCTCTACAATAACTCTCCAAAGCAGGTTCAGGATCTCTTCTCTGTACCGTAATTCCTCTGCAAACATGGATTCACCAGACAGCAGGTTTCCAGAGTCCAAAAGTGTTCCAAAGTTCCTCAGTAGGAAATAGCTGGAGTCCAAAATTCTAGGTTTCCAGGAGTCAGGTCACAGGCTGACTGAAGCTTGATTCAGGAGCACTGATTGTTCAGCTGAGGCTGCTTAAGAAGCAAGAGGAGAGAATCAGGGCGGGAACATGAAAGCTGGAACCTCCATATTAACTGAGGGCAAGATAGCTGCAGCAAGACAGAAAGCAAAATGGCCGACGGAAAACTGAGTTTCAAGGAACATGTCAAAAGAGACAAAGAACCTTACAGTATTTCTGAATCATTTAATGTTAGCCTCATTGGAAAAAACTGTACTTCTCTTTCAAAAATAAGGAAATTTCTAAGTGACCCTAAACTTTGACAAGGTAGTGTATCTCTGTATCTGGAGGTATCTGTTTCAGATACTCATACATCCTCTTTTTTTATTTAGCAAGTCTCCTTAAAGCCAGCATCCAGATGTAAAGGTGAATAATGGTGACGAGATCAACTCGCATTGTTGTTTAATCTATTTGCATAGTTTTTCCTCCTCTATTTTACAAGTCATCAAACTGGCTGGCATGAACAATGTGTAATCAACATATAATCAAACCTTATTGTTCAATGACCCTGTATCACTGTCTTGCAAAGATAGCAGACAATAAAGCCCCCGTCTCACATAGCGATATCGCTAGCGAGATCGCTGCTGAGTCACTAGTTTTGTGACGCAGCAGCGTGCTCACCAGCGATATCGCTGTGTGTGACATTCAGCGACGATCAGCCCCCCTGCCGGGTATTGCTGATCGTCGCTGAAAGGCCAGGACATTTTTTTGATCGCTGGTCTCCCGCTGACAGGCACGCATCGCTGCGTGTGACAGGCGGGAGACCAGCGATCCGCTGGTAACCAAGGTACACAGCGGGTTTCCAGGCGGGGGGCTGTGCCTAGAAACTCGCTGTGTACCTTGGATACCAGCTCCCTGAAGCAGGGAGCTGGTGACCAAGGTACACAGCGGGTTTCCAGGCACCGCGCAGCGCCTGGAAACCCGATGTGTACCTTGGTTACCAGCTCCCTGCATCAGGGCGCTGGTATCCAAGGTACACTGCGGATAACTAAGCGATGTTACCCGCAGTGTCGCTTGTACTGATCGCTGCCTGAGCTGCCTGTTTGGCAGCTTAGCAGCGATAATGTAGCGATACACCAGCGATCCTGATCGTTGTCGGGATCGCTGGTGTATCGCTATGTGAGTGCCAGCCTTAGGTTGTTGGAACTGATATGATACAAACATCAGCCATTCATCCATTTAGAAATATCAATTTAACCTACAAGAATAGTCAACATTTCAGACTATTGACCAACAAGAAAGAAACACAAATTCTAAAGTCAACATACACATAAGACTATTTATCTTGGCTCACTGAAAATAGACATCTGGTTAATTAAGATAAAATGCTGTGGCGTCACAGTTCAGCTAATTTTTTGTTGTTTGTTTATTTATTTGAGTTTTATTTCTTAATCTGCTTTCTTCAAGACCCATAACATTTTTATATTTCTGTCAACATATCTGTAGAGCGACATTTAGTAATGAATTTGAATGACTCCTTTAATTTTATCATATAACGTACTGAAGTGAAGTAAATTAGTAAAAAAAAAATTTATTCCGTTGCTTTTTGAGTTTTATTTTGTGGCAATTGTGCAGTAAAAATTTTCTGGCAATGTGATACTTTCTTAGTTATTTTAGTGGCTTAAAAAATTGTGGAAGTTAAAAAAAAAAAGAAAAACATACAATGTCACCATTCCAACCTTCAATGAGTCTGGGATACAGTTACTGACAGTTTAGCTGTCCAAACTGGCACAGGGGTGTGATGAAGCTGTTTTGTGTTTTGATTGACAGCTTGATCGGCCAATCTGAGACTGAATTTCTGGGTTTATTTCAGGTGCTCCCTGTACCAGGTGAGTGGGCTGTCAGTCTCAGATCTCTGCCATCTGTCACATTACATCTGGCCTATACATTTTTTTATTTCTCACCAGTATGGATCCTGTTCACGCTCTGTGACTAGGTGGTGATTTTGATGCAGATGATCTGTTCCGAACCCTGATAAATTTTCAGGAGAGAAAAAAGTTTAGGGATTTGAGGGAGAACTGTATTCCCTTTTTTACCCTGCAAGCCCGGTCATCAGATCATGAGTGTCAGCGGATGGGAATAATCATGTCCCTACTTTGTGGGAGTTCTCAAACCTGGTGTCAAGACTCTTGTTGGCTGTCCCAGAACCAAGGGCTCCTTCCCTGTCATTAACGCTAGGGGGGCCCTAGCTCGCCCTGCTTCCCGGATTACTTCTGATGGTGGAGACACCATAGCCTTGTCCCTTTCCTTGGCTCCTCAATCCACTCTCAGTCTGTACCCTTAACCGACCCAGGGAAGAGGGGAGTAGTAGTGTACTGTAGTGCACCAACCAGACTACCAAGGTAATACGAACAGGGATAACAAAAAATACCAAACAAACAAATATACACATACATATAAAAGAGGAATGCACTGGGGAGTGGAGGATGGGGTTAAACCAAAGTAGGAGAAGGAAGGGAATTATCACACGCTTAAAACCTAGCAACAGTCACAGATAAATCCGTCTCAAATAACAACCAATAACAACCTCCAGCTATGCAGCATAAGCGTTCTCTGACAATGAGTGCTAGTCAGGACCCAGTTTATATAGGAGATGGGAATGGTTAACAGTGCAAAGCTGCAAGCCTTAACCTCCAGGAGCTCTCAACTGAGCAGATTAACCCCTGCACTGCTAAAAGAAATATACACCATTTAATATGAAGGTGAAGTGCTTCTAATCAGTGCAGGAATAGGAGAAATCAGACTCTGCAGTCTTCTGGCTCCTCTCTGTCACGGTAAACCCGTGACATTTGGGCATTTTCTTTGTCCCCACAAGTGCCAAAATGGTATTCTGTGGACGTCTTTTTTGGCGCTTTAGGTTTGATCTATGACGAACCTGACAGGATCCACGTAGCTAAGACAAATATCATGAACCTATCACAGGGGGGGCCTCATGGCTGAGGACTACTGCACTGAGTTCCGGCAGTGGTCCACTGAAGTTCAGTGGAATGATGTAGCTCTCAGAGGTAAGTTCAGCAAAGGTCATTCCTTAGCTCTCAAGGATGCTGTGATTCTTCATGACGCCCCTAGTTCTCTGGCAGAGGCCATGACCCAGGCCATACGAATAGACCACAGAATCAGTGAGAGCCTGGATGAACAGCAGGTTGCTTGTTATACTTTCCTGGAGCAGGTTCATTTACCTGAGGTGGAGCCATTGGAGGTCAGAGTTACCAGTTTTCATGTGGTGGAGAGGAAATGTAGACAAGAGCTCAAACGCTCTCTTTACTGTGGTCTCACTGGACATTTTATCAAGGATTGCCTAACTCGCCCTCAGGGAAGCAAACCATTGGGAGAACGCCTGGGTCTCGGTGATTGCCGAAGAGGTGATCTAGACCCCCAAGTACCTTTATCATCCTCTGGTAAAGTACTAATGAATACGGTGTCAACCTTCAAGGCCCAGGTGTTATCAGCATTGGTGTTCATTGACTGCAGGTCTGCTGCTAACGTTATTGATTCTGTACTGCTTTTAAGGTTAGAATTAGAGACAGTTTGGAAAGAACCATTTGAATTTTCGCCATTGCCAAAACACAGCCTGAATTTAGACAAGAGGGTAACGGTGGATTTCATGCGCCGGGTGGGAGCACTTCACTCTGAATCCATCGCCTGTTTTGTTTTGGATAATTTACCTGCTGAGTTGGTACTGGGGCTTCCATGACTGCTTCTTCACAATTCTGTTATTGATTGGTATCAGAAGAAAATTGTTTAATGGAGCTCCAATTATTACAAGTAATGTCTAAAATTTGTATAAATATGCTCCGCTAGTCAAAAGGGTCTGCTCGGGTACCTGGAAAATGTATTCTTTGAAAATTTGTGAAATGTGTTCTTGGAATAAGAGGCGGAGATACTAACTCCCCATCATCCCTATGATTATGCTATTAATCTTGTCCCTAATGCCAAATTACCTAAAGCACGCCTTTACAATTTGTCTGGCCTGAACAGACCACAATGAAAGAATATGTTAACAAAAGCTTACAAAAGGGTCATATCTGGCGAAATATGGCGGCGTCCGTCCTTGCCTTGATTTCCAAGAACTAAACAACATCACTGGTAAAAATACTTACACACTTTTACTCATCCCCGACCTATATAATCAGTTTCTGGGAGCTAAGTGGTTGTAAGAATTTGATCTTAGGGCCCCGTCTCACATAGTGAGATCGCTAGCGAGATCGCTGCTGATTCACAAGTTTTGTGACGCAACAGCGATCTCAGCAGTGATCTCGCTATGTCTGACACGTACCAGCGATCAGGCCCCTGCTGTGAATCGCTGGTCGTGTCAGAAATGCCTGGACTTTTTTTTTGATCGCTGGTCTCCTGCTGGCCAGCACGCATCGCTGCGTATGGCAGGCAGGAGACCAGCGATCAGCTGGTAACCAAGGTACACATCGGGTTTCCAGGCGCGGGGCTGTGCCTGGAAACCAGATGTGTACGTTGGATACCAGCGCGCTGCTGCAGGGGAGCTGGTAACCAAGGTACACATCGGGTTTCCAGGCACCGCGCAGTGCCTGGAAACCCGATGTGCACCTTGGTTACCAGCTCCCTGCACCAGCGGGCTGGTATCCAACGTACACTGCGGGTAACTAAGTGACGTTACCTGCAGTGTCGCTGTCCTGATCGCTGCCTTAGCTGCCTGTTTGGCAGCTCAGCAGTGATCATGTAGCGACACACCAGCGATCCTGACAAGTGCATATCTTTGATAAGCAATCCTGAAGGGTGATGATTGGATAACAGAGTTTTTAACATCTGAGGGTTTATTTGAATGTCTTGTCATGCCTTTTTTGTTATCCAATGCACCTGCTGTTTATCAAAACCTTATGAATTATATTTTCTCTGATTGCATTGGGAGATTTGTTGTGATTTACCTGGATGATATTCTAATTTTCATGCTCGATTTGGACTCTCAACAGGAACATGTCCATGTAGTATTATAAATGTTGACTCTTTGTTAGAGAAATGTTTTTTTTCTGTTCAGTAAATTTCATCCTTGGGGTTTATCTTGTCAGCAGAAGGATTTGAGATGGACACTGGAAAGGTGCAGAACATATTTGATTGGATTCAAACTCATAACCTTAAGGCTTTGCAATGTTTTCTTGGATTAGTCAACTACTATAGAAAATTTATCAAGGGTTTTTCTCAGATTGCTAAATCTCTTACTGACATTACATGTACGGAGGTGAATCTCAAGGTTTGGTCGCCAGTTCCTATTAGGGCTTTAAACAATTAAGAGTATTTCATGTTTCCTGTTCTAATCCAAACCAATCTCCAAAAAAACATTAATTGTTGAGGTGGATGTTTCAGAGGTTGGGGTAGTGACCATTTTATCGCAGAGATCCAAAACTCTGGCTAACCTGCGTCCGTGTGCATTTAAAAAAGAAAAAAAAAATTCTCATCTTTGGAATGAAATTATGAATGTTGTAAATCGTAAGTTACTTACTGTTAAATTACTGTTTCCAAATTCCAAACACATCTCATCAGCGATCTGTATAACGACCTCTGCGGTCGTTGGGAAAACCTAGTCCCACCTGCAACGCTGGTGAAGTCGTTCATAAAGGGTGTCACACTCAGCGATTCAGGCTCACCAGCGGGACACCAACGACCAAAAAACGGCTCACAACGTTCATAAGCGATCAACGACATCTCAGCAGGGGCCACATCGCTGCTACATGTCACACACAGCTGCGTCGCTAACGAGATCGCTACTGCGTCATAAAATCGGAGACGCATTAGCGATCTCGTTAGCAATCTCGTTTAGTCTGACAGTACTTTTAGTCTCTATTAAAGGAATTTGTCCTTTGGCAGTGTCTACCTCATCCCTGTCTCCTCTGGTTTCAGTCGATTGGTGGCTTGGAGTATGAGGTTCAGAGAAGTGTGGATTCCCATACGGTCCAAAATTTCCTCCCAATACCTCATTCACTGGTAGGGGAAGTAGACCTGAGGAGAGATCCTGGGTCCCAGCTTCAGATGTGAATGCTGAGCGGTTAGTTAGGGCCTTCCATCTGAGATTTCCTGGGAAACCCGGGGTTCCGGTGGCCCCCTTTGAGGAGTGGTTGCTGTCACGATACCACCCCTCAATGTGTCTGTGATGCAGTTACTGACAGCTCAGCTGTCCAATATGGTGCAGGGGTGTGCTGAAGCTGTCAATATTTTGTCAGCTCAGTTATTCAATCTTGTGCTGGCCGGCTTGAGGCTGTCAGTACTTTGACAGCTTAGTTGTTCAGTCTGGTACAGGTGTGTGCTGACCTATTGGTGATTTCATTGACAGCTCAGCCGACCAATCTGCGACTGGGAGTTTCTGGGTTGCCTTCAGGTGTTCTTATCCCAGGTGATTGCCAGCTACTTAGCTGGGCTGTCAGACCCAGATCTCTGTCAGACATACATTCAGCTCTGTTTGGTTTCTCTCTGTGCCTTGTATTCTGTTCTTGGATCTTTTTGCTGCCTGTCCTTGGACCTCATTTTGACCATCCGTTTTGCCGGCTCCTCTTGCTCTGATACGCTTTCTTCCTGGTATTCTTACCTCAGACTGTTACCTGACTACGCCTTTGTCTATTCCCTCTGTTTACGACGTACCCTCCTGGGTTTTGACCTCGGACTCCTTGACTAATCTGACTCAGCTTGTCTGCGAGAAGTGACTCCATGTCACACAAAAGCTTTAGTTTGTGTCAGCATTTTCTAGGATCATAACTTTTATTTTTATTGTATCAGTGATTCTTTTTTTTTGTCTGCTGAGTAGCTTTACTGGTACCATTTTGGGGTATATAGGACATTTTGGACACTTTACATTGTAGTTTTTGGTAATTGTACAATGACCCCCAAAAATGGCAATTGTGATGTTTCAACCTTTTGTGTTTTTGGAGTTTACCATATAGGTAAAACAGTTTTGTAGTTTGGTAGACTGGACTTTTATAGACATACTTTTTTTTTCAACTTCTTAACTTTTCACTGTATTAGCTAGCCCCTTCAGGCACTAATTCCTGAAGATTGCTTTTACTACATACTGTAATTTTCAGTATGTAGTAAAAACGCAATCTTCTATCATACCGAATTGGACAGTGATATAAAGTCTCCAGTAATTGTAATATTTCATGGGATTCTTTATTATTTTACATTGGCTCATTGTCTCTCCTTTCAGGTCCCTACAATATCGGATCCTCTCAGTGGAGATCTTCTATATAAGATAATTTTCCCAATTGACCCTTCAAAGATGGATAGGGACAGAGACAAGATGGTGGAGAAGATATTACACCTCACCCTAGACATCCTTTTCCGGCTTACTGGAGAGGTGAGACATTCTGATGACGTCACATTACATCATTCTTATCTATGGGAATAACAGATGGACAGAACTGGAGAGGTGAGGACTCTGGAAATGTATGTAGTGAGATTTATTAATGTCTGTTTCCATAACTAGGATTACACAATAGTGAAGAAGACCTCTAATGAGTCCTGGGGAAGATCCCTGAGCACAATCACAGGCCCTCCACCTCACCCCCTGATACATGAGGACATCAATTACCATCAGATCCTAGAAATTGCCTGCAAGATGATTGAGCTGCTGACTGGAGAGGTGACACTGCTGGGAATGCTGGGACATTATACAGTAATGCTATGAAGGGTTCGGGGAGATGACGGTATCTTTGTTTTTGTATGTGTCAGGTTCCTATAAAGTGCCAGGATATCGCCGTCTATTTCTCCATGGAGGAGTGGGAGTATTTAGAAGAACACAAAGATCTGTACAATGACATGATGATGGAGGTTCCCCAGCCCCTTACATCGCCAGGTAATAGGACTAAACACTCACGGCCTATATCTGTATGTAAAGTATGAATTCAGTCCCTGTATGTGTTTCCTCCAGTTCTATCCAGTAAGAGGACAACACCAGAGAGATGTCCTCATCCTCTTCTTCCACAGGACTGTAAACCAGAAAATCCCAGTGTTCCTCACGATCATCAGGTAGGTGGAGAGAAGGTGTCATGAGATCTCCCCTATGATGTGTAGACGGCTGTGAAGGTCTTGTGCTCAGTCTTGTTTTATCCAGCAGTATAATATGCTTTATATTTGTGTAATAAGAATGGTGGAGATGGCAGGATGAAATAATCCCGATGATAGACCTTAGATGTTCTATGGATCTCCTCAGTTTTCTGGCTGTGGGCACTGCTATTTGGAATAAGGAACCAACAGGTTGGTTCCATAACTACCACTGTTGTGATATTTTTGTTCTTAATTGTAAATTATGCTGTGGCATTTACACTATTTCAGGATGAATTTTTGGACAATATTAATACTACAGAGACAAATGTGAGTGGTGATGATTGGTATAAAGTGGAGATTCCTACAGATAACTACTCAGGTGAGTTGTAGCCTCTATATATATTTAGTGGGGGTTTAGTTTTCTGGTTTGTTATATTTTGACCCCTAGCTGGCCCAAGCTGTTCTATTTACATGTACCTTTTGAAAAATCTTTAATCAAATGATAAAAACTTCAGCGGTATCAGTAATATCAACTAGATTTGAGCAAAGTAGATTCGTTGTAATCCACACGGTTCCCAAAACATTTTTAATTTTTTACAAATAAATATAGTTGCCATTATCTTCTGAAATAAGCCATTAGTTCATCTTCATCATCATTTTTTTCATCACCATTTTTGGTGCTAGCAAGAAAAATGTAGCAATCCTTTTACTATACCATCAACACCCCCACCTACCCAAAATAAATATTTAGTCAAAAGACCATATGTAAAATTTTCATGAGCTGTTGCTTTTTCATTGGCCTTGGTGCTTCCCTATTACGTATTCACTTTACAAACTCCAACCTGTTGTTGCTCCACATAAAGAAGCAATCAACAATTTTTTTGATGGTTAAAAGAAACCAAACGATTGCTTCTTCGGCTTTCAAATATCAGAGCTGTTTCTCCCTCAAAAAGGGATAATTTTTCAACCACTGTTTGTTAAAAAGTCATGGCTTCTTCCACATACCGTATTTTTCGGACCATAAGACGCACTTTTTTCCCTCCAAAATTTGGGGGAAAATGGGGGTGCGTCTTATTGTCCCAACATACCTAAAAATCCGGTGGTGGCGGCGGTCCCGGTGGCGGCGGCAGCCTTCCTGTTGTGTCTGGCCAGCAGCGGGGCCCTGTGCTGTGTGGGGGGCTCCGCCGGCATTTCCCTCTTAGCCGGACACCCCCCCGCAGCTCCGCTGCTGCGGCCTCCTGATAGATGGCCGCCAGGGGCCTCCGGTGGCGGTCCCGACGAAGTCTTCCGTGCGGTGGTGCCAGGGCAGCAGCCGGCTCTGTGCTCCGCTCCCTCCTGCAACTCGGTGGTGTCCTCAAACATGGCCGCCAGGGGCCTCCGGTAAGATGGCCGCCGAATCTCATTCAAGTCTCGGCAACGAGATCTCTTCTCCCGAGATCTTGTCCTGAGATCTCGGGAGACGAGATCTCGGGAGAAGAGATCTCGTTGCGAGACTTGAATGAGATTCAGCGGCCATCTTACCGGAGGCCCCTGGTGGCCATGTTTGAGGACACCACCGAGTTGCAGGAGGGAGCGGAGCTGCGGGGGGCTTTCCGGCTAAAACCGAAATGCCGGCGGAGCCCCCCCCCGCAGCACAGAGCTGGCTGCTGCCCCGGCACCACCGCACGGAAGACTTCGTCGGGACCGCCACCAGAGGCCCCTGGCGGCCATCTATCAGGAGGCCGCAGCAGCGGAGCTGCGGGGGGCTGTCCGGCTAAGAGGGAAATGCCGGCGGAGCCCCCCACGCAGCACAGAGCCCCGCTGCTGGCCAGACACCACAGGGCACAGGAGGCTGCATTGGGACCACCGCTATGGGATGTGAGAACCATATATTGCACAGCGACCCCACAGAACACAGCCACCCCACACCTCACAGCCACCCCACAGAGCACCCCTGCAACACAGAGCACTTCGGACTGTAAGACGGACCCCCATTTGACACATTATTTTTTTTTCCCTATTTTCCTTCTGAAAATTTGGGGTGCGTCTTATGGTCCGGTGCGTCTTATAGTCCGAAAAATACGGTAATCATGATGTGTATAAACACTGACACAGCAGGCATCTGTGTCCCAAAAGGGATACTTTTTGGAACATTTTTTTACTTTTGAAAATGTCCAGAAGCGCAGTGTGGTTAAACAGACTGCTAGTTACTATCCATTTCCAAATAGCCATATATGTTGAGGTCACTTTAACATCACTAAGCCTATGTTTGCGTTAAAGAGCTAGGAGTGGGTTGGATGCTGTGCAAGGAGACAACAGAATGTCCTACAACATGTCTTTTTCACTGCTTTAGGTGGCATTGTAGTACTTTTGATTTGCTATGTATCAAATTTCTTGACAAATTTGACCAAGCAGATAAATTCAAATTCCAAATAATTTGCTCATCTTTAATGTATACATTTTTCATTTCTTGGCAGAAGACTATACTAGGAGGTCACATGGACATCAGATTTTTTCTGATTTTAAAGCTGATCATAATGGTATCAAACCAGAAATATATGAAGAGCATACCAGTATCCTAGATATATCACCAGCGTTTCACAGCAAAACTGTATCATCTAAACTTTTTCAACATGGCCTATCTTCTGATTCATCACAGACTTTTAAGAAAAGTAATGACAAAATAGATGCACCACATCTAAAAGCTCATACAGGGGAGAAACCATTTTCATGTTCAGAATGTGGGAAATGTTTTAGGATTAAATCAAAACTCATTAGACATCACAGAAGTCACACAGGGGACAAGCCATTTTCATGTTCAGAATGTTGGAAATGTTTTAATGACAAACCAAATCTTGCTGCACATCAGAGAATTCACACAGGGGAGAAGCCTTTTTCATGTTTAGAATGCGGAAAATGTTTTACCTACAAATCGGATCTTGTTATACATGAGAGAAATCACACAGGGGAGAAGCCATTTTCATGTTCAGAATGCGGGAAATGTTATAGTGTTAAATCAAGACTTGTTAGTCATCAGAGAAGCCACACTGGGGAAAAACCATTTTCATGTTCTGAATGTGGGAAACGTTTTAATCGGAAACCAAATCTTGCTGCACATCAGTTAATTCACACAGGAGAAAAGCCATTTTCATGTCTAGAATGTGGAAAATGTTTTACATACAAATCGGATCTTGTTAGACATCAGAGAAGTCACACAGGTAAGAAGCCGTATTCATGTTCTGAATGTGGGAAAGGTTTTAATGACAAACCAAATCTTATTGCACATCAGAGAATTCACACAGGGGAGAAGCCATTTTCATGTAGAGAATGTGGGAAATGTTTTACTTATAAAGCAGAACTTGCTACACATGAGAGAGCTCACACAGGAGCAAGACCATTTTCATGTTCAGAATGTGGGAAATGTTATAGCATTAAATCAAGACTTGTTAGACATCAGTCAACACATAGAGGGGAGAAGCCGTTTTCATGTTCAGAATGTGGGAAAAGCTTTAACCAGAAGGCAAATCTTTCTGCACATCAGAGAATTCACACAGGTGAGAAACCATTTCCATGTCCAGAATGTGGAAAATGTTTTACCCACAAAGCAGATGTTGTTAAACATAAGAGAATTCACACAGGGGAGAAACCATATTTATGTTCAGAATGTGGGAAGTGTTATAGCATTAAATCAAGACTTGTTAGACATTTGACAACTCACACCGGTAAGAAACCATTTTCATGTTTAGAATGTAGGAAATGCTTTAATCAGAAAGCAAATCTTACTGCTCATGAGAGAATTCACACAGGGTGAAACCATATTCATGTTCAGAATGTGGAAAATGTTTTACTTATAAAGCAAATCTTGTTAAACATCAGAGAAGTCACACAGGGGAGAAGCCATTTTCATGTTGAGAATAAGGAAAATGTTTTACAAATATATATATTTTTTATTATTCTATTGTCAAATTGTAAAAGAATAGTTAATTATACAGTGGGGGAAATAAGTATTTGTTCCCTTGCTGATTTTGTAAGTTTGCCCACTGACAAAGACATGAACAGCCTATAATTTTAAAGGTAGGTTAATTTTAACATTGAGAGATAGAATACCAAAAATAAAATCCAGAAAATCATATTGTATAAATTATATAAATGTATTTGCATTTTGCAGTGAGAAATAAGTATTTGATCTCTCTGGCAAACAAGACTTAATACTTGGTGGCAAAACCCTTGTTGGCAAGCACAGCAGTCAGACGTTTTTTGTAGTTGGTGATGATGAGGTTTGCGCACATGTCAGGAGGAATTTTGGCCCACTCCTCTTTGCAGATCATCTAACTCATTAAGATTTTGAGGCTGTCACTTGGCAACTCGGAACTTCAACTCCCTCCATAAGTTTTCTATGGGATTATGGTCTGGAGACTGGCTAAGTCACTCCATGACCTTAATGTGCTTCTTTTTGAGCCACTCCTTTGTTGCCTTGGCTTGTCTTGCTGGAAGATCCAGCCACGACTCATTTTTCATGTCCTGGCAGAGGGAAGGGGGTTGTCACTCAGGATTTTACAGTACATGGTTCCATCCATTCTCCCATTGATGCGATGAAGTAGTCCTGTGCCCTTAGCAGAGAAAAACCTCTAAAACATATTTTCCACCTCCATGCTTGACAGTGGGGACGGTGTTCTTTGAGTCAAAGACAGCATTTCTCTTCTTACAAACACGGTGAATTGAGTTAATAGCAAAGACCTCAATTTTTGTCTCATCTGACCACAGCACCCTCCCCAGTCATTCACAGAATCATCCAGGTGTTCATTGGCAAGCTTCAGATGGGCCTGCACATGTGCCTTCTTGAGCAGGGGGACCTTGCGGGCACTGCAGAATTTTAAACATTTACGGCATAATGTGTTAGCATTGGTTTTCTTGGTGACTGTGGTGCCAGCTGCCTTTAGATCATTAACACGTTCCCCCCATGTAGTTTTAGGGTGGGCTCTCACCTTCCTCATGATCAAGGATACCCCATGAGATTGACAGTCACTTTGTATTTCTTCCATTTTCTGGACAAACAGTTGTCTCCTTCTCATCCAGTGTCTTACTTATGGTTTTGTAGCCCATTCCAGCTTCGTGCAGGTCTTTGATCTTGTCCCTGACATCCTTATAAAGCTCTTTGGTCTTGCCCATGTTGTAGAGGTTAGAGTCTGACTGATTAATTGAGACTGTGGACAGGAGTCTTTTATAAAGGTGACTATGTAAGACAGCCGTCTTTAATGCAGGTAACAAGTTGATTACGAGCATCTAACTGGTCTGTAGGAGCCAGAACTCTTAATGGTTGGTAGGGGATCAAATACTTATTTCTCACGCAATATGCAAATAAATTTATATAACTTATACAATGTGATTTTCTAGATTTTATTTTTATCTTCTATCTCTCAATGTTAAAATTAACCTACCCTTAAAATTATAGACTGTTCATGTCTTTGTCAGTGGGCAAACTTACAAAATCAGCAAGTGATCAAATACTTTTTTCCCCACTGTAAGTTACAGTCAATGTTAAAGAGACACATCTAAACGAGAAAGAGAATGCAATTCGGAACACTAAATGATGAAGAATAGGAAATGTTTGCAACTACCAATTAACATAAAAAATATAACCCAGAAAACAATATATTTCACCATGTATATAGAACACTTTAAATGTATATAAACTCTACAGCTGCATATAAAAAGGATGACTGGCACTTCTCTGATATATATAATAGGGACAGTCGACTAGTAAACCATCTAACGCCCAACTTGTCACATCTAATAATTAGGTTGTCCTATTAATTAGATGAGACAAACTGCCCCCTGGATGCTTACCTCTTCCACTGTCCTGATCAAGTACGGTAGCATACATGCCACACCTGAAGTCAGATCATCTTTATTAGATTTTGGATAATCTATTTACAATGTGTAAAGATTCGTACACGTGCGCTTTGATTTCTAATATCCTTCTGTTTGTATGTTTTTTCTATTATTTGTATGTTAAGATATAGTCTTAGAACCTATAGAGTGGTAGACCTAGTAGGAATTTTATATGGAAATAGCGAAGTGAGAATTACACTCTGGTTCTCAGATTTGTTTACACTTTTTTTTTAAATTATCCTTTTATTGGAAAAACATGTATTACACATCTGCGATATTTTGAATGTCATTGTTCTTCCTAAAAACTCATTTCTGAAGTAGCATTAATATGCAATGTATAGTTCATTAGATTTATTGTTAGCTGTAGGGGAAACAGTTAAATTGGATTCAGGAACCTCTCCTCATTCTACTTTCTAAGGGACGAGATTGGAGTTCTCCCTCTACTGTAGAATTTACAACATAATCATTTTTATATGTGGCATATAGTGATATCAGGCCTTATTTCTCCTTTACCAATTATCCTTTGTGTCAAATTAAATGGTTGATTTAAAGCAAAGTTAAGTTATGATTTAAGTGTTTCCACTTTATTGGAGTAAGTGTGATTCTAGGTAAATTAGTAATCGGTCAGGAATACAATCTAGTTTACAAACAAAATAACAGCATGAAGGGATGAACTCTTCATTTCTGTTGTCAAGAGAATAGAAAACTTCAGGTCTGGCCACAATGAGAAATGATCAGATACAAAACACAGTAAATAACCCATTGCAGAGGAAAAATCATCTGTGAAGAGTAAAAGATATAGTCAAAACTGGTGAAGGTACACCTGTCGGGTGAGTCATAAAAGAAGATGTAGATGCAGGGCCGGCTCCAGGTTCTTGTGGGTCCTGGGCGAAAGAGTCTCAGTGGGCCCCTTTAACGCATACCACAATTCATGACGCACAGATACAGCAGAGAAATATAGGTATAGTGCAATACCAAGGATTTCACTTCTTACATTACATGAGTGATATCTATTGTAATTTCTACAATAGCTCAGAAACTGGACAGTATAATCCTCTATATCAATGGTGGGGAACCTTTTTCCAGCCAGTGGCCATTTGGAAATTTGTATCATCATACGGGTGCCACACAAAAATGATCACCTTGAAAATTACGCCGGTATATTTAGTCAAAAACTTAATTACGGTAACTCACCCTTAATGTGACTGCTGGACCTGTGTCAGGATCCCGTCTGGGTTGGAGCCGATGTTACTGCAAACACTAGGGGAAGCAGAGGCAGGTAACGTAGTCAGGTGGCAGCCGGAGGTCGGTACACAGGAGAGCAGTGTTTGTAGCAGCAGGAACAGGCAAATAACGTAGTCAGGTGGCAGCCGGAGGTCGGTACACAGGAAAGGCAGTTCGGTAGCAGAGTAGCAGGAAGATAACGTAGTCAGGTGGCAGCAGGAGGTCGGTACACAGGAGAGCAGTGTTTGTAGCAGCTGGAACAGCAGGAGAAAGAGCTTGACTAAAGGCTGGAAGCACAATAATCTCGCAATGACACACCCACAGGGCCAGGTTTATATAGGGTGTGTAATTGGCAATCAGAGGCCCAATCAAGAGAGCACTAGGTGTAGCCAATCAGGAAGAACAGTCAATGGTATCTGGGTTCAGCAAGGAACTTTGCAGCCAGCAGAATAGCTCAGATGGTAGAGCTGCTGGCCAGTGGACAAGACGTACTGGGTTCGACTCCTGACAGTACTCCCCTCCTTCCAGGATGGCCTCTGGACATCTCAGGAGCTGGCTTATCCGGGTACCTCTGATGAAAGGCTCTTGTTAGTCTAGGAGCATGGACGTTGTCCCTTGGTTCCCATGAATTTTCCTCTGGTCCGTAACCCTTCCACTGCACCAGATACTGCAGTTTACCTCTGAATTTTCGGGAGTCCAGAGTCTTATCCACAATGTATTCTTCTTCACCACGGATCCTTTCTGGTGGAGGAGGTGGCTGAATTCTTCCTGGAAACGGGTTTTCACAGAAGGGTTTGAGCAAGGATATGTGAAACACTGGATGAATCTTTAGATTGTTGGGAAGTTTTAAACGAAAAGCAACCTGGTTAATTTTTGCAGAAATTTGAAAAGGTCCAATGAATTTCTGACCCAATTTGGAGGATGGCACATGTGTCTTAAGGTTTTTAGTGGACAGCCAAACTTTGTCTCCAACCTGAAGAGCAGGGGGCACTCTCCGATGTTTATCTGCTGCTTCCTTATATACTTCCTGGGTCTTGAGCAATATCTCTGATAATTCCTTCTGGGATTCCTGTAATTTTGTAAGCCTGTCATTAACAGCAGGAATGGGAGTGTTCACTGGCAGATTAGGGATAAATACTGGATGTACTCCATAATTAGCAAAAAATGGGGTTTGAGATGTAGCGCTATGTATGGAGTTGTTGTAGGCAAACTCTGCTGTTGGTAAATAGTCCACCCAGTCATCCTGAAGATAGGAAATGAAGCAACGGAGGTATTGCTCCAAAGTCTGGTTCGTCCTCTCCGTCTGGCCATTGGACTGAGGATGGAAAGCGGTAGAAAGATTCACCGTGACTCCCAAGGCTGTACAGAAACTCTTCCAAAATTTTGATGTAAACTGAACGCCTCTGTCAGACACCACGCTGTCAGGAATTCCATGTAACCTGAATACCTCTTTGATCATCAGTTCTGCAGTTTTTTCAGCAGTAGGAATTCCTTCAGTTGGAATAAAGTGGGCCATTTTTGTGAGTCGGTCCACTATGACAAGGATGACGGTCATCTGTTTGGAAGGGGGTAGTTCCACAATAAAATCCATGGAAATAGATTCCCAAGGCCTGGATGGAACTGGGAGTGGTTGCAAGAGTCCTAGAGGAGACGATCGTGGGGTCTTGTTTCGTGCGCATGTTAAACAGGTTGAAACATATTTCCTCACGTCCTTCCTACAATTAGGCCACCAAAAGAAACGAAGTAGTAAGTCTTGTGTTTTTGCAACTCCAGGATGTCCTGCCAGTTTAGAATCATGGACACTTTTGAGGACTTCAAGGCGAGAAGATTCAGGTACATATATTTGGTGTTTCTGCATCCAAAACCCCTCTTTGAATGAAAGATCGACGTCTTCCGAAGGATGGTTAAGGAAAGAGTCCTCTTGATATCCATCTTTAATTCTATTACCTAGTCCTCTAGAGTGCAATATTCCCAAAAAATTTTTAGGGCCTAGAATTGTATCATCATTACTAGACCTCTCCTGAGGTTCCGAACACATCCTGGACAGGGCGTCAGCCTTGCCATTTCTTGAACCAGGCCGGTAAGAGATTATAAAATTGAATCTTGAGAAAAATAAGGCCCATCGTGCTTGTCTTGCAGACAATCTTTTTGCTGTACGGAGGAATTCAAGATTCTTGTGGTCCGTGAGGACAGTCACAGGGTGATTGGCACCTTCCAGAAGATGTCTCCACTCGGAGAAGGCAACTTTAATGGCTAACAGTTCTTTATTACCAATGTCGTAGTTCTTTTCTGCAGATGACATGGTGTGGGAAAGAAACGCACATGGGTGAAGTTGCATCTTGTCCCCAACTCGCTGAGACAGAATGGCTCCCACTGCAGAGTCCGAGGCGTCCACTTCGACAGTAAATGGCAATTCAGGATTTGGGTGTACTAACAATGGAGCAGACGTAAAAAGAGTTTTCAACTTGTCAAAAGCCTCCTGTGCCTCCGGAGACCAGAAAAATGCTTTGGTCTTTTTTGTTAGTGTAGTAATTGGAAGTATGATCCGTGAAAAGTTCTTTATAAATTTTCGGTAAAAATTTGCAAATCCTATGAAACGCTGGACGTCTTTTAAATTTCTTGGAACAGGCCAGTCCACTACAGCATTGATTTTGCCGGGATCCATGCTCAGACCTTCTGGGGAGATGAAATATCCCAGAAATTGGATACTGGTTTGTTCAAACTCACATTTTTCAAGTTTAATGTAGAGATGGTTCTCCTGTAGTCGTTCCAAGACTAACTGGACGTGCCTGCGATGCTCTTCCAAGGTGTCTGAAAATATAAGAATGTCATCGAGATAAGCCACAACGAATTGGTCCAAGAAATCTCGAAATACATCATTAATAAAATGTTGAAAGGTGGCTGGGGCATTGCTAAGGCCATAGGTCATAACAAGAGATTCAAAATGTCCATATCTCGTTCTGAAGGCGGTCTTCCACTCATCTCCTGGGCGAATCCGTATGAGGTTGTAAGCCCCTCTAAGATCCAGCTTCGTAAAGATTTTCGCAGAACGGAGTCTCTCAAATAGTTCAGGAATCAAGGGTAGCGGGTAGCGATTCTTGACAGTGATATTATTCATCTCTCTGTAGTCAATACATGGCCGCAGAGTGGAGTCTTTCTTTTCAACAAAGAACAGGGGTGCCCCAGCTGGAGATGTGGAAGGTCGAATAAAGCCTTTCTCTAAATTTTCATCCAGGAACTTTCTTAATACCTTCAATTCAGGTTCGGAAAGATTGTAAATCCGTCCAAATGGAATGGTTGCTCCTGGCAGCAATTCAATGGGACAGTCGTAAGGACGGTGAGGAGGTAATTGATCTGCTTTCTTCTTACTGCAGACATCAGAGAACTGCTGATATTGAGGTGGTAGTTTCTCTTCCTTCTCATGCGAAATCTCAGAGATTTGGACTTGTTGGAGAACAGGGGGTTCCTTATGACAATTATTCTTACAGTAGTCAGATGGAAAGGTGATGGTCCTTGATGCCCAGTTGATAGAAGGGTTATGGACTGAAAACCAGGGGATCCCTAGAATAACCGGAAATTTCGGAGATGAAATAAGGTGGAAACTGACAGCTTCATGATGATCCGGGTCGATACAAATCTCCAGTTCGATTGTCTCATGCGTGACAGGTCCAGAAGACAAAGGTGATCCATCCACAGTTTCCATTTCAATTGGTGTGGATTTGGTCCTACTGGAAATATTATTATCACGTGTAAATTTTAAGTCCATAAAATTTCCTCCTGCTCCCGAATCCAACAGGGCAGAGCATTGTATTTTTTGGGTGCCCATTACAACCTGAATGGGGATTACAAAATGAGATGATGTGGTATGTATTTTGTCTATTTCTGGCGTTACTGATGAGATAGTCTGCAAGATGGAATCCGACTGCTGAGAAAGGTCCGTATTGCTGGCAGACCTGTTGTTGGTAAAGGCTATAGTCCTTTTGTTAGGACAGTTGATGGCATAGTGTCCAGGGTCCCCACAATAGAGGCAGAGATGTTCTGCACGTCGCCTCTCCTTCTCCTGTGCAGAGAGTGGTCTTCGGATGACGTCGATCTGCATCGGTTCAGACACAACTTGCGTCTTTTCTTGGTGGTCTGATGCTGAAAATGAGAAGCCAGGGCTATTCCCAAGTGCTCGCAGTCTCTCTTTTCTCCTTTCAGTAAGTCTCTGGTCAATCCGGATACATAGTTAAATAAAGTCCTCCAACTGGTCAGGGGTCTCAACCCTGGCAAGCTCGTCTTTCACTGGTTCTGATAACCCTCGTCGAAATTGACTTCTCTGGGCCGCTGGATTCCAGGTGGTGTCGGCCACCCAGCGACGGAACTCCGATGTATATTCCGCAACAGAGCGACGTCCTTGGCGCAAATTATGTAATTTGGTTTCTGCTGTGGCACAGCGGTTTGGGTCATCAAAAACTTGATTCATAGCTGCGATGAAAGCTTCCAGGTCATTAAGGAGGGCATAGTCCTTTTCTACATAAGGTGAAGCCCAAGCAAGAGCTTCATCCGTCAGGAGATTTATCATGAAAAAAACTTTCTTCCTCTCACTGGTAAAGGGAGCAGGTTGCATCTGGAAGTATATGTGGCATTGATTGAGGAATCCTCGGTACTGCTTGCGATCCCCACTGAACTTTGCAGGCAGCGGCAGCCGCGCGTTTGATTTGGACCCTGAATTGTGCACGTCCAGTAGTTGTTTTTGTAGCTCAATTACTTCCTGTTGTATCGCCGTGAAATCAGTTTGTAACTTGGCATATTTTCCTTGAGAGTCAGTACAAAAACTTTGAAGCTCCGTAACTTGCCGCCTCAGGGTGTTCACAGCGGACTCCATTTTGATGCGAGATTATTCTGTCAGGATCCCGTCTGGGTTGGAGCCGATGTTACTGCAAACACTAGGGGAAGCAGAGGCAGGTAACGTAGTCAGGTGGCAGCCGGAGGTCGGTACACAGGAGAGCAGTGTTTGTAGCAGCAGGAACAGGCAAATAACGTAGTCAGGTGGCAGCCGGAGGTCGGTACACAGGAAAGGCAGTTCGGTAGCAGAGGAGCAGGCAGATAACGTAGTCAGGTGGCAGCAGGAGGTCGGTACACAGGAGAGCAGTGTTTGTAGCAGCAGGAACAGCAGGAGAAAGAGCTTGACTAAAGGCTGGAAGCACAATAATCTCGCAATGACACACCCACAGGGCCAGGTTTATATAGGGTGTGTAATTGGCAATCAGAGGCCCAATCAAGAGAGCACTAGGTGTAGCCAATCAGGAAGAACAGTCAATGGTATCTGGGTTCAGCAAGGAACTTTGCAGCCAGCAGAATAGCTCAGATGGTAGAGCTGCTGGCCAGTGGACAAGACGTACTGGGTTCGACTCCTGACAACCTGCTTCTCTTTGGTGCAGCTGTGATGTTTGGTGATACTAATCATGTTGCTTCTCACAGCTGCTTTTCCAAGTTTGTGTCGGCCAGAAGAGCAATCAACTTTTTGTCATATGTTTTGTAAATCATATACATCACATAGGAGACGCTGGGACTACTGTATGTACATCACATAGGAGACGCGGAGACAGCTGTATATATACCACATAGGAGATGATGGAACTGCTGTATAAGCATTACATAGGTGACGCTGTGACTGCTGTATATACATCACATAGGAGACGCTGAGACTGCTGTATATACAGTACAGACCAAAAGTTTGGACACACCTTCTCATTCAAATATTTTTCTGTATTTTCATGACTATGAAAATTGTACATTCACACTGAAGGCATCAAAACTATGAATTAACACATGTGGAATTATATACTTAACAAAAAAGTGTGTAACAACTGAAAATATGTCTTATATTCTAGGTTCTTCAAAGTAGCCACCTTATGCTTTGATTACTGCTTTGCACACTCTTGGCATTCTCTTGATGAGCTTCTAGAGGTACTCACATATGGTAACCTGACAAAGGTTAATCCAGGCAATGAGTATAAAAAAAATTTCCAATATATTGCAACGCATTTCAGAGTACAAGCATACCTGAGAAAGGAGTTGGTTCTACTCCAAAACGAGTTACAATAAATTGAATCCGTCTGGATTAACCTTTGTCAGCAGCAGCACATGGGTTCCACTCCTCTCTTTTTTTTTTTGTTAATACAACTGCTGTAACAGCAGCCACAAATGGATTATACATTACACTTTACATAATTTTACCAAACACAATCTGATCAGGTGAGCGACCAACCCTCAGACTCTCCTTCACCTATGGCCCGCAGTGTTACACAGGGAGCGCCTTTTGTTTTTTTATTTCTCCAAGCTAATCTAGCTGGAGTTAGTGGATTTCTGCCTTGCAGTGTTATTCCAAATTTATTTATCCAAGTATCCATTAAGATATGAACTTTATACTGTACAAAAGAAAACTGTATCCGGCTAAGAAAAGTGCCCTGGTCAAAACCGAGAAAGAGGCTTGGGGAGGGTTGTAAATGCGAACAATTAATTAGGGCATACAATTAATTTTTGCCATGACACATGCCAATGTTCCTTCTGAGTCAGTTGTAGATTGTATGGGTTCCTATCGAAGAGAAAGATTTATTAGGAGAGAGACAACTCTAGTGTATGTCTTGCAGAATGCAACTGCATTGATTTTTTTTTTTTTCTTATATGGGCCGAAGCACTTATCAGTTGGTAGTTGCTGACTACCTGCCTTGTCTGCTGCTGTTTGCTCGTGGCTCACAGTGGTCACAGAACCACTCCTGCCTGTGATTCTCTCCATTCCTGTGATGTCACGTCATCAGAAATCACAGAGAAATATCCGATTTTTATCAAAGTCTCGGATCAAACTAGCCAATACAAGTCTATGGGTCCATGAAAATATTGGTCAGTACTCAGATGCCATCCATGTGCTGTCTGTTTTTCATGGACTGTTTATTATTACAGGTTTGAGAAACCTCCATCAGTTCATTTTTCCATCCAAGAAAAACGGATGAAACTCTGATGATATAAACTGACACTGACCGAAACTCTGCTCAAATACACTGACAAAACTTGTGTACGAGAAAAATAACTGATGTCTGAATGAGCTCAGCATCATGTTTGGCTGCACGTTAAAGGAAACTTGTCAGCAGGATTGTGCACAGTAACCTACAGACAGTGTCAGGTTGGCGCCATTATACTGATTACAATGATACCTTGGTTGATGAAATCTGTCTTATGGTTGTTGTTTAATCTTTATTTTCAGTTTTGAGTTAATGATATGCTCGTGCTCCGGTGTGGCCTGTGGGGGAGAGGCTTCATGTGGTGCTCTGCTTGGGTATTCCACAGTATGGCTTCTGACAAGTCACTGATCCCTCAGTGACCTGCCCCCTAGTTTACATAATGAAAATTATATATGTAGCTTGGGGGGAAAAAAACCTTCTGCAGGCAGGTGCCGGTGGTGGCGCCTGTGCTGCACCATGATCGCATATGTAATATATATATAATTAATTTGTTTGTTCTAATGTTGATATTCATGTAAAAAAAAAAAAATCTGAAATTGGCGACCGGCCGTGCCAGCGCAGTAGCAGCTATCGGTGATCACTGATAGCTGCTACTGCGCAGGTGCCAGCGGCGCAAACTTGGAGGAGGAATTTTTTTTTTCTCTAGCAAGATGGCGCTGCCGACACCTGCATAGTAGCAGCTATCGGATCATCAATAGCTGTTACTGCGCAGGGTTGAGGCTACTCAACCCCATTTATAACTTGTGACAGTTCAGGATGGAATGAAGTATAATTATGCACTTAGGTACCTAGACATTATCCACACAGCCATCAGCTCTTTCCTGCTGTTAACCGTAACCCAACATCTCTATCCACAGAATACACCATCTTCTGCTTCTTGGATCTTAAAGTCTTTTTGTTATCAAAGTCTTTTTGCCATTTGTTTTCTCTGTGGTCATGTCGTTGCCAATCTTCAGGTGTCTCCACACAGATATATACAAAGTGAGGCCTTCAACTCCTCCCAATTGTTTTATTTTACACCACAATTTATGGATCAGCCCTTCATTACATTTACCATTTACCAAAGCGGCTAATAAATCTATAAAATAATAATAAACAGCCATTCCTAGTCCCTCTTTGATGCTGGCTTAAGAGTTACGGGTTACGGCTTTAGTTGATGCAGTAATTGATGCAAAAGGAGACCCGAACAAGTACTGAGTGCATTTACTGAACATACATTTCAGTAGGACAACATTTCGGATTTTATAATCATTTTTTCAAGCTGGTGTTATAAAGTATTCTTATTTACTGAGATAATGACTTTTGGGTTTTCATTGGCTGTAAGCCATAATCATCAACATTAACAGAAATAAACACTTGAAATAGATCACTCTGTCTGTAATGACTCTATAGAATATATGAGTTTCACTTTTTGTATTGAAGAACTGATATAAATTAACTTTTTGATGAAAGTCTAGTTTTGTGAGAAGCACCTGTATGTTCAGGTATGCACTTTTTCAACATCCTAGTAGTACAGCCAACATACTGTACTTTACATGTTGTAACATAAACCACATTTGTGCTTTTACAATTTATAAAGCCCTTTATAATTTATTCTAGGTTATCACCAGTTGAAATATGTTTTTTTGTATTGTACATATATATAAATAAGCCCCATAATTTTTGTCAACATTTTTAGGAACCACTTACTAACAACCAGTTATTTGTTGCCTTTTAATTTACCATATTAGTATTATAATATATTTATGACATGTTTAAGATGACAGCTTGAGGCAAATAATAAAGAATTACCTGCAGTGGGGTTTCTGAATAATTCACATCATTATGTGAGATATCACCATATTAAAGCACACCCAGAAAAGAAATCTTTGAAAAAGAATCAAAATGGTGGGTAAATGTGATGTGATCACTATTATTATTATTGATATAATTAATAAATTTAGGAACGGTCGTTTCATGACCATGCCAAATGATGAGCACGTCGTCTATGAAACGTCCGTACCAATATATAGCAGACAAAAAAGGATTGGAAGCATTGTAAATATATTTTTCCTCCCACCACTTCAGGTTATTCTTAAAAAATTTTATATTCCCATAATGCTGATCTTACCACCACCCTTTAGGTTAATGCAGTTGAAAGGGTTCCTCCACCCAAAAGGGGAGGTGACAGATTACAATCTCTAAAATACAAAGAAGCATCTGCTATTCTTAGATTAAATACCAGAGTACCAAATGGCATGAACATCAGAACAGATCTGATGTATATTTATTTAACTCCTTAACCTCCAAGGGTGAATTGCATGTTAATGACCAGGCCAATTTTTACAATTCTGACCACTGTCCCTTTATGAGGTAATAACTCTGGAACGCTTCCATGAATTCCGGTGATTCTGACATCGTTTTCTCATGATATGTTTTATTTCATGATAGTGGTAAAATTTCTTTGATATTACTTGCATTTATTCGTGAAAAAAATGAAAATTTGGCAATTTTCCAACTTTGAATTTTCATGCCCTTAAATCACAAAGATATGTCACAAAAAATACGTAATAAGTAACATTTCCCACATGTCTACTTTACATCAGCACAGTTTTGGAACCAAAATTTTTTTTTGTTAGGAAGTTATAAGGGTTAAAAGTTGACCAGCGATTTCTCATTTTTACATCATTTTTTTTTAAGGACCACATCACATTTGAAGTCACTTTGAGGGGTCTATATGATAGAAAATACCCAAAAGTGACACCATTCTAAAACTGCACCCCTCAAGGTGCTCAAAACCACATTCAAGAAGTTTTATTAACCCTTCAGGTGCTTCACAGGAATTTTTGGAGTGCTTAAAAAAAATGAACATTTAACTTATTTTTCACAAAAAATTTACTTCAGATCCAATTTGTTTTATTTTACCAAAGGTAACAGGAGAAATCGGACTTCAAGAGTTGTTGTGCAATTTGTCCTGAGTACGCTGATACCCCATATGTGGGGGTAAACTACTGTTTGGGTGCATGGCAGAGCTTGGAAGGGAAGGAGCGCCGTTTGACTTTTTCAACGCAGAATTGGCTGGAATTGAGATCAGACACCATGTCACGTTTGGAGAGCCGCTAATGTGCCTAAACAGTGGAAACCTCCCAATTCTAACTCCAACCCTAACCCAACACACCCCTAATCCCAACCCTAACCATAGCCCTAACCACAAATCTAACCCTAACACACCCTTAATCCTAATCCAGCCCTAATCCAAACCCTAATCCCAACCCTAACCCCAACTCTACCCCCAACTCTAACCTTAACCCTGACTTTATCCCTAACCCTAACTTTAGCCCCAACCCTAACTTTAGCCCCAATCCTATGGAAATAAATACTTTTTTTTATTTTATTATTTTTCCCTAACTAAGGGGGTGATAAAGGGGGTTTGATTTACTATTTATAGCGAGTTTTTACAGCGTGGTTTTTATGTTTGGCAGCTGTCACACACTAAAAGACGCTTTTTATTGCAAAAAATAGTTCTTGCATCACCACATTTTGAGAGCTATAATTTTTGCATATTTTGGCCTACAGAGTCATGTGGGGTCTTGTTTTTTGCGGGTCGAGCTGACATTTTTATTAGTATAATTTTCGGGCACATGTCATTTTTTGATCGCTTTTTATTCTGATTTTTGGGACACAGAATGAGCAAAAACCAGAAGTTCATGAATTTCTTTTGGGGGGTGGCGTTTACACCGTTCCGCATGTAGTAAAATTGATAAGGCAGTTTTATTCTTCTGGTCAGTACGATTATAGCGATACCTCATTTATATTTTTTTTATGTTTTGGCGCTTTTATACAATAAAAACTATTTTATAGAAAAAGTAATTGTTTTTGCTTTGCTCGCCAATTAATCCTGGGCACGATTTTTGACCAAATGATAGTCACACCTGTAAAGAATTCCTTAAACCTAGAAAAATCCTACTTCATTAAATCTAACAAATGTCCTACCTTTACTTTATACAAATCATTACCCCCCCTTTATGGATTATAAGCACCACATTATCACCACACTGATGACTGCATTTCACTATCATCAGGAGTACCAGAGTCCAGCGAAGGCCTCTAACTAGTGTTGAGCGATACGATACTGCAAATATCGGGTATCAGCCGATATTAGCTGTATCGGGCTTTCGATTCCGAGTACCGATATTTTCGTCATATCGGATACCGGAATCGGATTTGTCACTGTCACTGTGAGTGTCCGTCGGTCGGGTCTGTCAGGAGTCAGCGGCACTTACCTGGCAGAAGATCTCCGGCGGTCACGTCCTGGACTGCTTGATGGCCGCCATTATCTTCTCCCTGGCGGTCACATGCAGTTTTTCGCGATAACTGCAGTGACTGCAGGGTAATCCCGGCCGTAAACCAGTCCGATGACGTCACCGCCGGGGAAGCTGGTAATCAGCTGTGCTGCGCCGGGATGACAGGCTCTGCCTGCCTGCCTGCCTCTGATGTCATTCTGATGTAGCAGAGCTGGATCGTCGTGGGACACTCGTTACTATGGACTGCGTCGGACAGGTGGTATACTGCTGGTTTTTTTTTTCATTTTTTTACAGGAGATCGATGGCGTCGCAGGATGAGACTGTAATAAAAGTAATGAAAACTGTGTTGTGTTTTTTATTAAATTAAAAAACTTTTTTATGAACATTCACCCGTCCGGGTACATCAACAATTTAACTATTTACATACAGGGACCCTGTCCGGGTTATTTATAATTCTTTGGCAGGGGTGTTCCAGGTACCACCTGGTACTCTTCTGATGCTTGGCAAACATCCGAGACACCAAGGACCACCAGGACCTGATGACGTCGTGTGGCCTGTACAGTCAAGTCGTGACCCGCTATCTGTCTGTTTGGCCACCTCTTTCATCTCCCTCCGGGTCTGGAGCCCTATGTCCCGGACTGAACGAACCCCAGGGGGCCTAACAGGCGCCGGGTACGGGCCAGCTATCATTATCATGTCCATAGCTGGGGCTGCTGAGGAGACCACTGAGGGAGGCTGGGGAGATTTACGGTGTGGGGTGGGCACTTGTGCAGAGGCCTGGATGTGGGAGGCTGAAGGCTCCGAGGGTCTCACAGGTTCCTGACACTCTGGGGACCAGGGGTCGAACCTGGTGACATTTAGGGCATACCATCCATTGTAACCCCAGTGTTGGGTGTAAGTTACCAAGTCTCCTGGCAACAGGTCCCTCCCCGGGTGTCCTTCTGGGAGGTGAGTCTCCACGTCCCGCCGGGTCACAAACACTTCTAAATAAAGTCCAGGCTCCTGGATGAAGCCCCAACCAGCTTTCAATTTAAAGCTCCATACTGCACCCTTACGCCGCGGCTCCCTCAGGGTTCCTTTATCTTTTCTCATCCGGTCCTTATCTGCCCGGTCCTTCTCGATGTGACGTTGGCGAAGCTTCTGGGATTCGCGCTGCTCCCTTTGTCGCTCGGCTTCTCTCTCCCGACGTCTACACTCTTCCTCCTGACGCCGGTTGTAATTCTCCTCCACCAGCATCTCCATGTCTCCACCATCAAACTGCAGCTTACGATGTCCGGTTTGCGGCAGCTCTCCTGGCGCCCGACAGTCCTGGCGGCGCTCACCTGCGGAGGAAGCAGCCGGCTCTGGAACAGATGACAGTCGGGGCTCCGGTACAGACAGGTAGACCTCTGGTGCCTGCGCGGCCTCCTCCATGAGGACGGGTGTCGCTTCTTCTGTCTCAGCGACGGGGGCAGACAGCGGGATCTGGGGTGCTGCCGGTGCAGCGTTTTTTGCAGGAACGGGTGCCTCCACTGCGACAACGTCAACCGGATCACATTGCAAGGGCTGGGATGCCCGCACGGACTCCTACTAGAACGGGTGCCTCACCTTCCGGTACAGACACTTCAGGTAAGAGGGATTGGCGCCGCTCCAAGTTTAGTTTTAGGGCACGCCAGCTGGCTTCCATCCTGGAGACCTCCCGGTGCCGGGCCAGGCCTCTTAGGGTATCCTCCGCTTCTTGCAGCGTAGGAGGGTTTCCAGGCCGGGTGCCCAACGGTGGTTCCGTGGCGATCGGGTCGCTTCCGTGGGGGGAGAGCTCTGACTGCTCCATCCCTTCACACTTCTGCTCGTGTCCATTAGCCATCTCTGCCAAGTCACATGTGTCATTAGCATCTGGAGAGGGCCCCTCTTTTGTAGTGAGGCGGGACCTTCGTGTTAGTTTCCGCACACTGAGGAGGATGAGGAGGCGGAACTGAAGAGCTGTGGGGCACGATCTTACATTGCAGTACCATTTAGAGTGGTCGGCCATCGTTTTCACGCCACTGAGTGAGTGTACACCCACGAAGAGCACGCCCTTCTTCTTCACCAGTGCCTCGTCGTGACGCAGATATGGCGGAAAAATGGCAAATACATTCTCTGATGATTTTAGCAATTCTCAAGCACAAAACCAGTTCAATTCAGGCACACAGGACTCGCTTATAGCGAGCTACAGAATCCTGTTCGTGACGCCCAAGTTGAGTCGCACAGACTTTCACTGGTTCTGATAACCCTCGTCGAAATTGACTTCTCTGGGCCGCTGGATTCCAGGTGGTGTCGGCCACCCAGCGACGGAACTCCGATGTATATTCCGCAACAGAGCGACGTCCTTGGCGCAAATTATGTAATTTGGTTTCTGCTGTGGCACAGCGGTTTGGGTCATCAAAAACTTGATTCATAGCTGCGATGAAAGCTTCCAGGTCATTAAGGAGGGCATAGTCCTTTTCTACATAAGGTGAAGCCCAAGCAAGAGCTTCATCCGTCAGGAGATTTATCATGAAAAAAACTTTCTTCCTCTCACTGGTAAAGGGAGCAGGTTGCATCTGGAAGTATATGCGGCATTGATTGAGGAATCCTCGGTACTGCTTGCGATCCCCACTGAACTTTGCAGGCAGCGGCAGCCGCGCGTTTGATTCGGACCCTGAATTGTGCACGTCCAGTAGTTGTTTTTGTAGCTCAATTACTTCCTGTTGTATCGCCGTGAAATCAGTTTGTAACTTGGCATATTTTCCTTGAGAGTCAGTACAAAAACTTTGAAGCTCCGTAACTTGCCGCCTCAGGGTGTTCACAGCGGACTCCATTTTGATGCGAGATTATTCTGTCAGGATCCCGTCTGGGTTGGAGCCGATGTTACTGCAAACACTAGGGGAAGCAGAGGCAGGTAACGTAGTCAGGTGGCAGCCGGAGGTCGGTACACAGGAGAGCAGTGTTTGTAGCAGCAGGAACAGGCAAATAACGTAGTCAGGTGGCAGCCGGAGGTCGGTACACAGGAAAGGCAGTTCGGTAGCAGAGGAGCAGGCAGATAACGTAGTCAGGTGGCAGCAGGAGGTCGGTACACAGGAGAGCAGTGTTTGTAGCAGCAGGAACAGCAGGAGAAAGAGCTTGACTAAAGGCTGGAAGCACAATAATCTCGCAATGACACACCCACAGGGCCAGGTTTATATAGGGTGTGTAATTGGCAATCAGAGGCCCAATCAAGAGAGCACTAGGTGTAGCCAATCAGGAAGAACAGTCAATGGTATCTGGGTTCAGCAAGGAACTTTGCAGCCAGCAGAATAGCTCAGATGGTAGAGCTGCTGGCCAGTGGACAAGACGTACTGGGTTCGACTCCTGACAACCTGCTTCTCTTTGGTGCAGCTGTGATGTTTGGTGATACTAATCATGTTGCTTCTCACAGCTGCTTTTCCAAGTTTGTGTCGGCCAGAAGAGCAATCAACTTTTTGTCATATGTTTTGTAAATCATATACATCACATAGGAGACGCTGGGACTACTGTATGTACATCACATAGGAGACGCGGAGACAGCTGTATATATACCACATAGGAGATGATGGAACTGCTGTATAAGCATTACATAGGTGACGCTGTGACTGCTGTATATACATCACATAGGAGACGCTGAGACTGCTGTATATACAGTACAGACCAAAAGTTTGGACACACCTTCTCATTCAAATATTTTTCTGTATTTTCATGACTATGAAAATTGTACATTCACACTGAAGGCATCAAAACTATGAATTAACACATGTGGAATTATATACTTAACAAAAAAGTGTGTAACAACTGAAAATATGTCTTATATTCTAGGTTCTTCAAAGTAGCCACCTTATGCTTTGATTACTGCTTTGCACACTCTTGGCATTCTCTTGATGAGCTTCTAGAGGTACTCACATATGGTAACCTGACAAAGGTTAATCCAGGCAATGAGTATAAAAAAAATTTCCAATATATTGCAACGCATTTCAGAGTACAAGCATACCTGAGAAAGGAGTTGGTTCTACTCCAAAACGAGTTACAATAAATTGAATCCGTCTGGATTAACCTTTGTCAGCAGCAGCACATGGGTTCCACTCCTCTCTTTTTTTTTTTTTTTTTTTTGTTAATACAACTGCTGTAACAGCAGCCACAAATGGATTATACATTACACTTTACATAATTTTACCAAACACAATCTGATCAGGTGAGCGACCAACCCTCAGACTCTCCTTCACCTATGGCCCGCAGTGTTACACAGGGAGCGCCTTTTGTTTTTTTATTTCTCCAAGCTAATCTAGCTGGAGTTAGTGGATTTCTGCCTTGCAGTGTTATTCCAAATTTATTTATCCAAGTATCCATTAAGATATGAACTTTATACTGTACAAAAGAAAACTGTATCCGGCTAAGAAAAGTGCCCTGGTCAAAACCGAGAAAGAGGCTTGGGGGAGGGTTGTAAATGCGAACAATTAATTAGGGCATACAATTAATTTTTGCCATGACACATGCCAATGTTCCTTCTGAGTCAGTTGTAGATTGTATGGGTTCCTATCGAAGAGAAAGATTTATTAGGAGAGAGACAACTCTAGTGTATGTCTTGCAGAATGCAACTGCATTGATTTTTTTTTTTTTCTTATATGGGCCGAAGCACTTATCAGTTGGTAGTTGCTGACTACCTGCCTTGTCTGCTGCTGTTTGCTCGTGGCTCACAGTGGTCACAGAACCACTCCTGCCTGTGATTCTCTCCATTCCTGTGATGTCACGTCATCAGAAATCACAGAGAAATATCCGATTTTTATCAAAGTCTCGGATCAAACTAGCCAATACAAGTCTATGGGTCAATGAAAATATTGGTCAGTACTCAGATGCCATCCATGTGCTGTCTGTTTTTCATGGACTGTTTATTATTACAGGTTTGAGAAACCTCCATCAGTTCATTTTTCCATCCAAGAAAAACGGATGAAACTCTGATGATATAAACTGACACTGACCGAAACTCTGCTCAAATACACTGACAAAACTTGTGTACGAGAAAAATAACTGATGTCTGAATGAGCTCAGCATCATGTTTGGCTGCACGTTAAAGGAAACTTGTCAGCAGGATTGTGCACAGTAACCTACAGACAGTGTCAGGTTGGCGCCATTATACTGATTACAATGATACCTTGGTTGATGAAATCTGTCTTATGGTTGTTGTTTAATCTTTATTTTCAGTTTTGAGTTAATGATATGCTCGTGCTCCGGTGTGGCCTGTGGGGGAGAGGCTTCATGTGGTGCTCTGCTTGGGTATTCCACAGTATGGCTTCTGACAAGTCACTGATCCCTCAGTGACCTGCCCCCTAGTTTACATAATGAAAATTATATATGTAGCTTGGGGGAAAAAAACCTTCTGCAGCAGGTGCCGGTGGTGGCGCCTGTGCTGCACCATGATCGCATATGTAATATATATATAATTAATTTGTTTGTTCTAATGTTGATATTCATGTAAAAAAAAAAAAATCTGAAATTGGCGACCGGCCGTGCCAGCGCAGTAGCAGCTATCGGTGATCACTGATAGCTGCTACTGCGCAGGTGCCAGCGGCGCAAACTTGGAGGAGGAATTTTTTTTTTTCTAGCAAGATGGCGCTGCCGACACCTGCATAGTAGCAGCTATCGGATCATCAATAGCTGTTACTGCGCAGGGTTGAGGCTACTCAACCCCATTTATAACTTGTGACAGTTCAGGATGGAATGAAGTATAATTATGCACTTAGGTACCTAGACATTATCCACACAGCCATCAGCTCTTTCCTGCTGTTAACCGTAACCCAACATCTCTATCCACAGAATACACCATCTTCTGCTTCTTGGATCTTAAAGTCTTTTTGTTATCAAAGTCTTTTTGCCATTTGTTTTCTCTGTGGTCATGTCGTTGCCAATCTTCAGGTGTCTCCACACAGATATATACAAAGTGAGGCCTTCAACTCCTCCCAATTGTTTTATTTTACACCACAATTTATGGATCAGCCCTTCATTACATTTTACCATTTACCAAAGCGGCTAATAAATCTATAAAATAATAATAAACAGCCATTCCTAGTCCCTCTTTGATGCTGGCTTAAGAGTTACGGGTTACGGCTTTAGTTGATGCAGTAATTGATGCAAAAGGAGACCCGAACAAGTACTGAGTGCATTTACTGAACATACATTTCAGTAGGACAACATTTCGGATTTTATAATCATTTTTTCAAGCTGGTGTTATAAAGTATTCTTATTTACTGAGATAATGACTTTTGGGTTTTCATTGGCTGTAAGCCATAATCATCAACATTAACAGAAATAAACACTTGAAATAGATCACTCTGTCTGTAATGACTCTATAGAATATATGAGTTTCACTTTTTGTATTGAAGAACTGATATAAAATAACTTTTTGATGAAAGTCTAGTTTTGTGAGAAGCACCTGTATGTTCAGGTATGCACTTTTTCAACATCCTAGTAGTACAGCCAACATACTGTACTTTACATGTTGTAACATAAACCACATTTGTGCTTTTACAATTTATAAAGCCCTTTATAATTTATTCTAGGTTATCACCAGTTGAAATATGTTTTTTTGTATTGTACATATATATAAATAAGCCCCATAATTTTTGTCAACATTTTTAGGAACCACTTACTAACAACCAGTTATTTGTTGCCTTTTAATTTTACCATATTAGTATTATAATATATTTATGACATGTTTAAGATGACAGCTTGAGGCAAATAATAAAGAATTACCTGCAGTGGGGTTTCTGAATAATTCACATCATTATGTGAGATATCACCATATTAAAGCACACCAGAAAAGAAATCTTTGAAAAAGAATCAAAATGGTGGGTAAATGTGATGTGATCACTATTATTATTATTGATATAATTAATAAATTTAGGAACGGTCGTTTCATGACCATGCCAAATGATGAGCACGTCGTCTATGAAACGTCCGTACCAATTATATAGCAGACAAAAAGGATTGGAAGCATTGTAAATATATTTTTCCTCCCACCACTTCAGGTTATTCTTAAAAAATTTTATTTCCATAATGCTGATTCTTACCACCACCCTTTAGGTTAATGCAGTTGAAAGGGTTCCTCCACCCAAAAAGGGAGGTGACAGATTACAATCTCTAAAATACAAAGAAGCATCTGCTATCTTAGATTAAATACCAGAGTACCAAATGGCATGAACATCAGAACAGATCTGATGTATATTTATTAACTCCTTAACCTCCAAGGGTGAATTGCATGTTAATGACCAGGCCAATTTTTACAATTCTGACCACTGTCCCTTTATGAGGTAATAACTCTGGAACGCTTCCATGAATTCCGGTGATTCTGACATCGTTTTCTCATGATATGTTTTATTTCATGATAGTGGTAAATTTTTGATATTACTTGCATTTATTCGTGAAAAAAATGAAAATTTGGCAATTTTCCAACTTTGAATTTTCATGCCCTTAAATCACAAAGATATGTCACAAAAAATACGTAATAAGTAACATTTCCCACATGTCTACTTTACATCAGCACAGTTTTGGAACCAAAATTTTTTTTTGTTAGGAAGTTATAAGGGTTAAAAGTTGACCAGCGATTTCTCATTTTTACATCATTTTTTTTTAAGGACCACATCACATTTGAAGTCACTTTGAGGGGTCTATATGATGAAAATACCCAAAGTGACACCATTCTAAAACTGCACCCCTCAAGGTGCTCAAAACCACATTCAAGAAGTTTTATTTAACCCTTCAGGTGCTTCACAGGAATTTTTGGAGTGCTTAAAAAAAATGAACATTTAACTTATTTTTCACAAAAAATTTACTTCAGATCCAATTTGTTTTATTTTACCAAAGGTAACAGGAGAAATCGGACTTCAAGAGTTGTTGTGCAATTTGTCCGAGTACGCTGATACCCCATATGTGGGGGTAAACTACTGTTTGGGTGCATGGCAGAGCTTGGAAGGGAAGGAGCGCCGTTTGACTTTTCAACGCAGAATTGGCTGGAATTGAGATCAGACACCATGTCACGTTTGGAGAGCCCTAATGTGCCTAAACAGTGGAAACCTCCCAATTCTAACTCCAACCCTAACCCAACACACCCCTAATCCCAACCCAACCATAGCCCTAACCACAAACTAACCTAACACACCCTTAATCCTAATCCAGCCCTAATCCAAACCCTAATCCCAACCCTAACCCCAACTCTACCCCCAACTCTAACCTTAACCCTGACTTTATCCCCAACCCTAACTTTAGCCCCAACCCTAACTTTAGCCCCAATCCTATGGAAATAAATACTTTTTTTTATTTTATTATTTTTCCCTAACTAAGGGGTGATAAAGGGGGTTTGATTTACTATTTATAGCGAGTTTTTACAGCGTGGTTTTTTATGTTTGGCAGCTGTCACACACTAAAAGACGCTTTTTATTGCAAAAAAAAAGTTCTTGCATCACCACATTTTGAGAGCTATAATTTTTGCATATTTTGGCCTACAGAGTCATGTGGGGTCTTGTTTTTTTGCGGGTCGAGCTGACATTTTATTAGTATAATTTTCGGGCACATGTCATTTTTTGATCGCTTTTTATTCTGATTTTTGGGACACAGAATGAGCAAAAACCAGAAGTTCATGAATTTCTTTTGGGGGGTGGCGTTTACACCGTTCCGCATGTAGTAAAATTGATAAGGCAGTTTTATTCTTCTGGTCAGTACGATTATAGCGATACCTCATTTATATTTTTTTTATGTTTTGGCGCTTTTATACAATAAAAACTATTTTATAGAAAAAGTAATTGTTTTTGCTTTGCTCGCCAATTAATCCTGGGCACGATTTTTGACCAAATGATAGTCACACCTGTAAAGAATTCCTTAAACCTAGAAAAATCCTACTTCATTAAATCTAACAAATGTCCTACCTTTACTTTATACAAATCATTACCCCCCTTTATGGATTATTAAGCACCACATTATCACCACACTGATGACTGCATTTCACTATCATCAGGAGTACCAGAGTCCAGCGAAGGCCTCTAACTAGTGTTGAGCGATACGATACTGCAAATATCGTGGTATCAGCCGATATTAGCTGTATCGGGCTTTCGATTCGAGTACCGATATTTTCGTCATATCGGATACCGGAATCGGATTTGTCACTGTCACTGTGAGTGTCCGTCGGGCGGGTCTGTCAGGAGTCAGCGGCACTTACCTGGCAGAAGATCTCCGGCGGTCACGTCCTGGACGCTTGATGGCCGCCATTATCTTCTCCCTGGGCGGTCACATGCAGTTTTTTCGCGATAACTGCAGTGACTGCAGGTAATCCCGGACCGTAAACCAGTCCGATGACGTCACCGCCGGGGAAGCTGGTAATCAGCTGTGCTGCGCCGGGATGACAGGCTCTGCCTGCCTGCTGCCTCTGATGTCATTCTGATGTAGCAGAGCTGGATCGTCGTGGGACACTCGTTTCTATGGACTGCGTCGGACAGGTGGTATACTGCTGTTTTTTTTTTCATTTTTTTACAGGAGATCGATGGCGTCGCAGGATGAGACTGTAATAAAAGTAATGAAAAACTGTGTTGTGTTTTTTATTAAATTAAAAAACTTTTTTATGAACATTCACCCGTCCGGGTACATCAACAATTTAACTATTTACATACAGGGACCTGTCCGGGTTATTTATAATTCTTTGGCAGGGGTGTTCCAGGTACCACCTGGTACTCTTCTGATGCTTGGCAAACATCCGAGACACCAAGGACCACCAGGACCTGAGACGTCGTGTGCCTGTACAGTCAAGTCGTGACCCGCTATCTGTCTGTGTGGCCACCTCTTTCATCTCCCTCCGGGTCTGGAGCCCTATGTCCCGGACTGAACGAACCCCAGGGGGCCTAACAGGCGCCGGGTACGGGCCAGCTATCATTATCATGTCCATAGCTGGGGCTGCTGAGGAGACCACTGAGGGAGGCTGGGGAGATTTACGGTGTGGGTGGG
>JARQOD010000003.1:25203448-25354843 GCA_033576555.1 Oophaga sylvatica | reverse complement strand
TTTTTGGAGTGCTTAAAAAAAATGAACATTTAACTTATTTTCACAAAAAATTTACTTCAGATCCAATTGTTTTATTTTACCAAAGGTAACAGGAGAAATCGGACTTCAAGAGTTGTTGTGCAATTTGTCCTGAGTACGCTGATACCCCATATGTGGGGGTAAACTACTGTTTGGGTGCATGGCAGAGCTTGGAAGGGAAGGAGCGCCGTTTGACTTTTTCAAACGCAGAATTGGCTGGAATTGAGATCAGACACCATGTCACGTTTGGAGAGCCGCTAATGTGCCTAAACAGTGGAACCTCCCAATTTTAACTCCAACCTAACCCAACACACCCCTAATCCCAACCCTAACCATAGCCCTAACCACAAAATCTAACCCTAACACACCCTTAATCCTAATCCAGCCCTAATCCAAACCCTAATCCCAACCCTAACCCCAACTCTACCCCCAACTCTAACCTTAACCCTGACTTTATCCCTAACCCTAACTTTAGCCCCAACCCTAACTTTAGCCCAATCCTATGGAAATAAATACTTTTTTTTATTTTATTATTTTTCCCTAACTAAGGGGGTGATAAAGGGGTTTGATTTACTATTTATAGCGAGTTTTTTACAGCGTGGTTTTTATGTTTGGCAGCTGTCACACACTAAAAGACGCTTTTATTGCAAAAAATAGTTCTTGCATCACCACATTTTGAGAGCTATAATTTTTGCATATTTTGGCCTACAGAGTCATGTGGGGTCTTGTTTTTTGCGGGTCGAGCTGACATTTTTATTAGAAATAATTTTCGGGCACATGTCATTTTTTGATCGCTTTTTATTCTGATTTTTGGGACACAGAATGAGCAAAAACCAGAAGTTCATGAATTTCTTTTGGGGGGTGGCGTTTACACCGTTCCGCATGTAGTAAAATTGATAAGGCAGTTTTATTCTTCTGGTCAGTACGATTATAGCGATACCTCATTTATATTTTTTTTATGTTTGGCGCTTTTATACAATAAAAACTATTTTATAGAAAAAGTAATTTTTTTTTGCTTTGCTCGCCAATTAATCCTGGGCACGATTTTGACCAAATGATAGTCACACCTGTAAAGAATTCCTTAAACCTAGAAAAATCCTACTTCATTAAATCTAACAAATGTCCTACCTTTACTTATACAAATCATTACCCCCCTTTATGGATTATAAGCACCACATTATCACCACACTGATGACTGCATTTCACTATCATCAGGAGTACCAGAGTCCAGCGAAGGCCTCTAACTAGTGTGAGCGATACGATACTGCAAATATCGGGTATCAGCCGATATTAGCTGTATCGGGCTTTCGATTCCGAGTACCGATATTTTCGTCATATCGGATACCGGAATCGGATTTGTCACTGTCACTGTGAGTGTCCGTCGGTCGGGTCTGTCAGGAGTCAGCGGCACTTACCTGGCAGAAGATCTCCGGCGGTCACGTCCTGGACTGCTTGATGGCCGCCATTATCTTCTCCCTGGCGGTCACATGCAGTTTTTCGCGATAACTGCAGTGACTGCAGGGTAATCCCGGCCGTAAACCAGTCCGATGACGTCACCGCCGGGGAAGCTGGTAATCAGCTGTGCTGCGCCGGGATGACAGGCTCTGCCTGCCTGCCTGCCTCTGATGTCATTCTGATGTAGCAGAGCTGGATCGTCGTGGGACACTCGTTACTATGGACTGCGTCGGACAGGTGGTATACTGCTGTTTTTTTTTTTCATTTTTTTACAGGAGATGATGGCGTCGCAGGATGAGACTGTAATAAAAGTAATGAAAACTGTGTTGTGTTTTTTTATTAAATTAAAAAACTTTTTTATGAACATTCACCCGTCCGGGTACATCAACAATTTAACTATTTACATACAGGGACCCTGTCCGGGTTATTTATAATTCTTTGGCAGGGGTGTTCCAGGTACCACCTGGTACTCTTCTGATGCTTGGCAAACATCCGAGACACCAAGGACCACCAGACCTGATGACGTCGTGTGGCCTGTACAGTCAAGTCGTGACCCGCTATCTGTCTGTGTGGCCACCTCTTTCATCTCCCTCCGGGTCTGGAGCCCTATGTCCCGGACTGAACGAACCCCAGGGGCCTAACAGGCGCCGGGTACGGGCCAGCTATCATTATCATGTCCATAGCTGGGGCTGCTGAGGAGACCACTGAGGGAGGCTGGGGAGATTTACGGTGTGGGGTGGGCACTTGTGCAGAGGCCTGGATGTGGGAGGCTGAAGGCTCCGAGGGTCTCACAGGTTCCTGACACTCTGGGGACCAGGGGTCGAACCTGGTGACATTTAGGGCATACATCCATTGTAACCCCAGTGTTGGGTGTAAGTTACCAAGTCTCCTGGCAACAGGTCCCTCCCCGGGTGTCCTTCTGGGAGGTGAGTCTCCACGTCCCGCCGGGTCACAAACACTTCTAAATAAAGTCCAGGCTCCTGGATGAAGCCCCAACCAGCTTTCAATTTAAAGCTCCATACTGCACCCTTACGCCGCGGCTCCCTCAGGGTTCCTTTATCTTTTCTCATCCGGTCCTTATCTGCCCGGTCCTTCTCGATGTGACGTTGGCGAAGCTTCTGGGATTCGCGCTGCTCCCTTTGTCGCTCGGCTTCTCTCTCCCGACGTCTACACTCTTCCTCCTGACGCCGGTTGTAATTCTCCTCCACCAGCATCTCCATGTCTCCCACCATCAAACTGCAGCTTACGATGTCCGGTTTGCGGCAGCTCTCCTGGCGCCCGACAGTCCTGGCGGCGCTCACCTGCGGAGGAAGCAGCCGGCTCTGGAACAGATGACAGTCGGGCTCCGGTACAGAAAAGGTAGACCTCTGGTGCCTGCGCGGCCTCCTCCATGAGGACGGGTGTCGCTTCTTCGTCTCAGCGACGGGGGCAGACAGCGGGATCTGGGGTGCTGCCGGGGCAGCGTTTTTTTGCAGGAACGGGTGCCTCCACTGCGACAACGTCAACCGGATCACATTGCAAGGGCTGGGATGCCCGCACGGACTCCTACTAGAACGGGTGCCTCACCTTCCGGTACAGACACTTCAGGTAAGAGGGATTGGCGCCGCTCCAAGTTTAGTTTTAGGGCACGCCAGCTGGCTTCCATCCTGGAGACCTCCCGGTGCCGGGCCAGGCCTCTTAGGGTATCCTCCGCTTCTTGCAGCGTAGGAGGGTTTCCAGGCCGGGTGCCCAACGGTGGTTCCGTGGCGATCGGGTCGCTTCCGTGGGGGGAGCTCTGACTGCTCCATCCCTTCACACTTCTGCTCGTGTCCATTAGCCATCTCTGCCAAGTCACATGTGTCATTAGCATCTGGAGAGGGCCCTCTCTTTGTAGTGAGGCGGGACCTTCGTGTTAGTTTCCGCACACTGAGGAGGATGAGGAGGCGGAACTGAAGAGCTGTGGGGCACGATCTTACATTGCAGTACCATTTAGAGTGGTCGGCCATCGTTTTCACGCCACTGAGTGAGTGTACACCCACGAAGAGCACGCCCTTCTTCTTCACCAGTGCCTCGTCGTGACGCAGATATGGCGGAAAAATGGCAAATACATTCTCTGATGATTTTAGCAATTCTCAAGCACAAAACCAGTTCAATTCAGGCACACAGGACTCGCTTATAGCGAGCTACAGAATCCTGTTCGTGACGCCCAAGTTGAGTCGCACAGACTTTCACTGGTTCTGATAACCCTCGTCGAAATTGACTTCTCTGGGCCGCTGGATTCCAGGTGGTGTCGGCCACCCAGCGACGGAACTCCGATGTATATTCCGCAACAGAGCGACGTCCTTGGCGCAAATTATGTAATTTGGTTTCTGCTGTGGCACAGCGGTTTGGGTCATCAAAAACTTGATTCATAGCTGCGATGAAAGCTTCCAGGTCATTAAGGAGGGCATAGTCCTTTTCTACATAAGGTGAAGCCCAAGCAAGAGCTTCATCCGTCAGGAGATTTATCATGAAAAAAACTTTCTTCCTCTCACTGGTAAGGGAGCAGGTTGCATCTGGAAGTATATGCGGCATTGATTGAGGAATCCTCGGTACTGCTTGCGATCCCCACTGAACTTTGCAGGCAGCGGCAGCCGCGCGTTTGATTCGGACCCTGAATTGTGCACGTCCAGTAGTTGTTTTTGTAGCTCAATTACTTCCTGTTGTATCGCCGTGAAATCAGTTTGTAACTTGGCATATTTTCCTTGAGAGTCAGTACAAAAACTTTGAAGCTCCGTAACTTGCCGCCTCAGGGTGTTCACAGCGGACTCCATTTTGATGCGAGATTATTCTGTCAGGATCCCGTCTGGGTTGGAGCCGATGTTACTGCAAACACTAGGGGAAGCAGAGGCAGGTAACGTAGTCAGGTGGCAGCCGGAGGTCGGTACACAGGAGAGCAGTGTTTGTAGCAGCAGGAACAGGCAAATAACGTAGTCAGGTGGCAGCCGGAGGTCGGTACACAGGAAAGGCAGTTCGGTAGCAGAGGAGCAGGCAGATAACGTAGTCAGGTGGCAGCAGGAGGTCGGTACACAGGAGAGCAGTGTTTGTAGCAGCAGGAACAGCAGGAGAAAGAGCTTGACTAAAGGCTGGAAGCACAATAATCTCGCAATGACACACCCACAGGGCCAGGTTTATATAGGGTGTGTAATTGGCAATCAGAGGCCCAATCAAGAGAGCACTAGGTGTAGCCAATCAGGAAGAACAGTCAATGGTATCTGGGTTCAGCAAGGAACTTTGCAGCCAGCAGAATAGCTCAGATGGTAGAGCTGCTGGCCAGTGGACAAGACGTACTGGGTTCGACTCCTGACAACCTGCTTCTCTTTGGTGCAGCTGTGATGTTTTGGTGATACTAATCATGTTGCTTCTCACAGCTGCTTTTCCAAGTTTGTGTCGGCCAGAAGAGCAATCAACTTTTTGTCATATGTTTTGTAAATCATATACATCACATAGGAGACGCTGGGACTACTGTATGTACATCACATAGGAGACGCGGAGACAGCTGTATATATACCACATAGGAGATGATGGAACTGCTGTATAAGCATTACATAGGTGACGCTGTGACTGCTGTATATACATCACATAGGAGACGCTGAGACTGCTGTATATACAGTACAGACCAAAAGTTTGGACACACCTTCTCATTCAAATATTTTTCTGTATTTTCATGACTATGAAAATTGTACATTCACACTGAAGGCATCAAAACTATGAATTAACACATGTGGAATTATATACTTAACAAAAAAGTGTTTTAACAACTGAAAATATGTCTTATATTCTAGGTTCTTCAAAGTAGCCACCTTATGCTTTGATTACTGCTTTGCACACTCTTGGCATTCTCTTGATGAGCTTCTAGAGGTACTCACATATGGTAACCTGACAAAGGTTAATCCAGGCAATGAGTATAAAAAAATTTCCAATATATTGCAACGCATTTCAGAGTACAAGCATACCTGAGAAAGGAGTTGGTTCTACTCCAAAACGAGTTACAATAAATTGAATCCGTCTGGATTAACCTTTGTCAGCAGCAGCACATGGGTTCCACTCCTCTCTTTTTTTTTTTTTTTTTTTTTGTTAATACAACTGCTGTAACAGCAGCCACAAATGGATTATACATTACACTTTACATAATTTTACCAAACACAATCTGATCAGGTGAGCGACCAACCCTCAGACTCTCCTTCACCTATGGCCCGCAGTGTTACACAGGGAGCGCCTTTTGTTTTTTTATTTCTCCAAGCTAATCTAGCTGGAGTTAGTGGATTTCTGCCTTGCAGTGTTATTCCAAATTTATTTATCCAAGTATCCATTAAGATATGAACTTTATACTGTACAAAAGAAAACTGTATCCGGCTAAGAAAAGTGCCCTGGTCAAAACCGAGAAAGAGGCTTGGGGAGGGTTGTAAATGCGAACAATTAATTAGGGCATACAATTAATTTTTGCCATGACACATGCCAATGTTCCTTCTGAGTCAGTTGTAGATTGTATGGGTTCCTATCGAAGAGAAAGATTTATTAGGAGAGAGACAACTCTAGTGTATGTCTTGCAGAATGCAACTGCATTGATTTTTTTTTTTTTCTTATATGGGCCGAAGCACTTATCAGTTGGTAGTTGCTGACTACCTGCCTTGTCTGCTGCTGTTTGCTCGTGGCTCACAGTGGTCACAGAACCACTCCTGCCTGTGATTCTCTCCATTCCTGTGATGTCACGTCATCAGAAATCACAGAGAAATATCCGATTTTTATCAAAGTCTCGGATCAAACTAGCCAATACAAGTCTATGGGTCCATGAAAATATTGGTCAGTACTCAGATGCCATCCATGTGCTGTCTGTTTTTCATGGACTGTTTATTATTACAGGTTTGAGAAACCTCCATCAGTTCATTTTTCCATCCAAGAAAAACGGATGAAACTCTGATGATATAAACTGACACTGACCGAAACTCTGCTCAAATACACTGACAAAACTTGTGTACGAGAAAAATAACTGATGTCTGAATGAGCTCAGCATCATGTTTGGCTGCACGTTAAAGGAAACTTGTCAGCAGGATTGTGCACAGTAACCTACAGACAGTGTCAGGTTGGCGCCATTATACTGATTACAATGATACCTTGGTTGATGAAATCTGTCTTATGGTTGTTGTTTAATCTTTATTTTCAGTTTTGAGTTAATGATATGCTCGTGCTCCGGTGTGGCCTGTGGGGGAGAGGCTTCATGTGGTGCTCTGCTTGGGTATTCCACAGTATGGCTTCTGACAAGTCACTGATCCCTCAGTGACCTGCCCCCTAGTTTACATAATGAAAATTATATATGTAGCTTGGGGGGAAAAAAAACCTTCTGCAGGCAGGTGCCGGTGGTGGCGCCTGTGCTGCACCATGATCGCATATGTAATATATATATAATTAATTTGTTTGTTCTAATGTTGATATTCATGTAAAAAAAAAAAAATCTGAAATTGGCGACCGGCCGTGCCAGCGCAGTAGCAGCTATCGGTGATCACTGATAGCTGCTACTGCGCAGGTGCCAGCGGCGCAAACTTGGAGGAGGAATTTTTTTTTTCTCTAGCAAGATGGCGCTGCCGACACCTGCATAGTAGCAGCTATCGGATCATCAATAGCTGTTACTGCGCAGGGTTGAGGCTACTCAACCCCATTTATAACTTGTGACAGTTCAGGATGGAATGAAGTATAATTATGCACTTAGGTACCTAGACATTATCCACACAGCCATCAGCTCTTTCCTGCTGTTAACCGTAACCCAACATCTCTATCCACAGAATACACCATCTTCTGCTTCTTGGATCTTAAAGTCTTTTTGTTATCAAAGTCTTTTTGCCATTTGTTTTCTCTGTGGTCATGTCGTTGCCAATCTTCAGGTGTCTCCACACAGATATATACAAAGTGAGGCCTTCAACTCCTCCCAATTGTTTTATTTTACACCACAATTTATGGATCAGCCCTTCATTACATTTACCATTTACCAAAGCGGCTAATAAATCTATAAAATAATAATAAACAGCCATTCCTAGTCCCTCTTTGATGCTGGCTTAAGAGTTACGGGTTACGGCTTTAGTTGATGCAGTAATTGATGCAAAAGGAGACCCGAACAAGTACTGAGTGCATTTACTGAACATACATTTCAGTAGGACAACATTTCGGATTTTATAATCATTTTTTCAAGCTGGTGTTATAAAGTATTCTTATTTACTGAGATAATGACTTTTGGGTTTTCATTGGCTGTAAGCCATAATCATCAACATTAACAGAAATAAACACTTGAAATAGATCACTCTGTCTGTAATGACTCTATAGAATATATGAGTTTCACTTTTTGTATTGAAGAACTGATATAAATTAACTTTTTGATGAAAGTCTAGTTTTGTGAGAAGCACCTGTATGTTCAGGTATGCACTTTTTCAACATCCTAGTAGTACAGCCAACATACTGTACTTTACATGTTGTAACATAAACCACATTTGTGCTTTTACAATTTATAAAGCCCTTTATAATTTATTCTAGGTTATCACCAGTTGAAATATGTTTTTTTGTATTGTACATATATATAAATAAGCCCCATAATTTTTGTCAACATTTTTAGGAACCACTTACTAACAACCAGTTATTTGTTGCCTTTTAATTTACCATATTAGTATTATAATATATTTATGACATGTTTAAGATGACAGCTTGAGGCAAATAATAAAGAATTACCTGCAGTGGGGTTTCTGAATAATTCACATCATTATGTGAGATATCACCATATTAAAGCACACCCAGAAAAGAAATCTTTGAAAAAGAATCAAAATGGTGGGTAAATGTGATGTGATCACTATTATTATTATTGATATAATTAATAAATTTAGGAACGGTCGTTTCATGACCATGCCAAATGATGAGCACGTCGTCTATGAAACGTCCGTACCAATATATAGCAGACAAAAAAGGATTGGAAGCATTGTAAATATATTTTTCCTCCCACCACTTCAGGTTATTCTTAAAAAATTTTATATTCCCATAATGCTGATCTTACCACCACCCTTTAGGTTAATGCAGTTGAAAGGGTTCCTCCACCCAAAAGGGGAGGTGACAGATTACAATCTCTAAAATACAAAGAAGCATCTGCTATTCTTAGATTAAATACCAGAGTACCAAATGGCATGAACATCAGAACAGATCTGATGTATATTTATTAACTCCTTAACCTCCAAGGGTGAATTGCATGTTAATGACCAGGCCAATTTTTACAATTCTGACCACTGTCCCTTATGAGGTAATAACTCTGGAACGCTTCCATGAATTCCGGTGATTCTGACATCGTTTTCTCATGATATGTTTTATTTCATGATAGTGGTAAAATTTCTTTGATATTACTTGCATTTATTCGTGAAAAAAATGAAAATTTGGCAATTTTCCAACTTTGAATTTTCATGCCCTTAAATCACAAAGATATGTCACAAAAAATACGTAATAAGTAACATTTCCCACATGTCTACTTTACATCAGCACAGTTTTGGAACCAAAATTTTTTTTTGTTAGGAAGTTATAAGGGTTAAAAGTTGACCAGCGATTTCTCATTTTTACATCATTTTTTTTTAAGGACCACATCACATTTGAAGTCACTTTGAGGGGTCTATATGATAGAAAATACCCAAAAGTGACACCATTCTAAAACTGCACCCCTCAAGGTGCTCAAAACCACATTCAAGAAGTTTTATTAACCCTTCAGGTGCTTCACAGGAATTTTTGGAGTGCTTAAAAAAAATGAACATTTAACTTATTTTTCACAAAAAATTTACTTCAGATCCAATTTGTTTTATTTTACCAAAGGTAACAGGAGAAATCGGACTTCAAGAGTTGTTGTGCAATTTGTCCTGAGTACGCTGATACCCCATATGTGGGGGTAAACTACTGTTTGGGTGCATGGCAGAGCTTGGAAGGGAAGGAGCGCCGTTTGACTTTTTCAACGCAGAATTGGCTGGAATTGAGATCAGACACCATGTCACGTTTGGAGAGCCGCTAATGTGCCTAAACAGTGGAAACCTCCCAATTCTAACTCCAACCCTAACCCAACACACCCCTAATCCCAACCCTAACCATAGCCCTAACCACAAATCTAACCCTAACACACCCTTAATCCTAATCCAGCCCTAATCCAAACCCTAATCCCAACCCTAACCCCAACTCTACCCCCAACTCTAACCTTAACCCTGACTTTATCCCTAACCCTAACTTTAGCCCCAACCCTAACTTTAGCCCCAATCCTATGGAAATAAATACTTTTTTTATTTTATTATTTTTCCCTAACTAAGGGGGTGATAAAGGGGGTTTGATTTACTATTTATAGCGAGTTTTACAGGTGGTTTTTATGTTTGGCAGCTGTCACACACTAAAAGACGCTTTTTATTGCAAAAAATAGTTCTTGCATCACCACATTTTGAGAGCTATAATTTTTGCATATTTTGGCCTACAGAGTCATGTGGGGTCTTGTTTTTTGCGGGTCGAGCTGACATTTTTATTAGTATAATTTTCGGGCACATGTCATTTTTTGATCGCTTTTTATTCTGATTTTTGGGACACAGAATGAGCAAAAACCAGAAGTTCATGAATTTCTTTTGGGGGGTGGCGTTTACACCGTTCCGCATGTAGTAAAATTGATAAGGCAGTTTTATTCTTCTGGTCAGTACGATTATAGCGATACCTCATTTATATTTTTTTTATGTTTTGGCGCTTTTATACAATAAAAACTATTTTATAGAAAAAGTAATTGTTTTTGCTTTGCTCGCCAATTAATCCTGGGCACGATTTTTGACCAAATGATAGTCACACCTGTAAAGAATTCCTTAAACCTAGAAAAATCCTACTTCATTAAATCTAACAAATGTCCTACCTTTACTTTATACAAATCATTACCCCCCTTTATGGATTATAAGCACCACATTATCACCACACTGATGACTGCATTTCACTATCATCAGGAGTACCAGAGTCCAGCGAAGGCCTCTAACTAGTGTTGAGCGATACGATACTGCAAATATCGGGTATCAGCCGATATTAGCTGTATCGGGCTTTCGATTCCGAGTACCGATATTTTCGTCATATCGGATACCGGAATCGGATTTGTCACTGTCACTGTGAGTGTCCGTCGGTCGGGTCTGTCAGGAGTCAGCGGCACTTACCTGGCAGAAGATCTCCGGCGGTCACGTCCTGGACTGCTTGATGGCCGCCATTATCTTCTCCCTGGCGGTCACATGCAGTTTTTCGCGATAACTGCAGTGACTGCAGGGTAATCCCGGCCGTAAACCAGTCCGATGACGTCACCGCCGGGGAAGCTGGTAATCAGCTGTGCTGCGCCGGGATGACAGGCTCTGCCTGCCTGCCTGCCTCTGATGTCATTCTGATGTAGCAGAGCTGGATCGTCGTGGGACACTCGTTACTATGGACTGCGTCGGACAGGTGGTATACTGCTGTTTTTTTTTTTTTTTTTTACAGGAGATCGATGGCGTCGCAGGATGAGACTGTAATAAAAGTAATGAAAACTGTGTTGTGTTTTTTATTAAATTAAAAAACTTTTTTATGAACATTCACCCGTCCGGGTACATCAACAATTTAACTATTTACATACAGGGACCCTGTCCGGGTTATTTATAATTCTTTGGCAGGGGTGTTCCAGGTACCACCTGGTACTCTTCTGATGCTTGGCAAACATCCGAGACACCAAGGACCACCAGGACCTGATGACGTCGTGTGGCCTGTACAGTCAAGTCGTGACCCGCTATCTGTCTGTGTGGCCACCTCTTTCATCTCCCTCCGGGTCTGGAGCCCTATGTCCCGGACTGAACGAACCCAGGGGGCCTAACAGGCGCCGGGTACGGGCCAGCTATCATTATCATGTCCATAGCTGGGGCTGCTGAGGAGACCACTGAGGGAGGCTGGGGAGATTTACGGTGTGGGGTGGGCACTTGTGCAGAGGCCTGGATGTGGGAGGCTGAAGGCTCCGAGGGTCTCACAGGTTCCTGACACTCTGGGGACCAGGGGTCGAACCTGGTGACATTTAGGGCATACCATCCATTGTAACCCCAGTGTTGGGTGTAAGTTACCAAGTCTCCTGGCAACAGGTCCCTCCCCGGGTGTCCTTCTGGGAGGTGAGTCTCCACGTCCCGCCGGGTCACAAACACTTCTAAATAAAGTCCAGGCTCCTGGATGAAGCCCCAACCAGCTTTCAATTTAAAGCTCCATACTGCACCCTTACGCCGCGGCTCCCTCAGGGTTCCTTTATCTTTTCTCATCCGGTCCTTATCTGCCCGGTCCTTCTCGATGTGACGTTGGCGAAGCTTCTGGGATTCGCGCTGCTCCCTTTGTCGCTCGGCTTCTCTCTCCCGACGTCTACACTCTTCCTCCTGACGCCGGTTGTAATTCTCCTCCACCAGCATCTCCATGTCTCCACCATCAAACTGCAGCTTACGATGTCCGGTTTGCGGCAGCTCTCCTGGCGCCCGACAGTCCTGGCGGCGCTCACCTGCGGAGGAAGCAGCCGGCTCTGGAACAGATGACAGTCGGGGCTCCGGTACAGACAGGTAGACCTCTGGTGCCTGCGCGGCCTCCTCCATGAGGACGGGTGTCGCTTCTTCTGTCTCAGCGACGGGGGCAGACAGCGGGATCTGGGGTGCTGCCGGTGCAGCGTTTTTTGCAGGAACGGGTGCCTCCACTGCGACAACGTCAACCGGATCACATTGCAAGGGCTGGGATGCCCGCACGGACTCCTACTAGAACGGGTGCCTCACCTTCCGGTACAGACACTTCAGGTAAGAGGGATTGGCGCCGCTCCAAGTTTAGTTTTAGGGCACGCCAGCTGGCTTCCATCCTGGAGACCTCCCGGTGCCGGGCCAGGCCTCTTAGGGTATCCTCCGCTTCTTGCAGCGTAGGAGGGTTTCCAGGCCGGGTGCCCAACGGTGGTTCCGTGGCGATCGGGTCGCTTCCGTGGGGGGAGAGCTCTGACTGCTCCATCCCTTCACACTTCTGCTCGTGTCCATTAGCCATCTCTGCCAAGTCACATGTGTCATTAGCATCTGGAGAGGGCCCCTCTTTTGTAGTGAGGCGGGACCTTCGTGTTAGTTTCCGCACACTGAGGAGGATGAGGAGGCGGAACTGAAGAGCTGTGGGGCACGATCTTACATTGCAGTACCATTTAGAGTGGTCGGCCATCGTTTTCACGCCACTGAGTGAGTGTACACCCACGAAGAGCACGCCCTTCTTCTTCACCAGTGCCTCGTCGTGACGCAGATATGGCGGAAAAATGGCAAATACATTCTCTGATGATTTTAGCAATTCTCAAGCACAAAACCAGTTCAATTCAGGCACACAGGACTCGCTTATAGCGAGCTACAGAATCCTGTTCGTGACGCCCAAGTTGAGTCGCACAGACTTTCACTGGTTCTGATAACCCTCGTCGAAATTGACTTCTCTGGGCCGCTGGATTCCAGGTGGTGTCGGCCACCAGCGACGGAACTCCGATGTATATTCCGCAACAGAGCGACGTCCTTGGCGCAAATTATGTAATTTGGTTTCTGCTGTGGCACAGCGGTTTGGGTCATCAAAAACTTGATTCATAGCTGCGATGAAAGCTTCCAGGTCATTAAGGAGGGCATAGTCCTTTTCTACATAAGGTGAAGCCCAAGCAAGAGCTTCATCCGTCAGGAGATTTATCATGAAAAAAACTTTCTTCCTCTCACTGGTAAAGGGAGCAGGTTGCATCTGGAAGTATATGCGGCATTGATTGAGGAATCCTCGGTACTGCTTGCGATCCCCACTGAACTTTGCAGGCAGCGGCAGCCGCGCGTTTGATTCGGACCCTGAATTGTGCACGTCCAGTAGTTGTTTTTGTAGCTCAATTACTTCCTGTTGTATCGCCGTGAAATCAGTTTGTAACTTGGCATATTTTCCTTGAGAGTCAGTACAAAAACTTTGAAGCTCCTTAACTTGCCGCCTCAGGGTGTTCACAGCGGACTCCATTTTGATGCGAGATTATTCTGTCAGGATCCGTCTGGGTTGGAGCCGATGTTACTGCAAACACTAGGGGAAGCAGAGGCAGGTAACGTAGTCAGGTGGCAGCCGGAGGTCGGTACACAGGAGAGCAGTGTTTGTAGCAGCAGGAACAGGCAAATAACGTAGTCAGGTGGCAGCCGGAGGTCGGTACACAGGAAAGGCAGTTCGGTAGCAGAGGAGCAGGCAGATAACGTAGTCAGGTGGCAGCAGGAGGTCGGTACACAGGAGAGCAGTGTTTGTAGCAGCAGGAACAGCAGGAGAAAGAGCTTGACTAAAGGCTGGAAGCACAATAATCTCGCAATGACACACCCACAGGGCCAGGTTTATATAGGGTGTGTAATTGGCAATCAGAGGCCCAATCAAGAGAGCACTAGGTGTAGCCAATCAGGAAGAACAGTCAATGGTATCTGGGTTCAGCAAGGAACTTTGCAGCCAGCAGAATAGCTCAGATGGTAGAGCTGCTGGCCAGTGGACAAGACGTACTGGGTTCGACTCCTGACAACCTGCTTCTCTTTGGTGCAGCTGTGATGTTTGGTGATACTAATCATGTTGCTTCTCACAGCTGCTTTTCCAAGTTTGTGTCGGCCAGAAGAGCAATCAACTTTTTGTCATATGTTTTGTAAATCATATACATCACATAGGAGACGCTGGGACTACTGTATGTACATCACATAGGAGACGCGGAGACAGCTGTATATATACCACATAGGAGATGATGGAACTGCTGTATAAGCATTACATAGGTGACGCTGTGACTGCTGTATATACATCACATAGGAGACGCTGAGACTGCTGTATATACAGTACAGACCAAAAGTTTGGACACACCTTCTCATTCAAATATTTTTCTGTATTTTCATGACTATGAAAATTGTACATTCACACTGAAGGCATCAAAACTATGAATTAACACATGTGGAATTATATACTTAACAAAAAAGTGTGTAACAACTGAAAATATGTCTTATATTCTAGGTTCTTCAAAGTAGCCACCTTATGCTTTGATTACTGCTTTGCACACTCTTGGCATTCTCTTGATGAGCTTCTAGAGGTACTCACATATGGTAACCTGACAAAGGTTAATCCAGGCAATGAGTATAAAAAAAATTTCCAATATATTGCAACGCATTTCAGAGTACAAGCATACCTGAGAAAGGAGTTGGTTCTACTCCAAAACGAGTTACAATAAATTGAATCCGTCTGGATTAACCTTTGTCAGCAGCAGCACATGGGTTCCACTCTCTCTTTTTTTTTTTTTTTTTTTTGTTAATACAACTGCTGTAACAGCAGCCACAAATGGATTATACATTACACTTTACATAATTTTACCAAACACAATCTGATCAGGTGAGCGACCAACCCTCAGACTCTCCTTCACCTATGGCCCGCAGTGTTACACAGGGAGCGCCTTTTGTTTTTTTATTTCTCCAAGCTAATCTAGCTGGAGTTAGTGGATTTCTGCCTTGCAGTGTTATTCCAAATTTATTTATCCAAGTATCCATTAAGATATGAACTTTATACTGTACAAAAAAAACTGTATCCGGCTAAGAAAAGTGCCCTGGTCAAAACCGAGAAAGAGGCTTGGGGAGGGTTGTAAATGCGAACAATTAATTAGGGCATACAATTAATTTTTGCCATGACACATGCCAATGTTCCTTCTGAGTCAGTTGTAGATTGTATGGGTTCCTATCGAAGAGAAAGATTTATTAGGAGAGAGACAACTCTAGTGTATGTCTTGCAGAATGCAACTGCATTGATTTTTTTTTTTTTCTTATATGGGCCGAAGCACTTATCAGTTGGTAGTTGCTGACTACCTGCCTTGTCTGCTGCTGTTTGCTCGTGGCTCACAGTGGTCACAGAACCACTCCTGCCTGTGATTCTCTCCATTCCTGTGATGTCACGTCATCAGAAATCACAGAGAAATATCCGATTTTTATCAAAGTCTCGGATCAAACTAGCCAATACAAGTCTATGGGTCCATGAAAATATTGGTCAGTACTCAGATGCCATCCATGTGCTGTCTGTTTTTCATGGACTGTTTATTATTACAGGTTTGAGAAACCTCCATCAGTTCATTTTTCCATCCAAGAAAAACGGATGAAACTCTGATGATATAAACTGACACTGACCGAAACTCTGCTCAAATACACTGACAAAACTTGTGTACGAGAAAAATAACTGATGTCTGAATGAGCTCAGCATCATGTTTGGCTGCACGTTAAAGGAAACTTGTCAGCAGGATTGTGCACAGTAACCTACAGACAGTGTCAGGTTGGCGCCATTATACTGATTACAATGATACCTTGGTTGATGAAATCTGTCTTATGGTTGTTGTTTAATCTTTATTTTCAGTTTTGAGTTAATGATATGCTCGTGCTCCGGTGTGGCCTGTGGGGGAGAGGCTTCATGTGGTGCTCTGCTTGGGTATTCCACAGTATGGCTTCTGACAAGTCACTGATCCCTCAGTGACCTGCCCCCTAGTTTACATAATGAAAATTATATATGTAGCTTGGGGGGAAAAAAACCTTCTGCAGGCAGGTGCCGGTGGTGGCGCCTGTGCTGCACCATGATCGCATATGTAATATATATATAATTAATTTGTTTGTTCTAATGTTGATATTCATGTAAAAAAAAAAAAATCTGAAATTGGCGACCGGCCGTGCCAGCGCAGTAGCAGCTATCGGTGATCACTGATAGCTGCTACTGCGCAGGTGCCAGCGGCGCAAACTTGGAGGAGGAATTTTTTTTTTCTCTAGCAAGATGGCGCTGCCGACACCTGCATAGTAGCAGCTATCGGATCATCAATAGCTGTTACTGCGCAGGGTTGAGGCTACTCAACCCCATTTATAACTTGTGACAGTTCAGGATGGAATGAAGTATAATTATGCACTTAGGTACCTAGACATTATCCACACAGCCATCAGCTCTTTCCTGCTGTTAACCGTAACCCAACATCTCTATCCACAGAATACACCATCTTCTGCTTCTTGGATCTTAAAGTCTTTTTGTTATCAAAGTCTTTTTGCCATTTGTTTTCTCTGTGGTCATGTCGTTGCCAATCTTCAGGTGTCTCCACACAGATATATACAAAGTGAGGCCTTCAACTCCTCCCAATTGTTTTATTTTACACCACAATTTATGGATCAGCCCTTCATTACATTTACCATTTACCAAAGCGGCTAATAAATCTATAAAATAATAATAAACAGCCATTCCTAGTCCCTCTTTGATGCTGGCTTAAGAGTTACGGGTTACGGCTTTAGTTGATGCAGTAATTGATGCAAAAGGAGACCCGAACAAGTACTGAGTGCATTTACTGAACATACATTTCAGTAGGACAACATTTCGGATTTTATAATCATTTTTTCAAGCTGGTGTTATAAAGTATTCTTATTTACTGAGATAATGACTTTTGGGTTTTCATTGGCTGTAAGCCATAATCATCAACATTAACAGAAATAAACACTTGAAATAGATCACTCTGTCTGTAATGACTCTATAGAATATATGAGTTTCACTTTTTGTATTGAAGAACTGATATAAATTAACTTTTTGATGAAAGTCTAGTTTTGTGAGAAGCACCTGTATGTTCAGGTATGCACTTTTTCAACATCCTAGTAGTACAGCCAACATACTGTACTTTACATGTTGTAACATAAACCACATTTGTGCTTTTACAATTTATAAAGCCCTTTATAATTTATTCTAGGTTATCACCAGTTGAAATATGTTTTTTTGTATTGTACATATATATAAATAAGCCCCATAATTTTTGTCAACATTTTTAGGAACCACTTACTAACAACCAGTTATTTGTTGCCTTTTAATTTACCATATTAGTATTATAATATATTTATGACATGTTTAAGATGACAGCTTGAGGCAAATAATAAAGAATTACCTGCAGTGGGGTTTCTGAATAATTCACATCATTATGTGAGATATCACCATATTAAAGCACACCCAGAAAAGAAATCTTTGAAAAAGAATCAAAATGGTGGGTAAATGTGATGTGATCACTATTATTATTATTGATATAATTAATAAATTTAGGAACGGTCGTTTCATGACCATGCCAAATGATGAGCACGTCGTCTATGAAACGTCCGTACCAATATATAGCAGACAAAAAAGGATTGGAAGCATTGTAAATATATTTTTCCTCCCACCACTTCAGGTTATTCTTAAAAAATTTTATATTCCCATAATGCTGATCTTACCACCACCCTTTAGGTTAATGCAGTTGAAAGGGTTCCTCCACCCAAAAGGGGAGGTGACAGATTACAATCTCTAAAATACAAAGAAGCATCTGCTATTCTTAGATTAAATACCAGAGTACCAAATGGCATGAACATCAGAACAGATCTGATGTATATTTATTAACTCCTTAACCTCCAAGGGTGAATTGCATGTTAATGACCAGGCCAATTTTTACAATTCTGACCACTGTCCCTTTTGAGGTAATAACTCTGGAACGCTTCCATGAATTCCGGTGATTCTGACATCGTTTTCTCATGATATGTTTTATTTCATGATAGTGGTAAAATTTCTTTGATATTACTTGCATTTATTCGTGAAAAAAATGAAAATTTGGCAATTTTCCAACTTTGAATTTTCATGCCCTTAAATCACAAAGATATGTCACAAAAAATACGTAATAAGTAACATTTCCCACATGTCTACTTTACATCAGCACAGTTTTGGAACCAAAATTTTTTTTTGTTAGGAAGTTATAAGGGTTAAAAGTTGACCAGCGATTTCTCATTTTTACATCATTTTTTTTTAAGGACCACATCACATTTGAAGTCACTTTGAGGGGTCTATATGATAGAAAATACCCAAAAGTGACACCATTCTAAAACTGCACCCTCAAGGTGCTCAAAACCACATTCAAGAAGTTTTATTAACCCTTCAGGTGCTTCACAGGAATTTTTGGAGTGCTTAAAAAAAATGAACATTTAACTTATTTTTCACAAAAAATTTACTTCAGATCCAATTTGTTTTATTTTACCAAAGGTAACAGGAGAAATCGGACTTCAAGAGTTGTTGTGCAATTTGTCCTGAGTACGCTGATACCCCATATGTGGGGGTAAACTACTGTTTGGGTGCATGGCAGAGCTTGGAAGGGAAGGAGCGCCGTTTGACTTTTTCAACGCAGAATTGGCTGGAATTGAGATCAGACACCATGTCACGTTTGGAGAGCCGCTAATGTGCCTAAACAGTGGAAACCTCCCAATTCTAACTCCAACCCTAACCCAACACACCCCTAATCCCAACCCTAACCATAGCCCTAACCACAAATCTAACCCTAACACACCCTTAATCCTAATCCAGCCCTAATCCAAACCCTAATCCCAACCCTAACCCCAACTCTACCCCAACTCTAACCTTAACCCTGACTTTATCCCTAACCCTAACTTTAGCCCCAACCCTAACTTTAGCCCCAATCCTATGGAAATAAATACTTTTTTTTATTTTATTATTTTTCCCTAACTAAGGGGGTGATAAAGGGGGTTTGATTTACTATTTATAGCGAGTTTTTACAGCGTGGTTTTTATGTTTGGCAGCTGTCACACACTAAAAGACGCTTTTTATTGCAAAAAATAGTTCTTGCATCACCACATTTTGAGAGCTATAATTTTTGCATATTTTGGCCTACAGAGTCATGTGGGGTCTTGTTTTTTGCGGGTCGAGCTGACATTTTTATTAGTATAATTTTCGGGCACATGTCATTTTTTGATCGCTTTTTATTCTGATTTTTGGGACACAGAATGAGCAAAAACCAGAAGTTCATGAATTTCTTTTGGGGGGTGGCGTTTACACCGTTCCGCATGTAGTAAAATTGATAAGGCAGTTTTATTCTTCTGGTCAGTACGATTATAGCGATACCTCATTTATATTTTTTTTATGTTTTGGCGCTTTTATACAATAAAAACTATTTTATAGAAAAAGTAATTGTTTTTGCTTTGCTCGCCAATTAATCCTGGGCACGATTTTTGACCAAATGATAGTCACACCTGTAAAGAATTCCTTAAACCTAGAAAAATCCTACTTCATTAAATCTAACAAATGTCCTACCTTTACTTTATACAAATCATTACCCCCCTTTATGGATTATAAGCACCACATTATCACCACACTGATGACTGCATTTCACTATCATCAGGAGTACCAGAGTCCAGCGAAGGCCTCTAACTAGTGTTGAGCGATACGATACTGCAAATATCGGGTATCAGCCGATATTAGCTGTATCGGGCTTTCGATTCCGAGTACCGATATTTTCGTCATATCGGATACCGGAATCGGATTTGTCACTGTCACTGTGAGTGTCCGTCGGTCGGGTCTGTCAGGAGTCAGCGGCACTTACCTGGCAGAAGATCTCCGGCGGTCACGTCCTGGACTGCTTGATGGCCGCCATTATCTTCTCCCTGGCGGTCACATGCAGTTTTTCGCGATAACTGCAGTGACTGCAGGGTAATCCCGGCCGTAAACCAGTCCGATGACGTCACCGCCGGGGAAGCTGGTAATCAGCTGTGCTGCGCCGGGATGACAGGCTCTGCCTGCCTGCCTGCCTCTGATGTCATTCTGATGTAGCAGAGCTGGATCGTCGTGGGACACTCGTTACTATGGACTGCGTCGGACAGGTGGTATACTGCTGTTTTTTTTTTTCATTTTTTTACAGGAGATCGATGGCGTCGCAGGATGAGACTGTAATAAAAGTAATGAAAACTGTGTTGTGTTTTTTATTAAATTAAAAAACTTTTTTATGAACATTCACCCGTCCGGGTACATCAACAATTTAACTATTTACATACAGGGACCCTGTCCGGGTTATTTATAATTCTTTGGCAGGGGTGTTCCAGGTACCACCTGGTACTCTTCTGATGCTTGGCAAACATCCGAGACACCAAGGACCACCAGGACCTGATGACGTCGTGTGGCCTGTACAGTCAAGTCGTGACCCGCTATCTGTCTGTGTGGCCACCTCTTTCATCTCCCTCCGGGTCTGGAGCCCTATGTCCCGGACTGAACGAACCCCAGGGGGCCTAACAGGCGCCGGGTACGGGCCAGCTATCATTATCATGTCCATAGCTGGGGCTGCTGAGGAGACCACTGAGGGAGGCTGGGGAGATTTACGGTGTGGGGTGGGCACTTGTGCAGAGGCCTGGATGTGGGAGGCTGAAGGCTCCGAGGGTCTCACAGGTTCCTGACACTCTGGGGACCAGGGGTCGAACCTGGTGACATTTAGGGCATACCATCCATTGTAACCCCAGTGTTGGGTGTAAGTTACCAAGTCTCCTGGCAACAGGTCCCTCCCCGGGTGTCCTTCTGGGAGGTGAGTCTCCACGTCCCGCCGGGTCACAAACACTTCTAAATAAAGTCCAGGCTCCTGGATGAAGCCCCAACCAGCTTTCAATTTAAAGCTCCATACTGCACCCTTACGCCGCGGCTCCCTCAGGGTTCCTTTATCTTTTCTCATCCGGTCCTTATCTGCCCGGTCCTTCTCGATGTGACGTTGGCGAAGCTTCTGGGATTCGCGCTGCTCCCTTTGTCGCTCGGCTTCTCTCTCCCGACGTCTACACTCTTCCTCCTGACGCCGGTTGTAATTCTCCTCCACCAGCATCTCCATGTCTCCACCATCAAACTGCAGCTTACGATGTCCGGTTTGCGGCAGCTCTCCTGGCGCCCGACAGTCCTGGCGGCGCTCACCTGCGGAGGAAGCAGCCGGCTCTGGAACAGATGACAGTCGGGGCTCCGGTACAGACAGGTAGACCTCTGGTGCCTGCGCGGCCTCCTCCATGAGGACGGGTGTCGCTTCTTCTGTCTCAGCGACGGGGGCAGACAGCGGGATCTGGGGTGCTGCCGGTGCAGCGTTTTTTGCAGGAACGGGTGCCTCCACTGCGACAACGTCAACCGGATCACATTGCAAGGGCTGGGATGCCCGCACGGACTCCTACTAGAACGGGTGCCTCACCTTCCGGTACAGACACTTCAGGTAAGAGGGATTGGCGCCGCTCCAAGTTTAGTTTTAGGGCACGCCAGCTGGCTTCCATCCTGGAGACCTCCCGGTGCCGGGCCAGGCCTCTTAGGGTATCCTCCGCTTCTTGCAGCGTAGGAGGGTTTCCAGGCCGGGTGCCCAACGGTGGTTCCGTGGCGATCGGGTCGCTTCCGTGGGGGGAGAGCTCTGACTGCTCCATCCCTTCACACTTCTGCTCGTGTCCATTAGCCATCTCTGCCAAGTCACATGTGTCATTAGCATCTGGAGAGGGCCCCTCTTTTGTAGTGAGGCGGGACCTTCGTGTTAGTTTCCGCACACTGAGGAGGATGAGGAGGCGGAACTGAAGAGCTGTGGGGCACGATCTTACATTGCAGTACCATTTAGAGTGGTCGGCCATCGTTTTCACGCCACTGAGTGAGTGTACACCCACGAAGAGCACGCCCTTCTTCTTCACCAGTGCCTCGTCGTGACGCAGATATGGCGGAAAAATGGCAAATACATTCTCTGATGATTTTAGCAATTCTCAAGCACAAAACCAGTTCAATTCAGGCACACAGGACTCGCTTATAGCGAGCTACAGAATCCTGTTCGTGACGCCCAAGTTGAGTCGCACAGACTTTCACTGGTTCTGATAACCCTCGTCGAAATTGACTTCTCTGGGCCGCTGGATTCCAGGTGGTGTCGGCCACCCAGCGACGGAACTCCGATGTATATTCCGCAACAGAGCGACGTCCTTGGCGCAAATTATGTAATTTGGTTTCTGCTGTGGCACAGCGGTTTGGGTCATCAAAAACTTGATTCATAGCTGCGATGAAAGCTTCCAGGTCATTAAGGAGGGCATAGTCCTTTTCTACATAAGGTGAAGCCCAAGCAAGAGCTTCATCCGTCAGGAGATTTATCATGAAAAAAACTTTCTTCCTCTCACTGGTAAAGGGAGCAGGTTGCATCTGGAAGTATATGCGGCATTGATTGAGGAATCCTCGGTACTGCTTGCGATCCCCACTGAACTTTGCAGGCAGCGGCAGCCGCGCGTTTGATTCGGACCCTGAATTGTGCACGTCCAGTAGTTGTTTTTGTAGCTCAATTACTTCCTGTTGTATCGCCGTGAAATCAGTTTGTAACTTGGCATATTTTCCTTGAGAGTCAGTACAAAAACTTTGAAGCTCCGTAACTTGCCGCCTCAGGGTGTTCACAGCGGACTCCATTTTGATGCGAGATTATTCTGTCAGGATCCCGTCTGGGTTGGAGCCGATGTTACTGCAAACACTAGGGGAAGCAGAGGCAGGTAACGTAGTCAGGTGGCAGCCGGAGGTCGGTACACAGGAGAGCAGTGTTTGTAGCAGCAGGAACAGGCAAATAACGTAGTCAGGTGGCAGCCGGAGGTCGGTACACAGGAAAGGCAGTTCGGTAGCAGAGGAGCAGGCAGATAACGTAGTCAGGTGGCAGCAGGAGGTCGGTACACAGGAGAGCAGTGTTTGTAGCAGCAGGAACAGCAGGAGAAAGAGCTTGACTAAAGGCTGGAAGCACAATAATCTCGCAATGACACACCCACAGGGCCAGGTTTATATAGGGTGTGTAATTGGCAATCAGAGGCCCAATCAAGAGAGCACTAGGTGTAGCCAATCAGGAAGAACAGTCAATGGTATCTGGGTTCAGCAAGGAACTTTGCAGCCAGCAGAATAGCTCAGATGGTAGAGCTGCTGGCCAGTGGACAAGACGTACTGGGTTCGACTCCTGACAACCTGCTTCTCTTTGGTGCAGCTGTGATGTTTGGTGATACTAATCATGTTGCTTCTCACAGCTGCTTTTCCAAGTTTGTGTCGGCCAGAAGAGCAATCAACTTTTTGTCATATGTTTTGTAAATCATATACATCACATAGGAGACGCTGGGACTACTGTATGTACATCACATAGGAGACGCGGAGACAGCTGTATATATACCACATAGGAGATGATGGAACTGCTGTATAAGCATTACATAGGTGACGCTGTGACTGCTGTATATACATCACATAGGAGACGCTGAGACTGCTGTATATACAGTACAGACCAAAAGTTTGGACACACCTTCTCATTCAAATATTTTTCTGTATTTTCATGACTATGAAAATTGTACATTCACACTGAAGGCATCAAAACTATGAATTAACACATGTGGAATTATATACTTAACAAAAAAGTGTGTAACAACTGAAAATATGTCTTATATTCTAGGTTCTTCAAAGTAGCCACCTTATGCTTTGATTACTGCTTTGCACACTCTTGGCATTCTCTTGATGAGCTTCTAGAGGTACTCACATATGGTAACCTGACAAAGGTTAATCCAGGCAATGAGTATAAAAAAAATTTCCAATATATTGCAACGCATTTCAGAGTACAAGCATACCTGAGAAAGGAGTTGGTTCTACTCCAAAACGAGTTACAATAAATTGAATCCGTCTGGATTAACCTTTGTCAGCAGCAGCACATGGGTTCCACTCCTCTCTTTTTTTTTTTTTTTTTTTGTTAATACAACTGCTGTAACAGCAGCCACAAATGGATTATACATTACACTTTACATAATTTTACCAAACACAATCTGATCAGGTGAGCGACCAACCCTCAGACTCTCCTTCACCTATGGCCCGCAGTGTTACACAGGGAGCGCCTTTTGTTTTTTTATTTCTCCAAGCTAATCTAGCTGGAGTTAGTGGATTTCTGCCTTGCAGTGTTATTCCAAATTTATTTATCCAAGTATCCATTAAGATATGAACTTTATACTGTACAAAAGAAAACTGTATCCGGCTAAGAAAAGTGCCCTGGTCAAAACCGAGAAAGAGGCTTGGGGAGGGTTGTAAATGCGAACAATTAATTAGGGCATACAATTAATTTTTGCCATGACACATGCCAATGTTCCTTCTGAGTCAGTTGTAGATTGTATGGGTTCCTATCGAAGAGAAAGATTTATTAGGAGAGAGACAACTCTAGTGTATGTCTTGCAGAATGCAACTGCATTGATTTTTTTTTTTTTCTTATATGGGCCGAAGCACTTATCAGTTGGTAGTTGCTGACTACCTGCCTTGTCTGCTGCTGTTTGCTCGTGGCTCACAGTGGTCACAGAACCACTCCTGCCTGTGATTCTCTCCATTCCTGTGATGTCACGTCATCAGAAATCACAGAGAAATATCCGATTTTTATCAAAGTCTCGGATCAAACTAGCCAATACAAGTCTATGGGTCCATGAAAATATTGGTCAGTACTCAGATGCCATCCATGTGCTGTCTGTTTTTCATGGACTGTTTATTATTACAGGTTTGAGAAACCTCCATCAGTTCATTTTTCCATCCAAGAAAAACGGATGAAACTCTGATGATATAAACTGACACTGACCGAAACTCTGCTCAAATACACTGACAAAACTTGTGTACGAGAAAAATAACTGATGTCTGAATGAGCTCAGCATCATGTTTGGCTGCACGTTAAAGGAAACTTGTCAGCAGGATTGTGCACAGTAACCTACAGACAGTGTCAGGTTGGCGCCATTATACTGATTACAATGATACCTTGGTTGATGAAATCTGTCTTATGGTTGTTGTTTAATCTTTATTTTCAGTTTTGAGTTAATGATATGCTCGTGCTCCGGTGTGGCCTGTGGGGGAGAGGCTTCATGTGGTGCTCTGCTTGGGTATTCCACAGTATGGCTTCTGACAAGTCACTGATCCCTCAGTGACCTGCCCCCTAGTTTACATAATGAAAATTATATATGTAGCTTGGGGGGAAAAAAACCTTCTGCAGGCAGGTGCCGGTGGTGGCGCCTGTGCTGCACCATGATCGCATATGTAATATATATATAATTAATTTGTTTGTTCTAATGTTGATATTCATGTAAAAAAAAAAAAATCTGAAATTGGCGACCGGCCGTGCCAGCGCAGTAGCAGCTATCGGTGATCACTGATAGCTGCTACTGCGCAGGTGCCAGCGGCGCAAACTTGGAGGAGGAATTTTTTTTTTCTCTAGCAAGATGGCGCTGCCGACACCTGCATAGTAGCAGCTATCGGATCATCAATAGCTGTTACTGCGCAGGGTTGAGGCTACTCAACCCCATTTATAACTTGTGACAGTTCAGGATGGAATGAAGTATAATTATGCACTTAGGTACCTAGACATTATCCACACAGCCATCAGCTCTTTCCTGCTGTTAACCGTAACCCAACATCTCTATCCACAGAATACACCATCTTCTGCTTCTTGGATCTTAAAGTCTTTTTGTTATCAAAGTCTTTTTGCCATTTGTTTTCTCTGTGGTCATGTCGTTGCCAATCTTCAGGTGTCTCCACACAGATATATACAAAGTGAGGCCTTCAACTCCTCCCAATTGTTTTATTTTACACCACAATTTATGGATCAGCCCTTCATTACATTTACCATTTACCAAAGCGGCTAATAAATCTATAAAATAATAATAAACAGCCATTCCTAGTCCCTCTTTGATGCTGGCTTAAGAGTTACGGGTTACGGCTTTAGTTGATGCAGTAATTGATGCAAAAGGAGACCCGAACAAGTACTGAGTGCATTTACTGAACATACATTTCAGTAGGACAACATTTCGGATTTTATAATCATTTTTTCAAGCTGGTGTTATAAAGTATTCTTATTTACTGAGATAATGACTTTTGGGTTTTCATTGGCTGTAAGCCATAATCATCAACATTAACAGAAATAAACACTTGAAATAGATCACTCTGTCTGTAATGACTCTATAGAATATATGAGTTTCACTTTTTGTATTGAAGAACTGATATAAAATAACTTTTTGATGAAAGTCTAGTTTTGTGAGAAGCACCTGTATGTTCAGGTATGCACTTTTTCAACATCCTAGTAGTACAGCCAACATACTGTACTTTACATGTTGTAACATAAACCACATTTGTGCTTTTACAATTTATAAAGCCCTTTATAATTTATTCTAGGTTATCACCAGTTGAAATATGTTTTTTTGTATTGTACATATATATAAATAAGCCCCATAATTTTTGTCAACATTTTTAGGAACCACTTACTAACAACCAGTTATTTGTTGCCTTTTAATTTACCATATTAGTATTATAATATATTTATGACATGTTTAAGATGACAGCTTGAGGCAAATAATAAAGAATTACCTGCAGTGGGGTTTCTGAATAATTCACATCATTATGTGAGATATCACCATATTAAAGCACACCCAGAAAAGAAATCTTTGAAAAAGAATCAAAATGGTGGGTAAATGTGATGTGATCACTATTATTATTATTGATATAATTAATAAATTTAGGAACGGTCGTTTCATGACCATGCCAAATGATGAGCACGTCGTCTATGAAACGTCCGTACCAATATATAGCAGACAAAAAAGGATTGGAAGCATTGTAAATATATTTTTCCTCCCACCACTTCAGGTTATTCTTAAAAAATTTTATATTCCCATAATGCTGATCTTACCACCACCCTTTAGGTTAATGCAGTTGAAAGGGTTCCTCCACCCAAAAGGGGAGGTGACAGATTACAATCTCTAAATACAAAGAAGCATCTGCTATTCTTAGATTAAATACCAGAGTACCAAATGGCATGAACATCAGAACAGATCTGATGTATATTTATTAACTCCTTAACCTCCAAGGGTGAATTGCATGTTAATGACCAGGCCAATTTTTACAATTCTGACCACTGTCCCTTTGAGGTAATAACTCTGGAACGCTTCCATGAATTCCGGTGATTCTGACATCGTTTTCTCATGATATGTTTTATTTCATGATAGTGGTAAAATTTCTTTGATATTACTTGCATTTATTCGTGAAAAAAATGAAAATTTGGCAATTTTCCAACTTTGAATTTTCATGCCCTTAAATCACAAAGATATGTCACAAAAAATACGTAATAAGTAACATTTCCCACATGTCTACTTTACATCAGCACAGTTTTGGAACCAAAATTTTTTTTTGTTAGGAAGTTATAAGGGTTAAAAGTTGACCAGCGATTTCTCATTTTTACATCATTTTTTTTTAAGGACCACATCACATTTGAAGTCACTTTGAGGGGTCTATATGATAGAAAATACCCAAAAGTGACACCATTCTAAAACTGCACCCCTCAAGGTGCTCAAAACCACATTCAAGAAGTTTTATTAACCCTTCAGGTGCTTCACAGGAATTTTTGGAGTGCTTAAAAAAAATGAACATTTAACTTATTTTTCACAAAAAATTTACTTCAGATCCAATTTGTTTTATTTTACCAAAGGTAACAGGAGAAATCGGACTTCAAGAGTTGTTGTGCAATTTGTCCTGAGTACGCTGATACCCCATATGTGGGGGTAAACTACTGTTTGGGTGCATGGCAGAGCTTGGAAGGGAAGGAGCGCCGTTTGACTTTTTCAACGCAGAATTGGCTGGAATTGAGATCAGACACCATGTCACGTTTGGAGAGCCGCTAATGTGCCTAAACAGTGGAAACCTCCCAATTCTAACTCCAACCCTAACCCAACACACCCCTAATCCCAACCCTAACCATAGCCCTAACCACAAATCTAACCCTAACACACCCTTAATCCTAATCCAGCCCTAATCCAAACCCTAATCCCAACCCTAACCCCAACTCTACCCCCAACTCTAACCTTAACCCTGACTTTATCCCTAACCCTAACTTTAGCCCCAACCCTAACTTTAGCCCCAATCCTATGGAAATAAATACTTTTTTTTATTTTATTATTTTTCCCTAACTAAGGGGGTGATAAAGGGGGTTTGATTTACTATTTATAGCGAGTTTTTACAGCGTGGTTTTTATGTTTGGCAGCTGTCACACACTAAAAGACGCTTTTTATTGCAAAAAATAGTTCTTGCATCACCACATTTTGAGAGCTATAATTTTTGCATATTTTGGCCTACAGAGTCATGTGGGGTCTTGTTTTTTGCGGGTCGAGCTGACATTTTTATTAGTATAATTTTCGGGCACATGTCATTTTTTGATCGCTTTTTATTCTGATTTTTGGGACACAGAATGAGCAAAAACCAGAAGTTCATGAATTTCTTTTGGGGGGTGGCGTTTACACCGTTCCGCATGTAGTAAAATTGATAAGGCAGTTTTATTCTTCTGGTCAGTACGATTATAGCGATACCTCATTTATATTTTTTTTATGTTTTGGCGCTTTTATACAATAAAAACTATTTTATAGAAAAAGTAATTGTTTTTGCTTTGCTCGCCAATTAATCCTGGGCACGATTTTTGACCAAATGATAGTCACACCTGTAAAGAATTCCTTAAACCTAGAAAAATCCTACTTCATTAAATCTAACAAATGTCCTACCTTTACTTTATACAAATCATTACCCCCCTTTATGGATTATAAGCACCACATTATCACCACACTGATGACTGCATTTCACTATCATCAGGAGTACCAGAGTCCAGCGAAGGCCTCTAACTAGTGTTGAGCGATACGATACTGCAAATATCGGGTATCAGCCGATATTAGCTGTATCGGGCTTTCGATTCCGAGTACCGATATTTTCGTCATATCGGATACCGGAATCGGATTTGTCACTGTCACTGTGAGTGTCCGTCGGTCGGGTCTGTCAGGAGTCAGCGGCACTTACCTGGCAGAAGATCTCCGGCGGTCACGTCCTGGACTGCTTGATGGCCGCCATTATCTTCTCCCTGGCGGTCACATGCAGTTTTTCGCGATAACTGCAGTGACTGCAGGGTAATCCCGACCGTAAACCAGTCCGATGACGTCACCGCCGGGGAAGCTGGTAATCAGCTGTGCTGCGCCGGGATGACAGGCTCTGCCTGCCTGCCTGCCTCTGATGTCATTCTGATGTAGCAGAGCTGGATCGTCGTGGGACACTCGTTACTATGGACTGCGTCGGACAGGTGGTATACTGCTGGTTTTTTTTTTTCATTTTTTTACAGGAGATCGATGGCGTCGCAGGATGAGACTGTAATAAAAGTAATGAAAACTGTGTTGTGTTTTTTATTAAATTAAAAAACTTTTTTATGAACATTCACCCGTCCGGGTACATCAACAATTTAACTATTTACATACAGGGACCCTGTCCGGGTTATTTATAATTCTTTGGCAGGGGTGTTCCAGGTACCACCTGGTACTCTTCTGATGCTTGCCAAACATCCGAGACACCAAGGACCACCAGGACCTGATGACGTCGTGTGGCCTGTACAGTCAAGTCGTGACCCGCTATCTGTCTGTGTGGCCACCTCTTTCATCTCCCTCCGGGTCTGGAGCCCTATGTCCCGGACTGAACGAACCCCAGGGGGCCTAACAGGCGCCGGGTACGGGCCAGCTATCATTATCATGTCCATAGCTGGGGCTGCTGAGGAGACCACTGAGGGAGGCTGGGGAGATTTACGGTGTGGGGTGGGCACTTGTGCAGAGGCCTGGATGTGGGAGGCTGAAGGCTCCGAGGGTCTCACAGGTTCCTGACACTCTGGGGACCAGGGGTCGAACCTGGTGACATTTAGGGCATACCATCCATTGTAACCCAGTGTTGGGTGTAAGTTACCAAGTCTCCTGGCAACAGGTCCCTCCCCGGGTGTCCTTCTGGGAGGTGAGTCTCCACGTCCCGCCGGGTCACAAACACTTCTAAATAAAGTCCAGGCTCCTGGATGAAGCCCCAACCAGCTTTCAATTTAAAGCTCCATACTGCACCCTTACGCCGCGGCTCCCTCAGGGTTCCTTTATCTTTTCTCATCCGGTCCTTATCTGCCCGGTCCTTCTCGATGTGACGTTGGCGAAGCTTCTGGGATTCGCGCTGCTCCCTTTGTCGCTCGGCTTCTCTCTCCCGACGTCTACACTCTTCCTCCTGACGCCGGTTGTAATTCTCCTCCACCAGCATCTCCATGTCTCCACCATCAAACTGCAGCTTACGATGTCCGGTTTGCGGCAGCTCTCCTGGCGCCCGACAGTCCTGGCGGCGCTCACCTGCGGAGGAAGCAGCCGGCTCTGGAACAGATGACAGTCGGGGCTCCGGTACAGACAGGTAGACCTCTGGTGCCTGCGCGGCCTCCTCCATGAGGACGGGTGTCGCTTCTTCTGTCTCAGCGACGGGGGCAGACAGCGGGATCTGGGGTGCTGCCGGTGCAGCGTTTTTTGCAGGAACGGGTGCCTCCACTGCGACAACGTCAACCGGATCACATTGCAAGGGCTGGGATGCCCGCACGGACTCCTACTAGAACGGGTGCCTCACCTTCCGGTACAGACACTTCAGGTAAGAGGGATTGGCGCCGCTCCAAGTTTAGTTTTAGGGCACGCCAGCTGGCTTCCATCCTGGAGACCTCCCGGTGCCGGGCCAGGCCTCTTAGGGTATCCTCCGCTTCTTGCAGCGTAGGAGGGTTTCCAGGCCGGGTGCCCAACGGTGGTTCCGTGGCGATCGGGTCGCTTCCGTGGGGGGAGAGCTCTGACTGCTCCATCCCTTCACACTTCTGCTCGTGTCCATTAGCCATCTCTGCCAAGTCACATGTGTCATTAGCATCTGGAGAGGGCCCCTCTTTTGTAGTGAGGCGGGACCTTCGTGTTAGTTTCCGCACACTGAGGAGGATGAGGAGGCGGAACTGAAGAGCTGTGGGGCACGATCTTACATTGCAGTACCATTTAGAGTGGTCGGCCATCGTTTTCACGCCACTGAGTGAGTGTACACCCACGAAGAGCACGCCCTTCTTCTTCACCAGTGCCTCGTCGTGACGCAGATATGGCGGAAAAAATGGCAAATACATTCTCTGATGATTTTAGCAATTCTCAAGCACAAAACCAGTTCAATTCAGGCACACAGGACTCGCTTATAGCGAGCTACAGAATCCTGTTCGTGATGCCCAAGTTGAGTCGCACAGAGCCAGAGGTTTTGGGGGTACTCGGCACCGAGCCCGTCGACTTCCATGGGTATGTCACGGCTTTACCCGGCAATTGAATCAGAGTCTATTTTACTATGTAGAAGTGTATAAACTATAAATATATGTATTGTAAGCTTTTCAGGGGATTTAGCTCTGGGATCGCCGTCTTGGGGAGACGGAGTGGCATAAAGAGACCATTCACAGACAGTGGTTCTGTTAAAAACTGGCCGCAACCAGTTTTATTAAAGTCCACAGCAAACAGAACATAAATTAAAACAAAATCATAAACATAAAGCCTAGGCGTGTCCCGCCACTAATTACACTAAGATAGATTACCCTTTCTATCCGGGTCCAGACTCTAATAGCCTGTGCCCAAAACAACACATATGTTCAGTAGTTACCAGCGTGCAGCTCACATGAGGCTCCAATGGCGTCTGAAGTCAGATCCAGACTGAGAGATAGAGCCCCCTCTGAACTTCTCAAGCAGGTACTTATGGCTGCCTAATTAAGCAGCTGTGTTCACTCCGGGTTGCACTGAAAACCTGTCCCAGATAGGAATGGAATGAACACCGCACTGACAACCTATTTTATGCGCCCCAGCTAAGAAACCTGGGGGAAATATACACGCCGTCCAGCACACACCCCTTCACTGTCTCACATATCCCCCCCCTCTTCTCCAGACCGGAGGACTGGTCAGAAATTCCGAAGAGACAGTGAACTCTGGACAAGGCATCAGCATTACCCTGTAATTTCCCAGGTCTATGCTCAACCGAGAAATTGAACTCTTGAAGTGAAAGGAACCACCTTGTCACCCTGGCATTCCTTTCCTTGTTCTGCTTCATCCATGTCAGAGGAGCATGGTCTGATTGCAATTTAAATCTCCTACCCAAGAGGTAATACCGTAGGGAGTCCAGCGCCCATTTGATTGCGAGGCACTCTCGCTCCACAATGGCATAATTTTGTTCAGCCGGTGTCATTTTTCGACTTAGATACAGGACTGGGTGTTCTTCACCCTTCACGACCTGTGATAACACCGCCCCTAACCCCACATTAGAGGCATCAGTTTGAACAAGAAACTCTTCCCTGAAATTAGGGGTGACCAGAACTGGTCTTTGACACAAAGCCATTTTCAACGACAGAAATGCTTTTTCTGCCTCCGGATTCCAATTTATCATTTTGGACTTCCCCCCTTTTGTCAGGTCAGTCAATGGGGCAGCAATGGAGGCATAATTTGGTACGAATCTGCGATAGTACCCGTGATGCCCAAAAATGCTTTGACCTGTCGTTTTGTGAGGGGTACAGGCCAGTTTCGAATTGCCTCTACTTTATCGATTTGTGGCTTGATCAGCCCTCTGCCAATCACATAGCCCAAGTACTTGGCCTCTTCTAGGCCAATTGCACATTTCTCTGGGTTTATGTTCAGCCCAGCTCCGCCTATCGAGTCTAGGACGGCTTGTACCTTAGCGAGGTGGCTCTCCCAATCAGAACTGAAAATTACCACATCATCCAGGTAGGCAGCTGCAAAGGCTTGATGCGGGCGTAGGATCTGGTCCATAAGCCTCTGAAAGGTAGCTGGGGCTCCATGCAACCCGAATGGCATCACCAGATACTGAAACAAACCTTCCGGGGTTGCAAAGGCCGTTTTTTCTTTTGCCTCCTCAGATAGGGGTATCTGCCAGTACCCTTTTGTCAGATCGAGGGTTGTAATATAACGGGCACCCCCTAACCTCTCGATTAGCTCATCTACCCGTGGCATCGGGTATGCGTCAAACTTTGACACTTCGTTCAACTTTCTGAAATCATTACAGAACCTCCAGGTTCCATTAGGTTTTGGGATCAGAACAATCGGGCTACACCACTCGCTTTGGGCCTCCTCAATGACCCCGAGGTCTAGCATACGTTTGATTTCAGTAGAGACTATCTTTCTGCGGGCTTCTGGAATTCTGTACGGTTTTATTTTGACCTTAGTACCGGGCTCAGTCTCGACATGGTGTTTTACGAGAGAAGTCCGGCCGGGCAAGTCAGAAAACCTCTGCCGATTTTTCTGCAGAAACTCCCGTACTTCCTGTTTTTGGTGCACGGACAATGTCTCACCAATGGTCACAGGAGGTAGAGATGGTTTTACCCCTTTCTCTACTTCACCCGAGGCCAACAATGCCTCTCTGTCCCTCCAGGGCTTGATCAGATTGATATGATATATCTGGTAGGGCTTCCGTCTCCCGGGTTGGTGTACTTTGTAAGTAACCTCGCTCACTTTTTGTACGACCTCGTATGGACCATGCCACTTGGCCAAAAACTTACTTTCCACCGTGGGAATTAGAATTAGGACTCGATCCCCGGGATTGAAAGACCTAATTTTTGCTGACCGATTATAGACTCTGCTTTGAGCTTCTTGGGCTCTCTGCAGATGATTCTTCACCAATGGCATAATTTTAGCCATCCTCTCTTGCATCTGGGCAATATGCTCTATAACACTCTTGTATGGAGTTGTCTCGGTTTCCCAAACCTCCTTGGCTATGTCCAGCAAGCCCCGCGGATGCCGACCATACACCAACTCAAAGGGAGAAAATCCCGTAGAGGCCTGGGGAACCTCTCTGACCGAAAACAATAAGTAGGGTAACAGGTAGTCCCAGTCCCTCCCATCTTTCTCTACTGCTTTCTTTAACATATGTTTTAATGTTTTATTAAAACGTTCAACCAACCCATCCGTCTGGGGGTGATACACAGATGTCCGAATGTGCGAGATTTTAAGCAACTTACACAGTTCCTTCATCACTTTGGACATAAAAGGTGTGCCTTGGTCCGTGAGGATCTCTTTAGGAATTCCTGTCCTGGAAAACATATGAAACAGTTCCCGTGCAATATTTTTAGATGCCATATTTCTTAAAGGGACCGCCTCGGGGTACCGGGTTGCATAATCAAGGACAACTAAGATGTATTGGTGTCCCCTGGCTGATTTTACAATAGGACCTACCAAGTCCATTGCTATCCTTTCAAAGGGGATTTCTATAACCGGCAGCGGGATTAATGGACTCCGGAAGTGAGACACCGGAGCATTTATCTGACACGAGGGGCAGGTTTTACAATAATCCTCCACATCTCGATAAACCCCGGGCCAGTAAAACCTCTGAAGAATTCTTTCCTGGGTTTTGTCCATCCCCAGGTGCCCACCCAGCACGTGGTTATGGGACAAACCTAACACCATACTTCTATATGACTTAGGTACCAGGAGCTGACTCACGGCCTCTCCCTTTACTTTAGTGACCCTATACAGCAGGTCATTGTTCATGGCAAAATGGGGAAATTTTTCATCAGAGCCGGGCTCTTGTGGGATCTCATTCAGAACAGTTATATTCTCCCTGGCATGTTTAAGAGTGGGGTCTTGCAATTGCTCACTCCCAAAATTGCCACGGGACACCGGTAGGTCAGGGACATTCTGTTCTAGAGAAACATCCTCCCCCTCCCCCAACATCACCTGAAATGGAAATTCATAATTTTTTTTACAGTCATCATCATTATCAATATCATTATTATGATTACTATCAGCATCAGCATCATTATCATGGTCATCATCATTATCATGATCATCATCATTATCATGGTCATCATCATCATCATGGTCATCACATAAGTTTAACGGCCCACTAGCCTTGTGTTCCGCCCTCGGGACTGCGCACCCTCAGTAGGAGCTTCATCACACTGTCCAGCAGAAACATTTTTTTTCCAAAGACCCCAAAACAGGGGAAAGTCACGACCCAATATGGCGGGATGCATCAAGTTCTTCACTACCCCCACTTCATATGAGATCTCCCCGAGTTTTGTGACGAAGTCTGAGGAGGTTACTGGGTAGACTTTGACGTCTCCATGTATGCACACCACGCTTAGGTACCTATCTGTGACGAAGTTCCCATCAGCCAAACTAGCATGTATTAGAGTCACTCGACTTCCTGAGTCGAGTAGGGCCTGTACTGGGCACCCATTTATCACGACCTGACACAGCTGTGGGCCAGTCTCCTCGACTAGGGTGGCCACGCACACGGGCTCGGCGAGGAACGAGAGAGACTGTCCAGCGTCACAGTCCATAGGTTCCCCCACTAGTGGACAATTGGCTGAAATATGACCTTGTTCACGGCATCTCCAACACTGTCTCAGGTCAGGGTGTTCAGATGGGGAGACCTTCCTAGGTCTGGGTTCTCCTGGTAGGTAAGTATCACCCTTCCGCTCATATATGTCCCCTCGGGGCTGACCCGGACTATCAACAGCCCCCCTTGCCCCCACAGCTGGAACCCTCTTACCGGAAGATGACGGAGGCCGGGTATTCCGAACTGATGATCGCTCAGACGGCTGGTCACGTAGATAGTCTTTGGTGGCGAAATACCTTTCTATTAGGCTGACCAGTTGATCGGCATCTTTGGGGTCTCCCTGTCCGACCCAGAGCTGGACCTCAGGGGGAAGGGCCCAGATGTACCGGTCCAGCACCACCTTTTCAACCATTTGGGCAGGGGTGCTGACGTCAGGTTCCAACCACTTTTTTACCAAAGAAATCAAGTCATACATTTGTGAGCGAGCAGGCTTGTCTCGCCTGTATCTCCAGTTATGGACTCTCCTGGCACGGACTGCCCTCGTCACACCCAGGCGGGCAAGAATCTCCGCTTTCAACTTAGCATAGTCTCTGCTGTCCTGCTCGCTGAGGTCAAAATAGGCTTTTTGGGGTTCCCCAGTCAGATAGGGCGCGACCACCATAGCCCATTCAGATTGTGGCAGATTCTCCTTCTCTGCCAGTCTCTCAAATATAGCCAGATATGCCTCCACATCGTCATGAGGCGTCATCTTCTGCAGAGTCTGTTTTACCGCCTTCTTTACAGCGGATAATGCCGGTAACCCGGCGTCTTCATTCGGGGACGATGTGCTAGGAGTTTTTTTTAGTGCTGCAACCTGCTCCAGTAACAACCGGTTGGTTTCCTGCTGTTGCTGCTGGCTCTGCTGGGCCTCTCGGTGTTGTTGCTGCATGGCCTGCTGTTGTTGCTGCATGGCCTGCTGATGTTGCTGCAAGGCCTGCTGATGTTGCTGCTGCATGGCCTGCTGGTTCTGGGCCAGCTGCTTAATGAGCTCCTCCATACTGCCGGACATCTTGGGCTGGCTGACAGCCTTCACCCAAGACATATACACTTCACAGTCTTCTCCACAATAAGTTCAGTTTTGCGGTGCAGACACCTTTTTTTTTTTTTTTCAAAGTCTTCAGCCACTGTGCTGCCCCAGCATTCAAGCACCAATTGTAAGCTTTTCAGGGGATTTAGCTCTGGGATCGCCGTCTTGGGGAGACGGAGTGGCATAAAGAGACCATTCACAGACAGTGGTTCTGTTAAAAACTGGCCGCAACCAGTTTTATTAAAGTCCACAGCAAACAGAACATAAATTAAAACAAAATCATAAACATAAAGCCTAGGCGTGTCCCGCCACTAATTACACTAAGATAGATTACCCTTTCTATCCGGGTCCAGACTCTAATAGCCTGTGCCCAAAACAACACATATGTTCAGTAGTTACCAGCGTGCAGCTCACATGAGGCTCCAATGGCGTCTGAAGTCAGATCCAGACTGAGAGATAGAGCCCCCTCTGAACTTCTCAAGCAGGTACTTATGGCTGCCTAATTAAGCAGCTGTGTTCACTCCGGGTTGCACTGAAAACCTGTCCCAGATAGGAATGGAATGAACACCGCACTGACAACCTATTTTATGCGCCCCAGCTAAGAAACCTGGGGGAAATATACACGCCGTCCAGCACACACCCCTTCACTGTCTCACAGTATATATATATATATGTCACAATGACATGTATATATATATATATATATATATATATATATGTATTCTATGTGTGTATATTTTATGTTTACAACGAAAGAAAGTGTTTTTTTAGTTGCGATATTTTGTTCCATAGACTTACATGGGACTTCCGGTATCGGAATCGGATATCGACGATATTTAGTGATATCGGCGATACCATTCCGATCCGATATTTTTAGATATCGAGCAGTATCGCTCAACACTACCTCTAACCCATTTTCAGAAAAACTGTACCTGTGCGCTGCTCAGAGTTAGCCCAACTGGGCGGACGCCTGCTCTTCTTTCCGCCCAAAAAATGAAAGAATGACCTATCGCAAAAAAGTTTGAAAGAAAATACTGTAAGTTGTAGGGGAGGGAGAAAAAACCTTACTCAAAACCTTGGATTATCTATATATATATAAAATTGAATGTGTGTGTGTATCACCAACCAATCACGAAGCATCTATGATTTCACCAGAGCTGTTTAAAAGAAGCTGAGCTGTGATTGGTTGCTATGAGCAACAGTTTTCCTTGCAACCAATCACTAAGCATCTTTCATTTCACCAGAGCGCTGTTTAAAAGAAGCTGAGCTGTGATTGGTTGCTATGAACAGTTTTCTCACTCCACGACAACACCTCAGCAGACAGTGACTGGGTGGGAGAAATTTAGCATCCCCGGGAACATAAGCTCCCAGCCACTGTCTGCCCCCAGAAAGAAGCATCTTACCTCTTAAAGGGATTTCCGGTATGGAAGTTAGGGCAAATCCATCCTGCGCTTTGGTTTGACCCCAGGCCTCTCTTAAAGGGATCCCTGTTATGAAAGTTAGGACCGTTCCACTCAGCGCTGTGGTTCTGACCCCAGGGTCTCCTAAAGGGATCATTAATATGGAAGTTAGGGCAATTCCACTAAGCGCTCTGGTTCTGACCCCAGGCCTCTCTTAAACGGATCATTGGTATGGAAGTCAGGGCAAATCCATCCAGCGCTTTGGTTCTGACCCCAGGCTCTCTTAAAGGGATCCCGGGTATGGAAGTTAGGGCAATTCCACTCAGTGTTCTGGTACTGACCCCAGGCCTCTATTAAAGGGATCATTGGTATGGAAGTCAGGGCAATTCCATCCAGCGCTTTGGTTTTGACCCCAGGCCTCTCTTAAAGGGATCCCCAGTATGGAAGTTAGGACCGTTCCACTGAGCGCTGTAGTTCTGACCCCAGGGTCTCTTACAGGGATCATTGGTATGGAAGTTAGGGCAATTCCACTCAGCGCTCTGGTTCTGAAAGGGATCCCGGGATGGAAGTGAGGGCAAATCCACTCTGCGCTCGAATATGACCCCTGGCCTCTCTTAAAGTGATCTCCGGTATGGAAGTTAGGGTAAATCTCTCAGCGCTCTGATTCTCACCTCAGGCTTCTATTAAAGGGATCATTGGTATGGAAGTCAGGGCTGATAGGTTTATGAGCCAAGAAGACCCTCTAGGATATCAGATGATTGCCCAACTGGGTGTAGCTTCGATCGAGGCAGGACGTTGAGATGAAATGGACACAGGAGACAAGTCTCTGAGTTCCAAAATCATCTATCTTTAATCAATTCCAGTCAGCTTATATCCACTGCTGGACTGGGCGTATACATGCATTAGGTCATGTTGTTTTTCAGAACATATTAGTAAATCATTTATTACAGTAAATACATCTAGTCATGCATATGTCAGCTTGACCATTCGTTATCTTACAGAAGAATTTACCTAGTCAACAGATGTTCCATTTGGTGGACCCCAATTATAGTCATTAATAGTTCTATCTTTATTACTCTATTGATTAGTTGCATACTTCCTTATCATTAGCTACAGTCATCATGGCGGTGTCCTGTCATTAGGGTGATTAGCTCATAGTCCCAAAAGGCCACGTAGACCATGTAGACTAACCTTTGAGACCACATGCTACTATGTTTAATCAGCAAATAATGTCATTTAGAAATACAGAGAAGAGACATGTTAAAGGGATTTGTATATGAGGGATTATAAAAGGGTCTTATAATCTGGAAGGGTCTCCTAGATTCCCTATCAGGGCCATTCCACTCAGCACTCCGGTTCTGATGCCAGGCTGATGGGATGATGTGGGATATTAGGGGGCGTAGTCCGGTGGCTCTGGCTGACGGGATGATGTGGGATATTAGGGGGCGTAGTCTAGTGGCTCTGGCTGATGTGGGATATTAGGGGTAGTAGTCCGGTGTCTCTTGCTGACGGGATGATGTGGGATATTAGGGGTAGTAGTCTGGTGGCTCTGGCTGACGGGATGATGTGGAATAATAGGGGGAGTAGTCCGGTAGCTCTGGCTGACGGGATGATGTGGGATATTAGGGGTAGTAGTCTGGCGGCTGTGACCGGACGATGTGGGATATTAGTGGTGGTTGTCCGGTGGCTATGGCTTGACGGGATGATGTGGGATATTAGTGGTAGAAGTCCGGTGGCTTTGACGGGATGACGTGGGATATTAGTAGTCCGGTGGCTCTGGCTGACGGGACGATGTGGGATATTAGGGGTAGTAGTCAGGTAGCTCTGGCTGACAGGATTGTGTGGGATATTATAGTGAATGTGGCTATGCTGAGTGGGTGGGGATCTACACTCAGCTTTATATATATATATATATATATATATATATAAATATAATCATTATAATTTGTTATAACTAACCGTAGTTAGTTACTATGCCCTGACAGCGCCGGGCTCTTCATCTAGTACTTTATAATTCTATGCCTCTTTCCATAACTCACAACCTGCTAAATGACATGATCAGGGCGAATGTAACTTTTAAAACAATCGGATTTCCACCTACCTAATGCTTTGACTTCTTCGGGTGACATACTGCAAAAATCGGCCTTGTCACTGCACCAATACGGAAAGAATGCGTGCCAAATTCTGAGGGAATTAAGTCTACTTCCCAATGCCCTTTTTAAAAACGCTAAAAATTGATAACGAGTCAACAGTGTATTATCCTTATGCAACAAGAATGCCCTACCCCCACCTGTGACCCGTAAATACTCTTATCATTCTAACTGGGCAGAATTCTGTTATCAATTCGCTTACCAACAACCACATACCAAGTTCAAAAATGTCCTTTTTGACCTCCTAACACATTTTTAACATGCTTTCGCAAATGACCACATCCCTGAACTACAGACCGTTCTCCAAATTCTTTGTGAGTGGAACTAATTTCCCAATCCTTAACGCCGCAAAGAATACCGTCGAGAAGGCGGCTCTAAGCGCTACCTCATTGCCTTCTCTACAAATCACTACCAAAATCTGCATTAGCTGAACAAGTAATTGATAGGAAATTTGGACAGTGTTTGTCAAAAAACACTCTTTTTGAAATGCTTTCAGTATTTGTCGTACTGCAAATGCTTTTGTCACATCTTTTTTCCCATGCAGTTTCAAGAAGAAACCTACCCTAGCTAAACACTTAGGATGAGTTTCCACGATCAGTATTGCATCAGGAAATGCTCCGTGTTTGGCGCTGTGCGTTGGCGCAGCGCCAAACACGCAGCGTCCAGATGTTACAGCATAGTGGAGGGGATTTCAAGAAATCCCGTCTCCACTATGCGTAACAACACGCAGGCGGAAGACCTGCGTATCCGGACATGCAGCGCGTCTTTTCAGACCGCAGCATGTCCTAGCGTATTGCGGCGACGCAACGGAATTTAACACGGGGCTATGTAGCCCTGCGTTCTTTCCGAAGGTGTCCTGAACACCTCCGGAAAGAACGCGCGTCAGAAAGGGGGCGGGGCTTAGGACGGAGCGGAATTTCCGCTCCGTCAAATGCGCTGTTTCCTGACCATGGAAACACAGCCTAAGAAAACCTTGACGCACCTATACAACATGTTCCAAATTATTATGCAAATTCGTTTTAAGTGTCAGCAGGTTTTTTTTTTTGTAAATGAAACCCATTAATGGTACTGTGTCTCAGGGTTCTTTGGATCACTGAAATCAATCTCAGATACCTGTGAAAATTAGTTTGCCATGTGAGCCAATAAAAGGAAAACTGGATGTTCCACACTATTAAGCAGGCCAGAGTTTTCAAGTAACATGGGAAAGAAAAAGGATCTCTCTGCTGCTGAACAGCATCAAATAGTGCAATGCCTTGGTCAAGGGATGAAAACATTACATATATCGCTGATCGTCGCTGAATCTCCTGGACATTTTTTTGATCGCTGGTCTCCCGCTGGACAGCACGCATCGCTGCGTGTGACAGGCGGGAGACCAGCGATCCGCTGGTAACCAAGGTACACAGCGGGTTTCCAAGCGCAGGGCTGTGCCTGGAAACCCGCTTTGTACCTTGGATACCAGCACCCTGATGCAGGGAGCTGGTAACCAAGGTACACAGCGGGTTTCCAGGCACCGCGCAGCGCCTGGAAACCCGACGTGTACCTTGGTTACCAGCTCCCTGCATCAGGACGCTGGTATCCAACGTACACTGCGGGTAACTAAGCGATGTTACCCGCAGTGTCGCTGTGCTGATCGCTGCCTGAGCTGCCTGTTTGGCAGCTCAGCAGCGATCATGTAGCGACACACCAGCGATCCTGATCGTTGTCGGGATCGCTGTTGTATCGCTATGTGAGACCCGGGCTTAAGAAAATGTGTGCAAGACCGACCTTCAGGATCCTCTGATGGATGAATCTCTCTGAAAAACTTGCCTTTGAGAACAGGATAGACAGTGCATCAGCCACAACATTTTGAGCACTTGATATATATGTTTAGCCCTTAACCATATGTTATTTTGCAGACACCTAAGCATTAAATGTCTTATCAACGCTTATACCGTAGAAGATGCTGATGTCTGTGTATTAATAGCTGTTACCACCGCTATGTTGTCTATCCAACAACAAATCCTTTTATTACTAAGCTGGATATTCCAAATTTCCAATGCCACTACTATTGGGAACAACTCCAGTACAACCATGCTTTTGGTCAGCCCAACCTCTACCAAAATTTAGTCCATTTCTCCCTACACCACTGATCACCAAAAACTGCAGCAAATGCATCACAACCAGAGGCATCCGTGAACAGACTGGGATCATCACTCGAGACTTCCTCCTCCTGTAGTAGTGTCCAAGCATTAAAGGACTACAGGAATTCTTTCTAAACCATTAACTCCTTCATGTTCCGCGTCACCCTGATAAAATGGCTTGCTTGTAAAATACCCCTTGTAGCAAAAGACAATTATCTGGGAAAAAAACTCTACCCATGAGTATAATTTTGCATGCAAAATTCAGCAAGGCTAGCAACACCTGTACCTGGTGCAAGGTGACATTTTTAGCACTGCTAACTTGTGCCACACAAAACTAACTTTTCTACCTTATCCATCGGCAAACGTACGATTGTATCAATTTCTATCCCTAGAAATGTCAAACATCTCGCTGGCCCCTCAGTTTTTTCTTCAGACAGAGGTATGCCTAAATCAGCATAAATTTACGAAATGTATTCAACCAAGTCATCAAGATAATGTGTCAAGGAATATAAACCTGTCTCCCATTTTAGCATCCATTCTAGAAAAACAACTGAACATCTCAAAATAAAACAAGAAATAGAGCATCCCATCGGTAAGCACATGACCACAAAATACTCTATCCAGATGGCAACCTAACAAATACAAACAATCTCCTTGCATAGGCAGAAGCCTAAAAGCTGCTCAATATCTGATTTAGCCAATAAAGCACCTCTACCTGCTTGTTTTACCAAGAAGATTACCCTATCAAAAGAGGTGTATTGTACCTTCACGTCTCCCTTAGCTATCCCGTCACTGACGGATGATCAAGGTGGAAACGAAAGATGATGCATAAGGCGGTACTTGCCCGACTCCTTCTTTGGTACTAGACCAAGAGGAGACACTCTGAGAATCTCAACTGGTGGGACCCAAAAGGTCCAGCCGTTCTGTCAAGTGCCACTTCTTTCATCAATTTTTCTTTGACTAAAACATTATCCTGAACTGATCTTAAATTAGCAATGAACAATGCCACTGCTGAAAAAAGTAAAAGGTATCTTAAAACCCTGAAGAAAAAAAAAAGGGTTGTGTAGTCCAGCTGGTATAAAATAGACTGTTTATTCAAAATCCATAAAATAGCATGCCGCAGGCACAATAACGTTGAGGCAGCAACGCGTTTCGCACACCAGATGTGTTCTTTGTCAGAGCTGCATTAGAGACGCAGAAGAGTCTATTTATCCTCCATTGTGGAAGCAAAGCCACTCCCCAAACAGATCACATGATAAAAATATACAAATTCGTAAAAAAAACATATACAAATATGTGTACAGAACAACATATCCATTAACAACAAAATATATAATAAAAATATAGATTTATGGGCGGATGCAGGATTCAATAATGGAATAACAATTCCCTGCACAATTTAAGACCAGACGGATGACAAGTGTCTAAGTGGAACATCCAAAAAACCTCATGATCTCGGAGATGCTTGCGAATATCCCCTCCTCTTGGAGATGAAGAAATCCGTTCAATTGCAAAGACCTGGATTGAATCAGTATTGCGTTCATGATACTGGACAAAATGTCTGGAAGCCTGAGACATAGTACGAAAAAAATCAGAATTGTAAATATCACCTAGATGCTCAGAAATACGTTTTTTCAAATTCCGGCTGGTGCAACCAACATACCTCTTACTGCAAATAGAACAATTGATGATATAAATTACATTTTCGCTGTTGCAGTTCAAGAATTGTTTAATACGGAACTGTTCAGATAAAACAGAGTTGAGAAATTTTTTTCTTTGTAAAACAAATTTGCACATTCTACAACGACTATCCTCACATTTATAGAAGCCCTTACAACTGAGCCAAGTGGATTTGGTACCATTTTTGTTGATATTTTTATCACAACTGGCTAAAATGTTACCCATGGTCTGTGGTCGTTTGGCCATCACAGCTCATCCCGGTTCCAGAATTTTAGATAACAGAGAATCCTCTTCCAAAAGAGGAAGATATTTGAAAACAATTCTTTTAATATCCTTAAATTGGGGACTAAATTTAAGAGATAAAACAGGTTTATTTTGCCACTTTTTCTTAGATGTTGCGCTGTTATTTAACAAATCATGGCGTTTTTTTCTCCTTAATGATTTATTCAGCTCTATTGAGCATCCAGTCCGGGTAACCCCGATCCCTTAATTTCCTGCTACTCTCCTGAAGTTCACTCAATAGATTGGTATCATCACTGCAGTTCCGTTTTATACGGGTGAACTCCCCCACTGGTATAGACTTGATAGTGTGTCTTGGATGACAACTGGAAGGGTGTAAAATACTATTCCCTGATAGTGGGTTACAAAATATAGAAATAGAAATATTACCTGAACCAACCAAGGAAAGATCTAAAAAAGAAATAGAAGATTTATGAGTAATTGAAGTAAACGATAACCCAAAAGCATTATTGTTCATGTATTGTACAAATTCCGGTATAGCAGTGATGTCACCCTTTCAAATAAATAATAAATCATCAATAAATCTCTCATACCAGAATAAATTAGAAATAAATGGATTCGTGTTAACATAAAGGAATTTTAGTTCCCAATAGGACATAACCAAATTAGCCAAGGATGGAGAGAATTTGGCACCCATTGAAACACCCTTGCACTGTAAATAAAATTGTCTATCAAAAAGAAAAAAAATTGTGAGTCATGAGAAAAAAAGTCAAATCCAAATATAATTACACAAATCCTGGGAATAGTTACTGTAGTGAGATAAATGAAATTTCAACGCTTCCAGCGCAACCGAGTGGGGAATGCAAGTGTATAGTACACTAGCGCTATAGCTTGCAAACACGAAATATGAAAATATGAAAAATGAATTGCATCATTACCTTAGAAATATGAAAAATTGAGAAGTCTTAGCGCATAAGATGGCCAAATTATGTGAGCCTGACCACGTCAAGGCTCTTCTCGTATATCAGGTCCTAACTAATGCCAATCCTCACTTAGAAAAGTCTGTCTGCATGGGAACATATGAATCCTCTCTTCAGACTAAAATCTACATCTCTGTGGAGGGGTAATGAACCTGGTGTAATTAAAAAGCCTGTGACCAACAGGTGGAGTGCTCAGTAGAAGGTAAATGAATACATATCAAAAAACTGACCGGCACATCCAAACATAGATCCAGTGTGAACAGGTGCTAAACCTAGAGTCACCAACTCATATACATACAAGAAAAAAAGGTAGCACACTGTAGCGCTATAGCTTGCAAACACGAAATATGAAAATATGAAAAATGAATTGCATCATTACCTTAGAAATATGAAAAATTGAGAAGTCTTAGCGCATAAGATGGCCAAATTATGTGAGCCTGATAGCCACGTCAAGGCTCTTCTCGTATATCAGGTCCTAACTAATGCCAATCCTCACTTAGAAAAGTCTGTCTGCATGGGAACATATGAATCCTCTCTTCAGACTAAAATCTACATCTCTGTGGAGGGGTAATGAACCTGGTGTAATTAAAAAGCCTGTGACCAACAGGTGGAGTGCTCAGGTAGAAGGTAAATGAATACATATCAAAAAACTGACCGGCACATCCAAACATAGATCCAGTGTGAACAGGTGCTAAACCTAGAGTCACCAACTCATATACATACAAGAAAAAAAGGTAGCACACTGTAGCGCTATAGCTTGCAAACACGAAATATGAAAATATGAAAAATGAATTGCATCATTACCTTAGAAATATGAAAAATTGAGAAGTCTTAGCGCATAAGATGGCCAAATTATGTGAGCCTGATAGCCAAGTCAAGGCTCTTCTCGTATATCAGGTCCTAACTAATGCCAATCCTCACTTAGAAAAGTCTGTCTGCATGGGAACATATGAATCCTCTCTTCAGACTAAAATCTACATCTCTGTGGAGGGGTAATGAACCTGGTGTAATTAAAAAGCCTGTGACCAACAGGTGGAGTGCTCAGGTTGAAGGTAAATGAATACATATCAAAAAACTGACCGGCACATCCAAACATAGATCCAGTGTGAACAGGTGCTAAACCTAGAGTCACCACTCATATACATACAAGAAAAAAAGGTAGCACACTGTAGCGCTATAGCTTGCAAACACGAAATATGAAAATATGAAAAATGAATTGCATCATTACCTTAGAAATATGAAAAATTGAGAAGTCTTAGCGCATAAGATGGCCAAATTATGTGAGCCTGATAGCCACGTCAAGGCTCTTCTCGTATATCAGGTCCTAACTAATGCCAATCCTCACTTAGAAAAGTCTGTCTGCATGGGAACATATGAATCCTCTCTTCAGACTAAAATCTACATCTCTGTGGAGGGGTAATGAACCAGGCTCACATAATTTGGCCATCTTATGCGCTAAGACTTCTCAATTTTTCATATTTCTAAGGTAATGATGCAATTCATTTTTCATATTTTTCATATTTCGTGTTTGCAAGCTATAGCGCTACAGTGTGCTACCCTTTTTTTCTTGTATGTATATGAGTTGGTGACTCTAGGTTTAGCACCTGTTCACACTGGATCTATGTTTGGATGTGCCGGTCAGTTTTTTGATATGCAAGTGTATAGTGACACAACGTCACAGCTGATCCAGGAGCAAGCGGAATCCCACTGGATCAATTGATTCAGTGGGATTCCGCTTGCTCCTCGATCAGCTGTGATGTTGTGCCAATATACACTTGCATCCCCCACTCTGTTGCGCTGGAAGCGTTGAAATTTCATTTATCTCACTACAGTAACTATTCCCAGGATTTGTGTAATTATAATTTGGATTTGACTTTTTTCTCTCATGACTCACATTTTTTTTCTTTTTGATAGACAATTTTATTTACAGTGCAAGGGTGTTTCAATGGGTGCCAAATTCTCTCCATCCTTGGCTAATTTGGTTATGTCCTATTGGGAACTAAAATTCCGAACACGAATCCATTTATTTCTAATTTATTCTGGTATGGGAGATTTATTGATGATTTATTATTTATTTGGAAGTGTGACATCACTGCTATACCGGAATTTGTACAATACATGAACAATAATGCTTTTGGGTTATCGTTTACTTCAATTACTCATAAATCTTCTATTTCTTTTTTAGATCTTTCCTTGGTTGGTTCAGGTAATATTATTTCTACTTCTACATTTTGTAAACCACTATCAGGGAATAGTATTTTACACACTTCCAGTTGTCATCCAAGACACACTATCAAGTCTATACCAGTGGGGGAGTTCACCCATATAAAACGGAACTGCAGTGATGATACCAATCTATTGAGTGAACTTCAGGAGAGTAGCAGGAAATTAAGGGATCGGGGTTACCCGGACTCGATGCTCAATAGAGCTGAAAAAATCATTAAGGAGAAAAAACGCCCTGATTTGTTAACTAACAGCGCAACATCTAAGAAAAAGTGGCAAAATAAACCTATTTTATCTCTTAAATTTAGTCCCCAATTTAAGGATATTTAAAGAATTGTTTTCAAATATCTTCCTGTTTTGGAAGAGGATTCTCTGTTATCTAAAATTTTGGAACAAAGTTGCGCTGTGATGGCCAAACGAGCACAGACCATGGGTAACATTTTAGCCAGTTGTGATAAAATTATCAACAAAAATGGTAACAAATCCACTTGGCTCAGTTGTAAGGGCTTCTATAAGTGTGGGAATAGCCGTAGAATGTGCAAATTTGTTTTACAAAGAAAAATTTTTTTCAAATCTGTTTCATCTGAACAGTTCCATATTAAACAATTATTGAACTGCAACAGCGAAATTGTAATTTATATCATCAATTGTTCTATTTGCAGTAAAAGGTATGTTGGTTGCACCAGTCGGAATTTGAAAAAAAGTATTTCTCAGCATCTAGGTGATATTTACAATTCTGATTCTTTTCGTACTATGTCTAAGGATTCCAGACATTTTGTCCAGTATCATGAACACAATACTGATTTATTCCAGGTCTATGCAATTGAACGGATTTCTTCATCTCCAAGAGGAGGGGATATTCGCAAGCGTCTCCGAGATCGTGAGGCTTTTTGGATGTTCACTTCATCCGTCTGGTCTTAATTTGCGCAGGGAATTGTTATTCCATTATTGAATCCTGCATCCGCTCATAAATCTATATTTTTATTATATATTTTGTTAATGGATATATTGTTCTGTACACATATTTGTATATTTTTTTCTGTGTTTTTTATGAATTTGTATATTTTTATCATGTGATCTATTTGGGGAGTGGCTTTGCTTCCACAATGGAGGATAAATAGACTCATCTGCATCCCTAATGCAGCTCTGACAAAGAACACCTCTGGTGTTCGAAACGCGTTGCCGCGTCAACGTTATTGTGCCTGCGGCATGCTATTTTATGGATTTTGAATAAACAGTCTATTTTATACCAGCTGGACTACACAACTTTTATTTTTTTCTTCAGTGCTTCCCAAGCCGGTCCTCTTGGAGCCCGTGCTGACACACGCTGGAACAGGTGAGCTGATCTACCCTTCTACTTATCTTAAAACCCTCACAGAACCGCTTCCAAAGCACCTTTGCTTCTTCCTTCTTGTGGTACCGATCTAGCCAGCACAGTAGAACTTCCTTTCTCACCGGCGTTCTCGCCTGCACTGGTAGAGCCCACTCTGGCAACCTGCTTCTGTCTACAGAAACACAGCAACGCTGAGTGTGCTCGCCCACATACTGTACACTCATATTTGAACCTGTATGTGGAATAAAACATGCAGTGCCCCTCGTTGTATAACCAACATGTCCCACTCGGTCTCGCTGCAACTGACACTTGGGACTGACCATTGGAAGATGAGCTGATGGGAAAGGACCATTGCTGTAGACACTGGGCCAATGTTAACTGAATCCAGACTTTTGTTGCCCAACCTTGCCGCCAGACGTCGGCGGAACTCCTCATACTTCCACCAAGCCGACCCCCTGTGCAATTTACGAGCACTAAATATTGGATCCAAGTACAATAATTCCGGACATTTCTCTGGCTGTATATGACAAATCTCATGGGCCAACACGAGAAAGGCCTGTAGCCTATTACCAAACCTTTTGGCTACTTAGACTTTCTTATCGTTCTTTTCAAATGAACGCTTACTATCGATATTCACCTGATCGGTGGAAATAAGGGACCAAATATCAATATGTTCTCCATGTCTAATCTTTTATCTTGTTTCCCCAACCAATACCCAAAAGAGCCACTCCACAAAAAACAGAATCCCTAAAAAATAAGCCTTGAACCAAACAGTCCACCCCAGGCTGAGGATGAGATTCCCCACCTTGTACTAAAGGTGGATTACTTTGCCCATGTTTTTGTTCTAAACCTGCTAGAACATTTCTCAAAACAGAAACTCAATCTTTATTTGAATTTTGTGTATGAAGTGGTGTGGACCATGCCCGTAGCATGGGACACTCACTCTCCATACGACTTCTGATCCACAACCTAGGTGATGCACCGGCAGGTTCCACGTGTTGTAAATCCAGCTCTGTCCTCTGTGTATCAACCCCATGTGCTGACCATACAGAAACTCCAGGCACAGCAAAACGATCACTCCTGTAATGACGAGAGACCATGTGCTGCTTGTTTTCTCCTTCAGGCGCAGAGGCCGAAGCGCTGGACTGCGATGACGAAACAGCTGTCAGATGGTAATCTCTCTCTTCCAACATGTCGTCTTTGACTGACCCTGTAACATACCTGTCTGACACTTCGCATCTGAGCCAGCATATCCACACTCCTGCTGTGACCTGCAAAAGAATAATCCGAAACTGCTTCCACAATAACATCGTCTGTGCGGTGAGAACGGCCGACACCGTGTTCATCCCTCACAGCTCTATCATGCTCTTTCATGTATGCTTCATCCCTGTATCTATTTGTTGGCCGTACTCTAATATCTTCCCTGCAGCATCTATGTTCCCTGTCAGGTCCATGTCTCCTAATACTTCGTCCTGGGTGTGCCTGTCCTTTCAACCTCTGCCTGGCTATGGCAGTAAACGCCCCTACCTCCTACACTCTGTTGTTCCATGTGCTGGATGTCCTCTCTGCTTTTCTCCGGAGACCTGTGTTTCATCACAACCGCAGCCTCCTGTGATTCTCTTCTCAGTCTGTGTCCCGGACACTGAGTTGCACGCTAACTGATGTCGTCATTGAGAAAAACATGCATGTGTCTTTTTATATAGTGTATATAAACTTCTGGTTTCAAAAGTATGTGCAGAAGCCTGGGGCCAGGCAATCTCTGCTCCCTCTCACTGATGCTCCCGCAGAAGCTTCAAGCTAGAGCTGCTCTGCTATCAAGGCTCTCAGTGGCTCCTCGCTTCATCTGGTAGAAGCAGCCTCTTCACAAATGGTAAGACGGTACCGTCGGGGCTGGGGCTGAAAACCTATTTACAATCGTGGCTCAGTTCCCATATCAATTCCTGCTCTTTTGTCACCTCTGTTTGGGGGGCAAGACACAAACAACCATAGGGCCAGATGTGTCCCGCGGGCCAGCATTGGCCCACAGGTTGACCAGACTGATTTTCCGTCAATCTGATTTTCACGGATTTACAAAATGGAGAAGGAGGAGAACCTTTTTTTTCTCTCCGTGTTAAAAAAAAAATAAAAAATTGATGCCACTCTAATCAACATAACTGGAGCGTTTTTCTCAGATGCGGAGAAAATGGTTATACGACCCTACCTTGAGCCAGAGACCAGGAGAAACTTCTACAAGGTGCCCCAAATCAATAACAGAGCCGAACCCCTGGGACTCAGCTCAGGCAGAGAAATGAGGCTGTAAGGGGCAAACTAGGTGTGCCAAGGGGGGGACACAGTAATATACAGTAATCGCTCCTCTCTGTACACCTCGTACACACATGGCTCTGCTCTGTACACCTCGTACACACATGGCTCCGCACACCTCGTACACACGCAGTTCCGCTCCGCACACCTCATACACACGCAGCTCCGCTCGGCACACCTCATACACACTCGGTTCCACTCTGTACACTTTGTACACGCAGCTCCGCTCAGTACACCTCGTACACATGGCTCAGCTCCGTACACCCCGTACACACTCCGCTCCGTACACCTCGTACATGCAGCTCAGCTCCGTACACCTCGTACACACGGCTCCTCTCCGTACACCTCGTACACAGACGGCTCTGCTCCGAACACCTCATACACGCACGGCTCCGCTCCGTACACCTCGTACACACACGGCTCCGCTCTGTACACCTCGTACACACACGGCTCCGCTCCGTACACCTCGTACACACATGGCTCCACTCTGTACACCTCGTACACACATGGCTCCGCACACCTCGTACACACACAGTTCCGCTCCGCACACCTCGTACACACGCAGCTCCGCTCCGCACACCTCGTACACACTCGGCTCCACTCTGTACACTTTGTACACGCAGCTCCGCTCAGTACACCTCGTACACATGGCTCAGCTCCGTACACCCCGTACACACTCCGCTCCGTACACCTCGTACACACAGCTCAGCTCCGTACACCTCGTACACATACGGCTCTGCTCCGAACACCTCATACACACACGCTCCGCTCCGTACACCTCGTACACACGGCTCCGCTCCGTACACCCCGTACACACTCCGCTCCGTACACCTCGTACACACAGCTCAGCTCCGTACACCTCGTACACACGGCTCCTCTCCGTACACCTCGTACACATACGGCTCTGCTCCGAACACCTCATACACACAGCTCCGCTCCGTACACCTCGTACACACGGCTCCGCTCCGTACACCCATACACACACAGCTCCGCTCCGTACACCTCGTCACACACAGCTCCACTCTGTACACTTTGTACACGCAGCTCCGCTCAGTACACCTCGTACACATGGCTCAGCTCCGTACACCCCGTACACACTCCGCTCCGTACACCTCGTACACACAGCTCCTCTCCGTACACCTCGTACACATACGGCTCTGCTCCGAACACCTCATACACACACGGCTCCGCTCCGTACACCTCGTACACACGGCTCCGCTCCGTACACCCGTACACACTCCGCTCCGTACACCTCGTACACACAGCTCAGCTCCGTACACCTCGTACACACGGCTCCTCTCCGTACACCTCGTACACATACGGCTCTGCTCCGAACACCTCATACACACACGGCTCCGCTCCGTACACCTCGTACACACGCTCCCGCTCCGTACACCTCATACACACACAGCTCCGCTCCGTACACCTCGTACACACACGGCTCCGCTCCGTACACCTCGTACGTACACACACACGGCTCTGCTCCGTACACCTGTACACACACGCTCTGCTACATACACCCTGTAAACCCCTCCTGACCCCACACATAAACTTCCCCTCATCCAGCACCATGACAACCAGCACAGCACAGTCCTGCATCCACTGAGGTCCCTGATCATGTGACCCCTGACTCCTCCCCTCCTGTGACCTCATCACAGGTCCTGTGCACAGAACAGTATATATGTGGTGTGCGGCTCTGCAGGTGGAGGTAGGTGCTGGAGATTCCCCATTACTGGGCACAGAACAGCCATATATGTGGAGTGCGGCTCTGCAGGTGGAGGTAGGTGCTGGAGATTCCCCATTACTGGGCACAGAACAGCCATATATGTGGTGTGCGGCTCTGCAGGTGGAGGTAGGTGCTGGAGATTCCCATTACTGGGTACAGAACAGCCATATATGTGGTGTGCGGCTCTGCAGGTGGAGGTAGGTGCTGGAGATCCCCATTACTGGGCACAGAACAGCCATATATGTGGAGTGCGGCTCTGCAGGTGGAGGTAGGTGCTGGAGATTCCCCATTACTGGGCACAGAACAGCCATAATGTGGATGTGCGGCTCTGCAGGTGGAGGTAGGTGCTGGAGATTCCCATTACTGGGCACAGAACAGCCATATATGTGGATGTGCGGCTCTGCAGGTGGAGGTAGGTGCTGGAGATTCCCATTACTGGGCACAGAACAGCCATATATGTGGGTGCGGCTCTGCAGTGGAGGTAGGTGCTGGAGATTCCCCATTACTGGGCACAGAACAGCCATATATGTGGGTGCGGCTCTGCAGGTGGAGGTAGGTGCTGGAGATTCCCCATTACTGGGCACAGAACAGCCATATATGTGGAGTGCGGCTCTGCAGGTAGGTGCTGGAGATTCCCCATTACTGGGCACAGAACAGCCATATATGTGGTGTGCGGCTCTGCAGGTGGAGGTAGGTGCTGGAGATTCCCCATTACTGGGCACAGAACAGCCATATATGTGGAGTGCGCTCTGCAGGTGGAGGTAGGTGCTGGAGATTCCCCATTACTGGGCACAGAACAGCCATATATGTGGGTGCGGCTCTGCGGGTGGAGGTAGGTGCTGGAGATTCCCCATTACTAGGCACAGAACAGCCATATATGTGGTGTGCGGCTCTGCAGGTGGAGGTAGGTGCTGGAGAGTCCCCATTACTGGGCGAGGACATTAACCCCTTCAGCATTGAGACTATTTTTCTTGCCATTTTATAAGAATCATGACGATTTTATTCCCTTTCATATCATAGACCCAACTAAGGAAAACAGGAAGTGAGGAAAGAGTATTCCTCACACAGTACCGCCATCCCCACACACCCACATTGATAGTACCAGTTGCCCCCCACAATATAGCACCACCCACCCTCTAGTATATATACTCCCTTCCCCCTCTCCTGGTGCAGATACATGTGACCCCGGGACACAGCACCGACCTCCTGGATCAGTTCCCAGGTCTGGAGATGTGGCCTGGGGGCTGGTGCTATAGATGTATGAGGGGCTGTTATCTGCGGTATGAGCTGTACGCATACCTCTCAACTTTTGAAGACAGGAAAGAGGGACAAAGGCTGCAGCAGATTTTAGACCACACCCATTTCACAACTAATACCCATGTCCACACCCATTTAGCACTGCTGATCACACTGACTGGTACTGAGGGCACAGTGGCTGGTACTGTGGGCACACTGACTGGTACTGAGGAAAAGAAAGAACAGAGAGAGAAAAAAGAAAACAGAGAAAGAAAGAACAAAGAAAGGAAAGAAAGAAAACAGAGAGAAAGAGGGGACAGAAAAAAAGAACAGAGAGAGAGAGAGAAAAAAGGCGGAAAGAAAGAACAGAGAGTGAGAGAGAAAGAAAGAAAAAGAACAGAGAGAAAGGAAAGAAAGAACACAGAGAAAGAAAGATGGGGAAAGAAGAAAGAACACAGAGAAAGAAAGATGGGAAAGAAAGAGAACAGAGAGAGAAAGAAAGACCAGAGAGAAAGAAAGAGGGGAAAGAAAAAGAACAGAGAGAGAAAGAAAGAACAGAGAGAGAGAAAGAAAAAAAGGATTAGAGAAAAAGACAGAGAAAGAAACAGAGATAGAAAGAAATAAAGAGGGAAAAGAAAGAACAGATAGAGAAAGAAAGATGGGAAAGAAAAGAACAGAGAGAGAAAGAAAGACCAGAGAGAAAGAAAGAGGGGAAAGAAAAAGAACAGAAGAGAAAGAAAGAAAGGAAAGAACAGAGAGAGAGAAAGAAAAAAAAGGATTAGAGAAAAAGAACAGAGAAAGAAAGAAAGAGAGAGAAAGAAAGAGAACAGAGATAGAAAGAAATAAAGAGGGGAAAGAAAGAACAGATAGAGAAAGAAAGATGGGAAAGAAAGAGAACAGAGAGAGAAAGAAAGACCAGAGAGAAAGAAAGAGGGGAAAGAAAAAGAACAGAGAGAGAAAGAAAGAACAGAGAGAGAGAAAGAAAAAAAGGATTAGAGAAAAAGACAGAGAAAGAAAGAACAGAGATAGAAAGAAATAAAGAGGGAAAAGAAAGAACAGATAGAGAAAGAAAGATGGGAAAGAAAGACCAGAGAGAAAGAAAGAGGGGAAAGAAAAAGAACAGAGAGAGAAAGAAAGAACAGAGAGAGAGAAAGAAAAAAAGATTAGAGAAAAAGACAGAGAAAGAAAGAACAGAGATAGAAAGAAATAAAGAGGGAAAAGAAAGAACAGATAGAGAAAGAAAGATGAGGAAAGAAAGAAAACAGAGAGAGAAAGAAAGAGGGGAAAGAAAAAGAACAGAGAGAAAGAAAGAAAGGAAAGAACAGAGAGAGAGAAAGAAAAAAAAGGATTAGAGAAAAAGAACAGAGAAAGAAAGAACAGAGAGAGAAAGAAAGAGAACAGAGATAGAAAGAAATAAAGAGGGGAAAGAAAGAACAGATAGAGAAAGAAAGATGGGAAAGAAAGAGAACAGAGAGAGAAAGAAAGATGGGAAAGAAAGAGAACAGAGAGAGAAAGAAAGACCAGAGAGAAAGAAAGAGGGGAAAGAAAAAGAACAGAGAGAAAGAAAGAAAGGAAAGAACAGAGAGAGAGAAAGAAAAAAGGATTAGAGAAAAAGAACAGAGAAAGAAAGAAAGAGAACAGAGATAGAAAGAAATAAAGAGGGGAAAGAAAGAACAGATAGAGAAAGAAAGATGGGAAAGAAAGAGAAGAGAGAGAGAAAAAAAACAGAAAGAAAGGGGAAAGAAAAAGAACAGAGAGAAAAAGAAAGAAAGAACAGAGAGCGAGAAAGAAAGGGGAAAGAAAGAAAAAACAGATAGAAAGAAAGGGGAAAGAAAGAACAGAGAAAGAAAAAGAACAGAGAGAGAAAGAAAGATGAGAAAGAACAGAGACAGAGAAAGAAACAAAGAGAAAGAAATAGAGATCTAAGAAGATACTATAGCAGCCCGGCTCCCATTGTAGTGCCCACCTGAGCCTCCCGGTGCAGGGCATTTCATGATCCACTCACATGGCCGACATCCCCGATTCCAAGGTGATCCCGCTGTCCGTGCTGTCGGAGGAGGACACGGTGATGGATCTGAAGCATTCCCTGAAGTGCTTCCATGGTTCCGTCACAATCTCCTCCCGAAATTACCTCATTTCCGGTCAGCTTCCAGCACGTCACTTCCGGTGGAACGTCACGTGCAAATTTTAAAGTGCTCCTCGGGACTCCGCCGTGTACTCCTGTGTCCATGGGAAAAGTAAGCTCCCAGCCGGAGCAGTGGGTAGACTATAAAAATCGGGACAGTCCCGCTGGATCTGGGACGGTTGAAAGGTATGAATGCTCCCCACCATACACCTTGTACACGCACAGCTCTGCACACCTCAAACACACATGGTTCCACTTTGTATGCCTCATACACGGTTTCGCTCCGTACACCTCGCGCACACAAGGCTCTACTCAGTACACACACGGCTTCACTATGTAAACCTCGTACACATGCGGCTCCGCTCTGTACACCTCGCGCACACACGGCTCCACTCAGTACACACATGGCTCCATTCCGTAAATCTCGTACACATGTGGCTCTGCTCCGTACACCTCGCACACACACGGCTCCACTCTGTACACCTGACTGGTACTGAGGGCACAGTGGCTGGTAGTGTGGGCACACTGACTGGTACTGAGGAAAAGAAAGAACAGAGAGAAAGAAAGAACAAGAGAGAGAAAGATGGGACAGAAAAAAAGAACAGAGAGAGAGAAAAAAGGCGGAAAGAAAGAACAGAGAGGGAGAGAGAAAGAAAGAAAAAGAACAGAGAGAAAGAAGGAAAGAAAGAAAGATGGGAAAGAAAGAGAACAGAGAGAGAAAGAAAGGGGAAAGAAAAAGAACAGAGAGAAAGAAAGAGGGGAAAGAAAAAGAACAGAGAGAAAGAAGGAAAGAAAGAACAGAGAAGAAAGATGGGAAAGAAAGAGAACAGAGAGAGAAAGAAAGACCAGAGAGAAAGAAAGAAAGAGGGGAAAGAACAGAGAGAGAGAAAGAAAGAGGAAAGAACAGAGAGAGAAAGAAAAAAGGATTAGAGAAAAAGAATAGAGAAAGAAAGAACAGAGAGAGAAAGAAAGAGAACAGAGATAGAAATAAAGAGGGGAAAGAAAGATCAGAGAGAGAAAGAAAGATGGGAAAGAAAGAACAGAGAGAGAAAGAAAGAACAGAGAAAGAAAGAGGGGAAAGAAAAAGAACAGAGAGCGAGAAAGAAAGGGGAAAGAAAGAAAAAACAGAAAGAAGATTTGTTTGTGCCAAATGTATTTTGAAACATTTTATCACCAGTTTTTTCTGGTATTTTTCATGTAATTTAGGGAAACGTAAAGATAAAATCCAAGAAAAACATCATATCCAGAATACAAAAATATAAAATATAGATTTTGGCATCAGATATCTCCTGTCTTGTTGTTCTCACAAGCCAGCTTTTATAAAGGCCTCCAATTTCTGTGTGTGAATCAGACATGAGATCTAACGTGAGAGAACATTACACTGCGGGGAAGACTGGAAAAATTCATATAGACGGCCGGTGGTGATGGAGTCAGTGACGGACTCTGACAAAATATGTTTCTAGAGCCGTAGTAGAAGATGAAGATGTCGTCCTCATCATGAAGTAGTTATTTCTCCTGTCACTTGTAATGAATATCTCCTGCAGTATTACTAATGCCGATTCCAGTGTCGGTAAATGAGAGGAGAATTAGCGTTATGGAAGATGAGTCTATGAGAAACGTATTCAGATGCCGACTCCGAGGAAGAAACTGCTTGTTGTCTGTGGTCTAAAATGTACAGGATTTATTAGTAGATGTAAAGAAAAAAAACTAAATATTGGAAAATAATAAAGCTCCTGATATGTTTCCCTTATTATCTCCAGTAATTGTATTATTACACGGGATTCTTTATGATGTTACATCGGCTCATCTTCTCATTCAGGTCTCTACAATATCGGATCCTCTCAATGAAGATCTTTTATATGAGAGAAATTTCCTGATTTACCCAAAAAAGAATGAATATGGACAGGGACAAGATGGCGGACAGGATATTACACCTCACCCTAGAGATCCTCTTCCGGCTTACTGGAGAGGTGAGAGATTCTGATGACGTCACATTACATCATTCTTATCTATGGGAATAACAGATGGACAGAACTGGAGAGGTGAGGACTCTGGAAATGTCTGTAGGGAGATTTATTAATGTGTCTCCCATAACCAGGATTACACAGTAGTGAAGAAGACCTCTAATGAGCCCTGTCAGGACCCTGTGTTTGAGGGATGGAGAAGACCCCTGAGTCCATTCATAAGGCCTTCACCTAACCCCCTGATACATGAGGACATGAATGACCAGAAGATCCTACACCTCGCCTACGAGATAATGGAGCTTCTGACTGGAGAGGTGACACTGCTGGGAATGCTGGGACATTATACAGTAACCCTTTGAAGGGATCGGGGGGATGACAGTATTATTGTATGTGTCAGGTTCCTGTAAGGTGTCACGATGTTACTGTCTATTTCTCCGTGGAGGAGTGGGAGTATTTAGAAGAGCACAAAGATCTGTACAAGGACGTCATGATGGAGGTTCCCCAGCCCCTCACATCACCAGGTAATAGACAGGACTAAATACACACGGCCTATAATGATCTGTGTGTAAAGAATGAATTCAGTCCCTGTATGTGTTTCCTATAGTTCTATCCAGTAAGAGGACAACACCAGAGAGATGTCCCCGTCCTCTTCTTCCCCAGGAATGTAAACAAGAAGATCCCAATGTTCCTCAGGATCATCAGGTAGATGGAGAGAAGGTGTCAGGAGATCTCCCCTATGATGTGTAGACGGCTGTGAAGATCTTGTGCTCAGTCTTGTTTTATCCACCAGTTTTATACTTGTGTAATGAGAACGGTGGAGATGGCAGGATTAGAGCTGATCATAGATGTGACTTCTCCATCTGACTGTGAATATTACAATATTTGTTTCAGGCTGAAGATCTGACCCATATTATTACTACAGAGAGATATGTGAGTGGTGATGAGTGGTGTAAAGAGGAGATTCTTACATGTGGACACTCAGGTGAGTAGTAACCACTAAATGCAGAGAAGTCACAGATTCTTCTCAGTCATCAGCTTTCATTGCTTTATCAGCTTTATCTGTTCCTTCACCCAAAACTTGCAAATTAATTTGGGCATTGAAATCCCTTTTCCATGGAGCTTACAACCTTGAGGAGCCACCTGTCTCCTGGAATAAAACTTTTACCCTTAACTGCTAAGATCTGTAAACTATAAAACCAAATGACCGCATATGTAGAATGTGCTGACAAGTTAGAAAATCACTTGCAGAAAAATATTATGATGGGCCTGTAAGAGAAAGTGGAGGGTAATGATGGTGTTGGCTTCCTAGAACCCTGATATCTTATTGGATGAATCTACCTTCTCTCCCTTCTGTGCTGCTGAATGTGCTCATATGGCCATACAGGACCAGGTCCAGTCTTTCTGGCCACTCTTCACTTTTATGATCGACAACAATAAATGCAGTGAGGGTCTAGTGTAAATTTCTCTACAAGAACTGAGTTTTCCTTTATCTTAAATTTTCAATTTCTTAAAAAAATGACGACAAACAGTATTGTGATACATAAAAACATTCCACCTGTGCCACGATATATCTCTAATTTGTGGGTTGCTGATGGCTGTAATATATATTTATTCACGCCTGCAGGAGATGAGTTGGCACGGCTCGAGCCCTGGTTTCATGGATTCACTCCACGTCATGAATTACATTATGTTTTCAATCCTAATAAATTCAGATTACTGCATAATCTCTCCTGAATGGGGAACATTCATACTTTCTCTACTCTTCTGGTCCGGACTCATAGTAGCTTGAATGGTCTACCATAAAGGAGTGCAACTGGTATAAGTTAGAGCTCTCCTCCCAAACAAATGTTATTGTTGGGGTTGTCACATTTTTTTTAATTCTTTTTCTCAGTTTTTTTACAGGTTCATTCTGTATATGTTTGACTGTGGTGGGAGCACCCTGCCTCACGTATTTAAAAATTTGCTGTAGCCGGTTTTGTATTCCTAATCAGGCCTTATTTTTTTATGTGGAGATAACTTTGAATGCTTCTCGTGATTGTGAAATATTTTTTTCTGTGCCACTTTGTACTTTATGTTCCTGGAATCTGAGGGGTATACATGACTTAGGATAAAAGCCAAACCAGAATCTCAATTTGCAGCCATGTTGTTTTGGGGTGTTGCCCCTTGTCAGTGCAAAGTATTAGATCTGATTTGGTTGTAGGAGAAGCTTCAGACTAGAATCTAAGTGGAAATGTTTCTCCTTGTGGAGAGTGACATGGCAGAGTGTGGAGGCTTATAAGCCATGCAGTGCTCCCTGGGAAAGTAAATATTCAAATTGCCTCATCAGAGAAGAAAAGAACAAGTACTCTAGTGTCACTTATTGGAACAAACTTTATGTTTCTGGTAATTTTAGGTTGATACATTTTCTGTTTATTTTTTTAAAATACCTGAAACTTGCCAAATAACAATTTAGAAAGATTTGTAACTTTCAAACTTTAACCCTTTCACGACCTTGGACGTATTCATACGTAATGGTTGGCTGGTACTTACCGACCTTGGAAGTATGGATATGTTATGGCGATTTTGTGCGAACACAGGCTGTTAGTTCGTGGTCGCCGCTGACACCCCGCACTCAGTGCAGGAGCTGTGCCCGCAGTGCTCCCAGCACCTTGGCCACCTACACATGTGGTCAAAATTGTTGGTACCCTTCGTTTAATGACAGAAAAACCCACAATGGTGACAGAAATAACTTGAATTTGACAAAAGTAATAATAAATCAAACATCTATGAAAATTATCAAATAAAAGTCAGACATTGCTTTTCAACCATGCTTCCACAGAATTAAAAAAAAAAATAAAACTCATGAGATAGGCCTGGATAGAAATTATGGTACCCTTAACTTAAAATTTTGTTGCACAACCTTTTGAGGCAATCTCTGCAATCAAACGATTCCTGTAACTGTCAATTAGACTTCTGCACCTCTCGACAGGTATTTTGGCCCACTCCTCAAGAGCAAACTGCTCAGTTGTCTCGTTTTGAAGTTGCCTTTCCTAATGCTCTATAGGATTTAGGTCAGTGCTCATAGAAGGCCACTTCAGAATAGCCCAATGTTTTCCTCTTAGCCATTCTTGGGTGTTTTTAGCTGTGTGTCTTGGGTCATTATCCTGTTGCAAGACCCATAACCTGCGACTGAGACCAAGCTTTCTGACACTGGGCAGCACATTTCTCTCTAAAATCCCTTGATAGTCTTGAGATTTCATTGTACCTTGCACAGCTTCTAGACACCCTGCACCAGATGCAGCAAAGCAGCCCCAGAACATAACAGAGCCTCCTCCATGTTTCACAGTATGGACACTGTTCTTTTCTTGATATGCTTAATTTTTCTGTCTGTGAACATAGAGATGATGTTCCTTGTGTAGTGCTGCGGTGTCCACATTGTGCAGGAATGAGGCAGTGACCCAAGCAAGTTCAAAAACAAAATGTGTTTAATGTCCAAAAAACTCACACAGTGCACAGTAAGCTGTATCCTCCAGATCGCATACGGAAAAATCAAAAGACAGTCCGGCACCCAGTTACCGTGAGTGACCGCACCTCCGTGTACGCAGGGTGTGCCAGACCTTTTGGCTCCGCTGGCCTGTATTACCTCACACAGAGAGTGCTCTGCAGACCAACTGCTCGGTCTGCTTGCAAGCCAACACTGACACACCCAAAACCCCATACTACAGGGTTTAAACAGGAATCTGTGACCATGGCCACTTGTAAGACCCGGCCCTGGAGTGGAGCGACCCGCCCCACTACCATCCTGTAGATCGCTCCAAAAATAAAAGCCCATTCCAGGTTTTTACTAAATAATGCCTTGGCCAAATAACCTGACCAGGTCCATGCTCACTTTTATCTCTACCTTGTGACACAAGGCACTCGTCCTCATCCTGGGGGACACATAGCGACCATCGCATATGACACCGGTCACTGCCTCACATACCTTCCCCCTGTTCAAACTTGTGGGGTTGAACTTTCGTCACCATACTGTCAGGGACACCGCACTGCACTTGCTTACTGAGCCAGTGCGTGTGTCCTGAGTAAACCAACTGTGCCCAAAGATACCTGTGGAGCGGAGCAGCAGCAGGGAAGACGTGTACTTCAGACAACCAGGACCTGAAGCAGGTGACTGCCAAGGGTGGAGCCGGACACAGGTCTCTCAGAGGAAGCCATAACAGATAGAGAATGCTTCAGGCCAGATAACCTGAAGCACATGACTGCTGAGGGGGCGTGGCCTAAGCTCCGGAGATCTAGGAGGTGAAGGAAAACTCCTAGAAGGGTAACTATGAGGCAAAGTTACCAAGGGGCATAGACAGAACGGATACTCAGGATATAGCCAAGAGGTCATACACGGAGAGGGCGACGAAGAACAAGAGGAGCAGGCAGAGCGTAATCAGAAATTAGCCAAGCAGACACGGCCGGTGAGAGGTGAGGAGAGAGGAATTCAAGATGGCGCTGCACAGCAACGTGGGCTGGCAGCCAGCAGGCGTGCGGAGGCGAGGAGGAGGGAGACAGCAGCCAGGCTGCAGAAATATGTGCGATCCCACACCAATGGCTCTCATACACACTGCCAGCAAGTAAAAGCTGGATTAGAGAGAGATGCGGGACAGATGGAGATGGAAGGCTCCCAGGAGACGCAGGGGGCAGGGGACGTCATAAAGTCTCAGGCTGGGGAACATATCCAGGATCCTGTGCTCAAGGCCACTGCAGAACAGGCTGATAATCCTCCCACCCTCACTGATGTTCTGAATGCTGTGTCAAAGGGGAACGCAGCGCTGGCCCTGCAGATGAAAGACATTAAAGATGAGTTGAGGAATGTGAGGCAGGACATTAGATCCCTAAATGACAGAACCACTGAGCTGGAGGAGAGACAGAGTGAGGTGGAGGATGTATTATGGCCTGTCAGAACACAAGTTGAACAATACGGCAAAGTAATAGAAGCACTCAGAGCCAAGCAGGATGACTTGGAAAATCGGATGCGCCCCAATAATGTGCGTATAGTGGGGGTCCCAGAAAAGGCAGAAGGAAATGGAGCTGTGGAATATTTTGAGGATTGGATTCGCAAATCGTTAGGGAATAATGTGCTGTCCCCATTGTTTGCAATAGAAAGAGCCCATAGGGTCCCCACTAAACCTCAGCCGCCTGGGGCACAGCCACGCACTGTTTTGATCCGAATTCTTCATTATATGGATAGAAACGCCATCTTGAGAGAGGCCAGAGACATGACTGACCTAACCATAAATGGGCAACACATTTCTTTGTATCCGGATTTCTCCATTGAAGTTCAAAATAAATGACGGCAATTTCAAGATGTTAAACGCCAGTTGCAATCCTTAAAGGTGCCTTACTCGATTCTGTACCCGGCCAAGCTGCGAGTGGCTGCTATGGGAGCTACCCATTTTTTCCAGTCTCCGAGGGATGCAAGGGATTGGCTGGATAAGAATGAGAAAACATTGCGTCATTCAAAGACTTGAGTCTGTTTATCCTTATGTATGATTTACTTCATGATAATGGATCTGCACTAAATGCCTTTTGGGAGTTTTTTCAAGATACCTCCCTCTGGATTGACTGTCGGCGGAGAAATGATGGATCTCCCCTTCTTTTCTCTTCCCTCCATTCTGCATTATGTCCATGAATATGCAAAAATATTTGGATAACGAGGACTTCGACAATATGAGGAGCAAACTGGGACTGTGGTATGGAGAGGGTTTGTTTTCTTTTCCCTTGTTTTTGTAGCTCCTGATTGCTGGCGGTGATAAGCTGCTAGCAACGCTTCCCTTTTTCTGGAGAGCTGACGGTTCATGGTCTGGACTCTCGTGCTAAGCGGAGAAGAAGACCCCCGGCCTCCAGTACTATGGTTAAATGGGGTATTGAATTAGTTGGGAAGGGGGGGTGGGCATGTTGGGAATTGTTTCTACTTTCTCTCAATTGTCTCTTGATGTATGGGGCTATTGCGGCTAGGTATATGCAAGAAATGCTTCCTCACGCTGCTCTATTGCTTTTATGTTTCATAAGCAGGTACTATGGCTCCAAACCTTAAAATATTGACGTGGAATGTCCGGGCCTGAACGAGCCGACTAAGCGTAAAGCAGTGCTTGACTATGTAAAATCTTCGCAGGCGGAAGTGATATGTTTGCAGGAAACACATATGACAAAGGATAGACTTCAATCTATGCGTCCTCGATGGGTTGGGAAGTGTTTTCATTCCACCTTTTCCACTTATTCTAGGGGAGTGAGTGTGCTGTTTAGAAAAAATACTACGTTCTGTGAATCTGATTCCAAAATAGACGTGGATGGTCGGTTTGTATGTTTGAGGGGCAGATTGAATTAAATAGAATGTTTGATTGTAGCTCTTTATGTCCCTCCTCCGTACTCTGGAACAGTGTTGAAGGAGAGTCTTCGGTTTGTGGAGAGACATCCAGGAGTCCCGACGATAATACTGGGTGATTTTAAAAATGTACTGGATAACACATTAGATAGATCGCAGGGGTCAGGGGGACCATTGAGAGATCAGACACCCTTTGGTAGATTGTTGGATGAGGTGGAACTGGTGGATTTATGGCGACAAGATAATCCACGAACAAGATTGTACTCATGCATGTCCCTCTCTCATGGCTCGCTGTCCAGGATTGATATGATACTGGGTAACCCACAGGCAGTTCGACTGTCCAGAGGAGTCGAGTATCAACCTAGAGCCTTGTCGAATCACTCCCCTTTTATGGAGACATTTAACTGGGAAAATGGCAGGAGGGGGGAACGGGCACCATGGTCGTTTAACGCATTCTGGTTACCTATTATTCAGGCAGGTGCAAGGATTCCTGACTTGATTAAATAATTTTTTGTTATTAATGAGGGTACAGCCCCCAGGGAAATAATATGGGATGCGTCTAAAGCCTACCTGAGAGGATTGTTGATCTCGGAAGTGAATAGAGATCTAGAGAATATGGGGAACTCCTACAGAAGGAAGTTATCTCTGCAGAACTGCAATACTTGAAAACTCCGTCTGATACACATTTTAAAGTATTAAAGGACGCGGAAAAAAGATCAGCCCGACATCTGCTAGCTACCCTGATCAAGACTCAATCCGGCCCTGCAATGGTGGCAGAGATAAAAAATAAAAACGGGGAGCTAGAAAGATCTTCTGGGGCAATTCAAGCAACTTTTAGTGAGTTTTTTGAGACATTATATAATTCGCAAGGGGGGTTCTCTGATGAGTTGCTGAGTAGCTTTTTGGGGACTACTAGTCTGCCTACTCTGCCGAAATCGGAAGCTGTTGGGCTGGAGGCACCAATTAGTCTGGAGGAATTAGAGGAGGCTCTATATTCTATGGCAGGGAATAAGACACCAGGGTCTGATGGGCTGCCTGTGGAGGTATATAAACAGTACTCAAATATAATACTTCCACAGCTGCTGAAGGTGATTGAAGCGGCTAGGGAAGATGGGCACTTGCCCCGGTCTTTGAATGAAGCAATCATAGTGGTGATCCCCAAGGCTGATAAGGATCCTTGTCTTCCAGAGTCATACCGACCTATCTCCCTTTTAAACGTTGATGTCAAGATTTTGGCAAAAATTCTGGCAATGCGGCTGTCTAGAGTAATATCTAGTATTATTCATCCAGATCAAACTGGTTTTATGCCGGAGAAATCGACTGCAATTAATATCCGTCGGTTGTATTTAAATCTACAGATGCCATCAAATGAAAAGCAACCTAGAGCAGTTGCATCTTTGGATGCTGCCAAAGCATTTGACAGCGTTGAATGGCCATACCTGTGGGCTATATTAGCCAAGATTGGCTTCCGTAAAAATTTTATTGCCTGGATACAGCTGCTGTATTCGAATCCAGAGGCCAAAATTAGAGTAAATGGGGAGATTTCAAATACAATTAACTTACACAGAGGTACCAGACAGGGGTGCCCCTTGTCACCCCTACAGTTTGCTCTGGCAATTGAGCCCTTGGCAGTAGTAGTTTGGGCGACACCTGAAATTAAAGGGTTTGAATATGAGTCTTTGCAAGAAAAAATAGCGTTGTATGCTGATGATATGCTTTTGTTTTTGGGAGATTGGCCGTTCTCTTTGAGGGTGGCAATGGAAGTCTTTGAATCCTTCGCAGCGATCTCTGGTCTACGTATTAACTGGGAGAAATCTTCAATTATGCCGGTGGGAGAGGCCCCTGAGAACTCCCCGGGATCGGCCGGACGCTTAAATGTAGTCAAAGAGTTTAAATACTTGGGAATCCATATTGGGCATAATATACAAGATTTTGAGTGTTTAAATATTACCCCGCTACTTGCTAAATTTCAGCAAAAAGTAAAGGACTGGTGCAGGTTACCACTGAGTATGGTGGGAAGGGAAAACCTAGTTAAAATGGTTCTCATGCCACAAGCTTTGTATGTCCTCCATAGTGCGCCCATTTGGATTCCTGGTCGAGTCTTTTATCAGATAAATAGAATATTTAGAGAGCTTATCTGGAAGAGGAGTGTTCCTAGAATTCGGTTGGAGGTTTTGCATAGATCTAAAGAACTGGGGGGCTTAGCGGTTCCTGACCTGTTTCTGTATTATCTTGCAGCGCAGTTGCAGCATTTTAGAGGATGGGGGGAGGATTCTTTTATGCGAAGTTCTTCAGGATGTATGCTTACATGTGTAGTGGGAAAGGACTTACTGGTGCAGGCGCTAGACTCGGGGCGGTTTCGTCAGGGTCGAGCTATCAATAGTCCGACAATGAAGTGCATGGACAAGGTATGGAACACGGCCAAAGAAATATTGGGTATACAGGGAGTCACGGGCATTCCCTGATTTGGAGAAACTTGACATGTACAGAGCTAAATAAATTGGAGGGTTTTGAGCTATGGGAGAGGAGAGGTATTAAACTAATATCACAGCTTTATTCAGAAGGTGAGTTTCGATCTGTTGAGGATCTTAAACAGACGTTTTCCATTCCCAATGCAAGATTTTTTCAATATCTCCAGCTGAGACATGCTTGTGAAACACAACAGCGACTCATTCCACTAGGTAACCCAGCCAAAACTCCGTTGTTGGATAGAGTAGTGGGTGGAGGAGGATCAAGAGGTATTATATCCATGATATATGCAACAATGTTGGAAAAGAAAGTGGCAAGCTTGGAGGCATTGAAGAATAAGTGGCAAGTTGATGTAGGTGATTTAACAGATGATGAATGGGAAGATGCATTGCAAGAAGTCACAAAAATCTCGGTTAGCGAGGCGCAGAGAGTGTTACATCTTTTTTTGCTTCATCGAGTTTATCGAACTCCTGTACAGCTGTTGAAAATGGGATATGTTAGAGAGGCTGATTGTTGGACGTGTGGAATGCCCAATGCGGAGCTGATACACATGACCTGGAACTGTCCCCGGCTACGTAGGTTTTGGGGAGATGTGACTGATTTACTTAATACTGTCTATCAATGTCAAATGGTACTAGACCCCAAAATGGCTCTCCTGGGTCGAGTGGAGAATTTGCCGCTCTCTGAGGGACACCAGCTGACAGTCCCACGAATATTATATCAAGCTCGTAAGAGAGTGGCGGCTCACTGGAAGGGATCTTCTGTACCTACAATGACGGAAGTTACTGATGCAGTTAATAATAACATAGATATGGAGAAATATGTGTACCAAAAGAGAAGAACAATTAAGAAATGGGAGGATATATGGGCGCCTTGGTTGGACACACCCGGGTTGGCTCCTTCTAGATTAAAATGGATGAGAGCGTTGGGGAGGATATAACTGGAGAACTCTGGCTGTGAGAGACCAAATGCATGGAGAGAGAAGAGAGTTTTTATTTGTCGGGTGAGGGTGGGGGGTAAGATGGGAGGGATTTTTGTGGGTCCTATTGTGTTTATGTAATACATTATTTGGGAATTATTCTGTATGTGATTACCTGTTTTTTTCAGTTTTTGAAAATGTTTAATAAAAAATTACCTGATAAAAAAAAAAGAAGAAATTAGCCAAGGGGTCGGACACACAGAGAGCGGCGAAGCACAAGAGGAGCAGGCAGAGAGTAATCAGAACGTAGCCAAGGGTCATACACAGAGGAAGCAGCAGAGTACAAAAGGGACAGGCAAAACTCGAAACAGGGACACAGCCAAATCAGAATCAGACAGACGAAACGTAGCACAGGCACAAAGCACTGGCACAAGCACAAAAGAATCAAACACACTCGGCCAAGGGTCAGAGTATAAGCGACAGAGAATGGCCCCACAATCAGGCTATAAAAAGCCTCCCAGAATCCTAGAGTGAGGCCATCCCGGTTAACCCTAAAACCACCTAATCCCAGAAACTCAGCAGACCATGACAGGGCATCCGCATTTCCCTGTGATTTCCCCGCCCGATGTTCCACTGAGAAACTGAAGTTTTGTAGGGACAGGAACCATCTGGTGACTTGGGCATTCCTCTCTTTTGCGTTTTTCATCAATACGAGGGGTGAATGGTCCGTTACCAAACGAAACTGACGCCCGAACAAATAGTAGCGTAGGGACTCCAAGGCCCATTTAATCGCCAAGCACTCCTTCTCCATTACGCTATAATTTTTCTCTGCCGGGGTCAGTTTCCTGCTCAAGTAGGTGACTAGATGCTCATCCCCGTTCACCTCTTGAGACAGCACCGCTCCTAGGCTTACCTCTGAGGCATCAGTTTGCACAGTAAAGGTTTTCTTGAAGTCAGGGCTGATGAGGACCGGCTGTCCACATAACGCCAACTTCAGGGACAGGAATGCTTCCTCCTCTTGAGGATTCCACCGGATCATCACCGTCTTCTTACCTTTTAACAAGTCCGCACAAAATTGGGTATAAACCGGTGCGGTAGTACCCAATGATACCAAGGAATGCCTTTATCTGTTTAGTAGTTAAGGGCTTGGGCCAGTTTTGAATGGCCTCAACCTTGTTTGAAATTGTAAAGAAATGGGGCATAAGCCCCTGCCAGCTCACCGACCACCACCGGAGCACGAACTGGAAGTCCAGACCAAGACATGCAGCAGGGGAAAAGTGAAGAGATCAGTTCAGCTTCTGGAAAATTGCAATGCTTTTTTCAATCCATAATAAAAATCTTCACAATACAGTGTCCTCCATAATTCCAAGACAGCAGATAGTTAGCACCACTAGCTAAACCAGCGACGCGTTTCGACCTCAAAGGGTCTATGATCAACCTTGTTTACCTGGGGCTTGATAACCCCGCGGCGATCACGTAGCCTGAATACTGGGCCTCCGTGAGACCTATCGCTCATTTCTTTGGGTTTGCTGTTACCCGTGCGAATCTAAGGCTATGTGCACACGTATCAGAATTTCCACGGCAATCCCACACCTCCCTGCCGCGGGAAATACGCATTTTATAGGTATGCCAATTCCTGCTAAAACTAGTGTTTTGCAAGCGTAATTAGCTTGCAGAATGCTAGCGTTTTCCAAGCGATCTGAAGCATCGCTTGGAAAACTGATTGACAGGTTGGTCACACGAGTTAAACATAGTGTTTGACTCGTGTGACCAACTTTTTACTTTTGATGCTGCCTATGCCGCATCAATAGTAAAAAGATCTAATGTTAAAAATAATTTAAAAAAAAAAATCGTGATGTTCTAACCTTCCGGCGGCCCCCGCAGCCTTCCTGGTCCTCGCGATGCTCCCGGCAACTCACGTTCCCAGTGATGCCTGGCGACAATGACCCCAGATGACGTAGCATCACGCGAGACTGCTACATCATCTGGGGTTATTGTCGCAAGGCATCACTGGGAACGGGAGTTGCCGGGAGCATCGCTGAGGAGTGGGAAAGCTTCAGGGGGCCGCCGGAAGGTGAGAATATCACGATTTTTTATTTTAATTATTGCTTTAACAGGGATATGGTACCCAGGGCCTGGAGGAGAGTCTCCTCTCCTCCAGGCCCTGGGTACCATCTGCACTTGAACCGCTTACTTTGCACATGGTGGGCATAGCCACATGCGGAAAGTAAGTGGTTCAATGCAATCCTATGGCGGCGGAATCGCCGTGATTCCGGAAAAAGAATGAACATGCTGCGTTTTTTTCCGCGATGCGTTTTTTTTGCGGAAGAAAATGCAGCATGTGCACAAAAATTGCCGAATGCATTCTGTTAATAGGATGCTTAATGCATGCGTTTTTACAGCGGAAAACCGCCGCAAAAACGCTAAAAAAACGCTCATAATCCTGACAGTGTGCACATAGCCTAAGAGACTCCAGCACTGCTTGTACCTGGGACAGATGGGTATCCCAGTCAATAATAAAGATGACTATGTCATCCAAATAGGCCGACGCGTAATCCCATCAGCCTCTGGAACGTGGCCGTAGCCCCATGTAACCCAAAAGGCAAGACGACATATTGGTAGAGACCCTCTGGTGTTATAAAAGCAGTCTTTTCTTTTGCTGACTCTGTTAAGGGAACCTGCCAGTAACCTTTTGTGAGATCCAGCATGGTGAAGTACTGGGCTTCCCCCAGTCTCTCAATTAGCTCTACTACCAGTGGCATGGGATAGAGGTCAAATTTTGACACTACATTTAACCTGAAGTCATTACAGAATCGTAATGACCCATCTGGTTTGGGGATTAGGACAATGGGGCTGGCCAACTCACTTCGGGACTCCTCAATGACTCCCAACTGGAGCATTTGCTTCACCTCGGCCGTGATGGCTTGCCTTTGGGCTTCTGGCACTCGGTACAGCTTCATCCGTACCCTTACCTGGGGCTCGGTGACAATGTCATGTTGTATCACCGAGTTTCGCCCCGGCAGTTCTGAGAATATGTCTGTATTCCTCTGCATGAGGGCCCGAGCCTCTCGCCACTGCTGTTTGGTGAGAGCATAATTTATTTTATAATCCCAAAACAATTTGATACTCATAAAAAATTCTTTTTTAAAAAAAATATTAAAATTAATACCAGTATTTTATTATAAAAAATGGATGAACACAACCATATTTAATAAAATATAAACTTTATTGAAGACAAAAAATAAAATTGAACATATACAATATATATATAAAAAATTATTGTTACAATTAGTGTGTGTGGGGCTTCATGTGTCCAAAATGATTGGTATTTAATTAATTTATTTGAATAATAACCTCCTCAAGTGCTAAAGAAAATTGTGCATATATACCAAAAATTGGTGAAAAAATAAAAAAAAAAAATATATACACGTATGATAACTATTGAATAATAATTTAAGTGCAACTAAAAAAATACATACATATATATAGATATATATATATATAGGTGCACCAAATTAATACACAAAAATTATAAGTATAACAATAAAAAGCATATAAATAAATCACAAAATGTGATAAAAAAATATTGAGTGAAAATCAGAAAAACGCATCTGGTGCCCAAACCATCAAATGAAAATATCAGTGCACATAAAGTGTATTATTGTTTCGACGAAGCAACTGCGAAACGTGCGTTGGAGTGGTGTGTGCTGGGGCAGTAGTGTGTCTTAACTGGTTGGTATCTCCTGCTTTTATTCATTTTGTGCACTATTGTTTTTTCTCTGGAGTTCACTGCTATTATAGCACATATTGTTGTGTGATTAATTAAGCGTTATTCAGCGTTACTTTTATTAAAAACAACACACCTTATGTGCATTGATATTTTCAATTGATGGTTTAGGCACTAGTGTGTTTTTTTCTCTGGAGTTCACTGATAATTTAGCACATGTTGTTGTGTGATTAATTTAGCGTTATTCAGTGTTATATATTTTTTCATTAATAATACACTTTATGTGCACTGATATTTTCATTTGATGGTTTGGGCACCAGATGCGTTTTTCTGATTTTCACTCATATTTTTTTATCACATTTTGTGATTTATTTATACGCTTTTTATTGTCACACTTATAATTTTTGTGTATTAATTTGGTGCACATATATATATATATATATATATATATATATATATATATATATGTGTGTGTTTTTTTAGTTGCACTTAAATTATTATTCAATAGTTATACGTGTAGTGTATATTTTTTTTATTTTTTATTTTTTCACCAATTTTTGGTATATATGCACAATTTTCTTTAGCACTTGAGGAGGTTATTATTCAAATAAATTAATTAAATACCAATCATTTTGGACACATGAAGCTCCACACACACTAATTGTAAACAATAATTTTTTATATATATATTGTATATGTTCAATTTTATTTTTTGTCTTCAATAAAGCTTTATATTTTATTAAATATGGTTGTGTTCATCCATTTTTTATAATAAAATACTGGTATTAATTTTAATAATTTTTAAAAAAAGAATTTTTTATGAGTATCAAATTGTTTTGGGATTATACATTTGTTTATTGATATTCATTAAAATATTGAATAGTGTCATTTCTGGTATTTCTTTTCTGTATAGGATTTTGCATAATTTATTTTAACCTGCCCCCCCTGCTGTGTCCTTGGCCAGTGCCAGAGGGACCCCTTTTGGTACGACCGGAGTCACCTCCGTGACCAAACATTCCCGATCCTTCCAGGCCTTTAGCAGGTTTACATGATACAATTGCTCAGGTTTCCTTTTCCTGGGTTGGTACACCCTATAATTTACTTCGCCTACCTTCCCACTTGGCCATGAGCTTACTCTCTGGGGTGTGCACGAGGACCAACACGCGATCTCCTTCTTTAAAGGTCCTGACTGTGGCCCTTTTTTATACATGCGGCTCTGAGCAGACTCCGCATCCAACAGATGCTCCTTAACTATGGGCCGCAATTCGATCCTGCATCCTTGCCACATGCTCGATGACATTTTATGTGGAGTGGGCTCCTGTTCCCATGTCTCCTTGGCTACATCCAGCAGTCCCCTCGGGTGCCTGCCATACAAGATCTCAAACGGGGAGAACCCTGTGGACGCCTGTGGTACCTCGCAGATGGCGAACATTAGATAGGGCAGTAACATGTCCCAATCCCTCCCATCCTTGGCGACCACCTTTTTGAGCATGGCTTGGAGGGTCCTATTAAACCGCTCCACCAACCCGTCAGTTTTTGGATGGTACACCGACGTCCGTAACTGTTTAATCTGGAGCAGCTTACATAGCTACCTGGTCACCTTAGACATAAAAGGAGTTCCCTGATCTCTAAGGATCTCCTTGGGTAGCCCAAGGCTACAAAACATGGCAAATAGTTCATGGGCTATTAGTTTAGCCAAGGTGTGGCAGAGTGGTATCGCATCTGGGTGCCAGGTGGCGTAGTCTACGACTACCAATATGTATTGGTGACCCCATGCGGATTTCACTATTGCTCTACCAGATCCATCGCAATTCACTCGAAAGGTACCTCTATAATGGGCAGAGGCACCAATGGACTCCGGTAGTTTGTGGTGGGTGAGGTCAGTTGGCACTCTGGACACGTGTCACAGTACCTTTGAACCTCAGCGTAGACACCTGGCCAGAAAAAACGTTGCAGTATGCGCTCCTGCGTCTTTCAGCAGCAGAATGGAAGGAAAGGAAACACACTAGTAATGACTAGTGGGGTAGGCGGAGCCCAGATAGGATTGACACCTCAGATTAAAAAGAGTGTTGACCGGCCCCTCCAGCTCGGGCTCCTCCTACTCCTGCTTCTTTAGTCTAAAATTTGAGGTCCAGAGGATAGGTCGCTGCTGGAAGCAGCTCCTCAGAAAACTTTATTATTTTTATCGGGCAAGAGACTTGGATCACCAGAAGTGGTCTAGAGGTCTCAGGGGTCTCAGCGCTGCTGGACCCCCACCTCTCCCTTGGCGATCTGTAATACCCTGTATGGTGGTCCCTGCAGTTTCACGCCGGCCCTGGGGGATGAGGATTGCTTCCCTGGCGGGGACGCAAACCGCACATCGGGGTCACTGCGTTCCCCGCCCGGGGGGGAAGCGATGGGCACAGCGCCACAAACCCCTGGGGGTCCCTGTGGCGCTCGGCTGGTGAGTACCGCATTTTTATGTGAATGTGTGTGTGCTGTCAGCGGCTGCTGCGGCAGCCGCTGGTACATGTATTAGATGACATGTTTGGTGACTGTATTTTATGTCCGCAGGCAGATACCTGCAGGACAGAGGAGAGCAGAGAGCGAGGAGTTCGCGCTCTTTTTTGAAGCCGGAGGGGGGCGTGGCTTCACGCTTCCCGCTCTTTTTGTGACAGGAATCCTCTGAGGAGACTGCAGCTTCACTGTCCTTCTCTTCCGGCTTCTCTCAGCGCGGCGGCCATTACAGAGGCTCCAGGCTCCTCATGCTCCACTCCTCCTGTTTAAGGTATACTTTCACCGAGGCCAGCTGGGTGAGTGAATATCATCACCCCACAGCGCAGAACCTATCTGTGTTCCAAGTGACAGATAGCGTTTATCTGCAGCCGCGTTCTCTTATAGAGACCTGGGACTCGCACACTCCTTTTATTTTATATAGGGAGTTGTGGGGAGTTGGCGGCATTAACCCCTATGAAGGGTTAACCCTTTCAGCAATAACCGCCGCAGGTTCTACCCGGTAGGGATCAGAACGCAGGAGGTTATTTATATACTGAGAGATAGCTGGGGTAACTCTCTTCTTTAAGAGCTTTAACCCTTCAGCGTACTTGCTCAGTCTGCTTAGTAACCACACTGTTTCCAGTTACTAACAGGGTTTGACCTGCCATTTACTGCTGACATGTCGGTTCAGGGTCCGGAAGGTGCGGACCATCTGCCAGATCCGCTACAGGATCAGTCGCAAGTATCTGATACGCAGACTTCGACGGCATCAAGCGCTGCGATTTACAGCGATACCAAATTAGATGCCATCGCTCAGTCAATTAATGGCTTGTCTGACCTTTTAGGTCAGTGGGTGTCAGCTAGATCCTCTCATGACAGGAAGCGGCGCAGGCCGGTGCCATCTTTTCCGCGTAGCGAATCAGAGGTATCTGATATGGAATGCGGACAGGGTTCTCCTTCAAACTCAGAAGGGGAGTTATCTGATTCGGATAAGGAGGATCGGCAGGGACATTCTTTCTCTCTTGTGAGCCGAACAGAGGCTTTAATTGAAGCTATGAGAGAGGCGTTACAGTTACCGGAGGAGGTAACTACACGGCCTGGTAAGTCGGGCCGCATGTACCAGGAGTACCATAAGTCGCAGTCAACATTACCGGCTCTGGAAGAGCTTAATACGGTAGTGGAGAAGGAACGTCTGTGTCCAGATAAACGTTTTCAAGGGACACGGTTCTTTGAAGCATTATATCCGTGTTCAACGGAATTGACGGATAATTGGATTCCTTCTCCTGAAGTGGATGTTGCTTTATCCCAGCTTAGTAAATCCTCATTGCTTCCGGTTAAAGGGAAAGCGAGTCTGCAAGAGCCGCTGGACAGAAAAACTGAGATGGCGGCGAAATCCATCTATGAAGCTGCAGGTCATGGATTCAGAGCAGTACTAGGATCCATGTGTGCTTCTAAGGCTTCCCTGTGCTGGTTGGTCCGTTTACGGAAGGCGTTGCAAAATAGATCTCCATTATCCGAGATAGATGAACTTCTCGATTTATTGGAGACTGCAGCCCGATATAGCTGTGATGCAGGTCTGGATACTGCGTCATTATTATCCAGGACGCAATCCTCAGCGGTCACAGTCAGAAGAGCACTGTGGCTTAGACAGTGGACCGGGGACGCGGTTTCCAAGCAGGGTTTACTGTCTTTAGCCTACAAGGGTGGTCAGCTATTTGGATCTGATCTCACAGAACTGATTGCCAAGGCAAAGGCTAAAGAAGCGGCTTTACCACAGCGAAGGGCTATGGCTTCTACGTCTGGCAGACCTAGTGCCGGTAATGGTCAGCGGTATTTTCGGTCTAGGGGACGATCCGGTCAGTCTTCTTGGGGATCGGGTCGTCCCTCTTTTTCGGGAAAGAAGTCTTCTCAGAAATCCCGCACCCCTTGGAAACAAAGTTTCCGTCAAGACAAGCGGGAAACTGACAAGAAGCCCGCCAAGGCAGACTGATGCCAGGTCGTCACTCGAGGGCTCTCGAGTGGGGGGTCGCCTGCTCCAATTCAAGGCGAATTGGATTTCCCGCGTTCCGGATTCCTGGGTAACGCGAGTTGTGTCGGCAGGCTATTTCATAGAGTTTTCTTCTCGACCCCCGGACAGTTTTTGCCAGTCTCGCATTCCGTCAGAGCCCGAGCTATTTGCCGCTCTGCTGCGAGAGGTGGAATTCCTTCTGCAGAAGGGTGTAGTAATACCGGTTCCGACAGAGGACCGGGGAAAAGGTTTTTATTCAAATCTCTTTGTGGTCCCCAAAAAAGAGGACAAATTTCGTCCTATTCTGGATCTCAAAAGATTGAATCAGCATGTCCACACCCAAAAATTCTGCATGGAGTCACTTCGCTCCGTTGTGGCAACCCTGTCGAAGAACGACTTTCTGGTGTCAATCGACATTCGCGACGCTTATTTGCATGTTCCCGTCGGAAGGGCTCACCAGCGCTTCCTTCGTTTTGCCATAGGTCAGGACCATTACCAATTTGTGGCCCTGCCATTCGGCTTGGCTTCAGCGCCCAGAGTTTTTACAAAAATTCTAGCGCCTCTCATGGCAATTCTTCGAAGACAGGGAGTTACGATTATTCCCTATCTGGACGACCTTTTGATTGTGGCGTCCTCAAAGGAGGAGGCGGTGACGGCTCGCAATCTATCCCTTCAGCTCCTGGAGGACTTCGGGTGGCTGGTCAATTGGGAGAAGTCGTCTCTGGAACCGTCGCAGTCAATCCTGTTTTTGGGGATGCATTTCGACACGGTACGGGCAGTGGTGTCCCTACCTCCAGACAAGCGGGCATGTCTCCTTCGACTTGTACAGACTATGAAGTCTTCGACAGCAATGTCCCTTCGGAAGTGTATGCGCCTTTTAGGTCTGATGGTGGCTTCCATGGAAGCGCTTCCTTTTGCCCAGTTTCATTCCAGAGCCCTCCAAAGGCTCATTCTGAGTCATTGGGATCGATCGCAGATTGCATTGGATCGCAGTATCCTCATCTCTCGCAGGGTGCGAGAGTCCCTAAGTTGGTGGTCACGTCCAGGAACGTTATCACTGGGGAAGTCTTTCCTTCCTCCGAGGTGGTCGGTCATAACCACCGATGCCAGCCTGACGGGCTGGGGGGGTGTCTGGAACGATCTCTGGGTTCAGGGAGTATGGTCATCGGAAGAGTCTGTTCTACCGATCAACATCTTGGAATTGAGGGCAATTTTCCTTTGCCTCCAACACTGGACAGTCCCTTTGAGCGGTCTACCAGTTCGAGTGCAGACAGACAACGCAACGGCGGTCGCGTATATCAACCACCAAGGCGGGACGAGGAGTTCCAGGCTCATGGTGGAAGTGTCTCGGATCCTGAATTGGGCAGAGTACCAGCCATCTCTGCGATTCACATTCCAGGAGTTCAGAATACCACGGCAGACTTCCTCAGTCGAGAGAAGATGGATCCCGGAGAATGGAGTCTTCATCCGGAGATCTTTGCTCTGCTGTGCTCCCTTTGGGGAGTTCCCCAAGTGGATTTGATGGCATCCAGGTCCAATGCCAAGTTGCCGACCTTCATGTCCAGGTACAAGGACCCGAAGGCTGTGGCGGTGGATGCTCTGGTGGCCCCGTGGGACCGATTCGAGCTAATCTATGTGTTTCCGCCGATATCCTTACTTCCTCTGGTGCTGCGTCGGATCAGACTGGAGAGAATCCCGCTATGTTGATAGCCCCAGATTGGCCAAGGAGGACGTGGTTCTCGACACTGGTGTCGCTTTTGGCAGCACCGCCATTTCCACTTCCTCTTCGCCCGGACCTGTTAACCCAGGGTCCTGTCCGTCATCCGGACTTGAAGTCTCTGCGTTTGACGGCGTGGCTCTTGAGACCGAAATACTGACCCGTAGAGGTTTTTCAGCCGAAGTCATTGCCACTCTGCGAGCTGCCAGAGGTCCGGCTACTACTAGAATTTACCACAAGACCTGGGAAGCCGCCTTCTCGTGGTGTTTGGGTTCGTCAAGGAACCCGAGGATTTTTTCCATTCCCAATCTGTTGGCTTTTCTACAGTACGGGCTGGACAAGGGTTTGGCAGTTAGCACCCTGAGGGGGCAGGTTTCTGCCCTGTCCCTGTTGTTCCGGAAAGTTATCGCCTCGCGTAGGGACGTGCGCTCCTTTTTTCGCGGGGTAACCCGTCAGTTTCCGCCGCGGAAGGCACCTGTGTCTCCTTGGCGGCTCAACCTTGTCCTGGAGGCTCTTCAGCATGGGCCTTTTGAGCCAATGGATTCTGCTAACCTTCTTTGCTTTCTTGGAAGGTTGCCTTCCTAGTCGCAGTCACTTCTTTGAGAAGGTTCTGAGTTGCGCTCTTTCTGCTCCTCCTTTCTGATTTTACCATGAGTAGTGTCGACAGGGCGCTTCACGAGTGTGTCGCATTTCCATGTTAACCAAGATATTGTTTTACCTTCACTTTGCCCGGGCCCGAGGAATGCAAAGGAATGGGTTTTGCACACATTGGATTTAGTGCGGGCCTTGAAGTTCTATTTGTCTGTTACTCAAGGTTTTAGAAAGTCAGACTCCTTGTTTGTGATTCCAGCAGGTTGTCGACGTGGTCAACGAGCTTCCAAGGACTCTATAGCTCGTTGGATTCGGTCAGCCATTTTGGAGGCTTACCGACTTAAATGCGAACCTTGCCCGATTAAGATTCGTACTCATTCCACAAGGGCTGTGGCCTCATCGTGGGCCTTTCATCAAGGGGCTTCGGCAGCTCAGCTCTGCCGAGCGGCGACTTGGCGATCCGTCCACACGTTTACAAAGTTTTATAAGGTGGACGTCAGTGCTTCCGCTGATGCGGCCTTAGGACGCAGGGTCCTACAGGCGGCTGTAGTATAAAGTTCTAGTTAACTTGTATTTGGCGCCTGTTGCGCATTTATCAAGGTTGTTGGGATTCTGCCTGTTTTTTCTTGGTTATATTCCCACCCTTAATTTTTGGACTGCTTTGGGACGTCCCACTAGTCATTACTAGTGTGTCTCCTTTCCTTCCATTCTGCTGCTGAAAGACGGATTTTGGTAAGAACTTACCTGTAAAATCCTTTTCAGCGAAGGAAGGAAAGGAGACACAGCACCCGCCCATGGCAGAAGTGTTTTGATGTGTTTTCAGATGCAGCGTGACCCTCTTCTGATAGCGATTATCTGGACTGAGGTTGACGCGCTACGGCTCCTTTCCAGCATTGCCAGCTCATTGCGGTGGTCAGGTCCAGTGATTAGTACCTGGAACTGTGTGGTTTTTTGCCTACATGCATGCATAACCTGTATTCTTGCTTTTTCTCTGAAGTCCTTCAGAAGGGGCTATGTTGCTCCGCTGGTGATATTTGCTCTTCCCTAAGCTTTTGTACGACTGAAGAAGCAGGAGTAGGAGGAGCCCGAGCTGGAGGGGCCGGTCAACACTCTTTTTAATCTGAGGTGTCAATCCTATCTGGGCTCCGCCTACCCCACTAGTCATTACTAGTGTGTCTCCTTTCCTTCCTTCGCTGAAAAGGATTTTACAGGTAAGTTCTTACCAAAATCCGTCTTTTTGGCCCCCAAATGCCCTCCCAGCATGTGAGTGTGAGCCATGTCGAGCACCGCCCGGGGCACTACCAGTTGTTCTACCACCTCACCCCGGATTTTATCAACCCTGTACAGTAACTCCTGGTTGATCACCATTCGTGGGAACTCCGTCTCCGCGCCCGGTTGCTGAGCCACTCCATTTACCTCGATTACTCTTTCCCGTGCCCAGGTCAAAGTGGAATCCTGGAGCTGAGCTGTCCCGAACTTACCAGAGGACATCTCCAGCTGAGGGATCGGTGGGGTCTCCTCGACCTCTCCTGCCAATACCTTTAAGGGGAACCTATCAGGATTACACTCTGTCCCTAGGCTGGCGACCCCTATGGCAGGTATCTCAACATCTTCTGGTTCTGCACCTGGCACAACATTTTCATCCTTCCCTGCCAATACCTCTAGGGGAACCTATCAGGATTACACTCTGTGCCTAGGTTGGCGACCCCTATGGCAGGTATCTCAATATCTTCTGTTTCTATGCCTGGCACAACCTTTACCGTGAGAGGGTTGATCCTGGTCTCCCACAGGGGCCAAAACAAGGGCAAGTCTCTCCCCAATACAGTCCTATATGGAAGAGTCTTTACCACTCCCACCACATGTCTTATTTCTCCACATGGGGTGGAAAACGTAACCTCCGCGGTTGGGTACTCTCGGAGTTCCCCATGTATGCATACCACCCCCACTTTCCGTCCATTGGGATTGTCCCCAGCAACCAGAGACCCATGAACCAGAGTCACTAAGTTCCCTGAGTCCAGGAGAGTGTCCTTCTCTTACCCATTAACGAGTACCTTGCACAGCTGGGGTTCGGTATCGGCAGTGCTTGTTTTGGCGGTGCAGACTGGCTGGGCGTACATCGACACACGGCGGGTATACCTGCAGTCCATGGGTTCAGCTGTCAGAGGGCAGTTGGCAGCCACATGTCCGTGCCCTTGGCACCGCCAACAGTTAATAATTGCACCACGAGAGAACCGTAGGGCCAATTTAGGGGACACGGGTCTGTTGTCATTCTCCTTCCGAAATATCCCCTCTGTACGGGCACGATCCGCATTGGTCCCAGTAGAGGGTCGGGGACTTTTCCCAGGCTGGCTGAGCCTTACGTGACAGGCACAGTGGAGCAGTTTCCCGTATTAAGTCCTGAGTGGCTCTATCAGTCCTACTACCTGGTTCAGAGTGCCCGGATCCCCTTGCCCCACCTAACGTTGTAAGGCTGCTGCCAGGGCCCTCACCAGCCAGTCGACCACCACCCGCTCTACCATCTGGAACGCGGTCAAGGTCTCAGGCTGGAGCCATTTTTTAACCAGTTGTAGTAAGTCATGAGAGTGAGACCGGGCAGGGCAGACTCGGAAAAAACCCACTGGAACACCCGTTGGGCCCGCACATATGTAATAACTCCCAGTCTGGCAAGAATCTCACCTCTCAGCTTCCCATAGTCCAGGGAATCATCCCGATTGAGGGCCAGGTAGGCCTTCTGTGTATCTCCCGTCAAGAAGTTGGACACCACTTCAGCCCACTGAGTCACCGGCAAGCTCTCCCGCTCCACAGTGCGTTCGAATATGGTAAGAAAGGCCTCCATGTCATCTTCAGGCATCATCTTCCTCAGCGCTGACTGGACCTTGTACCGGACCTCCGACTGGAATGCTGTCGCTGGTGGACCTGCCTCTCGCATAGCCACGATCTGCTGCATCAACAATTCAGTTGTCTGGGGCCGTTGCTGATTGCTGATTATGTAGCTCCTGCAGCCATTGCTGCTGCTCCAGCTGTTGCCACTGCAACTGCAGCGCCTCCTGCTGTTGCGCTTGAGACACGGCCAACTGTCTTAGTATTTCATCCATCTTGTCCGCAGGCTTAAGCTGCAGTGTTGCTGGCCTGATCACCGACATGTAGCACGCTTTGTGGTATGCCTCAGTTCACACTGCTCTGCATTCTCCAACCATATATAGTGCAGCGGTTTCCACGCTGTGCAGTGATAAGTCAGGGACCCAAGCAAGTTCAAAAACAAAATGTGTTTAATGTCCAAAAAACTCACACAGTGCATAGCACTCTGTATCCTCCGGATCGCAGCCGGGAAAATCAAAAGACAGTCCGGGACCCGGTTACCGTGAGCAACCGCACCTCCGTGGATACAAGGGGTGCCAGACCTTTTGGGGTGACGCTCGGCATGTGGACATCCCTCCTTGCCCCACTTACTTGGCAACCCTGGTGACCAGTGTGACTCTGTTTTGGTAGGTACCACCGATACCAGATCTTTTAGTGATATACTATACATTATATGCTACCTGGTCATCTTATCCAGCAGGGTATTCTGTGACTTATTACATGTTTGTCCAATATATTATGCCATATATATGACGGGCATCTATTTTTCTTTATAGATGTTAGCGGTGCTTTGCACAATGATTATATAATATTTTGTATGGAGTGGATGTGTCACCATTTTTTGAACTACTACCACACTGTGGTTTTTCTTACCTCTGTAACCTTTTTGTCTATTTATAATCAATAAAATGTTTTTAATATTTTGAATATACCTTGGACTATGTGATCGTATATTTTGTCTTGTGTTTTGTACTGATCACCAACATGTAGCACGCTTTGTGGTATGCCTCAGTTCACACTGCTCTGCATTCTCCAACCATATGTAGTGCAGCGGTTTCCACGCTGTGCAGTGATGAGTCAGGGACCCAAGCAAGTTCAAAACAAAATGTGTTTAATGTCCAAAAAACTCACACACACATTGCATAGCACTCTGTATCCTCCGGATCACAGCCGGGAAAATCAAAAGACAGTCCGGGACCCGGTTACCGTGAGCAACCGCACCTCCGTGGACGCAAGGGGTGCCAGACCTTTTGGCTCCGCTGGCCTGTGTTACCTCACACAGAGAGTGCTCTGCAGACCAGCTGCTCTGTCTGCTTGCAAGCCAACACTGACACACCCAAAACCCCATACTACAGGGTTTAAACAGGAATCTGCGGTCATGGCCACTTGTAAGACCCGGCCCTGGATTGGAGCGACCCGCCCCACTACCATCCTGTAGATTGCTCCAAAAATAAAAGCCCATTCTGGGTTTTTACTGAATAATGCCTTGGACAAATAACCTGACCAGGTCCATGCTCACTTTTATCTCTGCCTTGTGACTCACAGGCGTCCTGCTGTGTACACAAGGCACTCCAGCCTAATCCTAACTCCGTCCTCATCCTGGGGAATACATGCCTCACACTTCAAAAACGTCCATTTTTGTCACATCTGTCTATAGGACATTCTCCCAGAAGCTTTGAGGCTTGTCAACATGTAGTTTGGCAAATTCCAGTCTGGCTTTTTTATGATTTTTTATCAACAATGGTGTCCTCCTTGGTCGCCTCCTATGAAGTCCACTTTGGCTCATACAATGACGGATGGTGTGAACTGACACTGATGTTCCTTGAGCTTGAAGTTCACCTTTAATCTGTTTAGAAGTTTTTCTGGTTTTTTTTGTTACTATTCGTATTATCCGACTCTTTGATTTGTCATCAATTTTCCTCCTGCGGCCTCGTCCAGGGAGGTTGGCTACAGTCCCATGGAGCTTAAATTCCTGAATAATATGAGCAACTGTAGTCACAGGAACAACAAGCTGCTTGGAGTTGGTCTTATAACTTTTACCTTTAACATGTTTGTCTATAATTTTCTTTCTATTCTCCTGAGACAATTCTTTCCTTCGCTTCCTCTGGTCCATGTTGAGTGTGATACACACCATGTCACCAAACAGCACCGTGAGTATCTGTAGCCCTCTATACAGGCCCACTCACTGATTCCAAGATTGTAGACACCTGTGATGCTAATTAGTGAACACACCTTGACTTAGCATGTCCCTTTTGTCACATTATTTTCAGGAGTACCATCATTTCTGTCCAGGCTTATTTCATGAGTTTTTTTTTTTTTAAAATTCTGTGGAAGCATGGTTGAAAAGAAATGTCTGACTTTCATTTGTTCATTATCATAGATTTTATATTTATTATTACTTTTGTCAGATTCAAGTTATTTCTGTCACCATAGTGGGTTATTATGTCATTGAACGAGGGGTACCAACAGTTTTGACCACTTGTGTAAATGCTGTGATCGCTGAGTCCCGTCTGCTCTCTCATCGGCACCCCCGCGACATTATCGCGGGGGCCCTATCATTCTCATAGTGACCCAATATCGTTATGACAACATCCGTGTAGTAGCAATTTAGTTAGATCATGCGCAGTGCATGATCTAAGTAACTTGTGTCAGTGCAGCACTGACACTTCTAATGCATTGAAATTGCACTGCAAAAAGTCCCATGGAGAGACAAAGTATAAAAGTAAAAAAAAGAAAATCACAAAATAATAATGAAAAAAAAAAAATATATTGTACCTATAAATATTTTTATGAAAAAATAAATAAAAAATACACATTTGGTATTGCCCGACCAATATAACTGATCCACCAGTTAACCCCTTCAGTGTACACTGTGAAAAAAAAAAAGGCGAAAAAATGTGCTTTTTCATCATACCGCCCATTTCTGTGGAGTCGGTCTGTGTAAATTTTGGTCGAGTCGGAGTTGGTATAAAATAGACCGACTCCTAAAATATATAAGAAATTGGTACAGTAGTTCAATGCAGGATGTGATGTACATTCTTTCATAAGAATTTGGGAAAGTTATGAAATGTCCTATAAATGTCTGTTCTGCTCCTGATCTAAAGATATAGGCTGGTAATTGAGATGAATCTGCTGCACTTTATGTACAGGCTCAGTAGTGAGACAGGACTGTGGAGTCAGAGTTTGGCTTACTGACTCCACAGCCCTGATACAGCTGAACAAATAGTGGAATAAAACACGATCGATTCCTGAATTGCTGTTGTTTGTTCATTCTGCCTCCCAAAAATTGGAATAGAAAGTGATCAAAACAGTATATGTGCCCGAAAATGGTACCGATAAAAACATCGACTTGTCCCACAAAGAAACAAGCTATCACGTGACTTTGTCAGCAGAAATATGGAAAAATTATAGCTCTCAAGATATCACAATGTAAAAACTTGATTTTAATGTCTCTATATAAGATATGAGTTTCACTTTTTTTGTATTGAAGAACTGAAATAAATTAACTTTTTGATGATATTCTAATTTAGTTTGAAGCACTTGTAAGTGCTCAGCATAGAGTGCCTGATAAATGTGATCCCAATGTAAAGTGTTACTAACAAAAGCTTCAAATCAATCCACAAAAAAATCAATCAGGAATCAAAATTGACACCACTGTCCTCACAAAAATAGACTTTTTCAAAGTCTTTTCTTTGAGGATTTTGTAAACCTCATGGTGGTTCAGACAAATTTTTATGCCCAGCAATTTTTGTCACAAAACTGCCCTTCATATTTTTTTTAAATGGAAACTTGTAGACGCAGTAGAAATTAAGACGTTTTAGGGCCTGGTCCTTCACATGGGGTTAGTGAAGAAGCCAGAACTCCAGCAATATTGGAGTGTTGATGTTTTATACAACATTCCAGTGTTCCGCATGGCTATGACCCGTAAACGATTTGAGGGAATCCAAAAATGTTTGCATTACAACAATAATGCACAATGACCTCCTCAAGATGACTCCAACTTTGACCATCTTTTCAAAGTTCGGCCGGTCATTGATCACTTCGGCAACAAGTTTGCTGAGGTGTACGTTCACCAAAGGGATATCTTCGTGGATGAGTCCTAAAAAAATTTCTAGGGGAAGCTCAAATTCCAACAATACCTGCCTAGTAAGAGGGCCAGATACGGAAATAAACTCTAAAAGATGTGCAAGCGTACCTGAGGGTACAAACACAGGTTTAGGGTTGATAAAGGGAAGGACATGGGGATTGAACCCCCTGAATGCACCCGTCTTGGGCGTGAGTGGGAAAATTGTGTGGGATTTGGTGCACCCCCTGTTGGATCTAGGTTATCTTCTCTACGAAGAAAACTTTTATACTAGCATCCCATTCTTCAAGTCCCTCTCTGTACAAGCTACCGCAGCCTGCGGTATTGTCTGCAAAAATCAGAGAAGACTCCATAAGACGCTAATTGGGCAGCTGCTCTGAAAGGAACAGAGCAGAGACCAATGTATCAACAACATGCTAGTGGTTAACTACAAGGACAAAAGGCATGTTCTTTTCTTGACCACCATACATCGTGACGGCAGCACCCCCACCACTGTATGAGACACCTCTACACAGGTCACCAAACAAAACTGTGTACTAGGGTACCATAAAAGCATAAGTCCTTCAGCCGTACGGTGACGTGAGAAAAGATGCTACTGCACAAGCGCTACTGGTGGCGGCATTTTGTTGGAGGAAAAAAAATATGGCTGCAGCAAAATGGTGGCAGCACTTGTGCAGTAGCATCCATCAGCAAGCGATAGATGCTACTGCACTTGCTCCGATGCTAGCGCCATTTCCCTGAAGTAACATTTTTTTCCCAAAGCCAACACTATTATATGCAGTATGTAAAATAGAGGGCAGGTCACTGAAGGATCAGTGACCTGTCATAAGCCATACAGATGAATACCTAATCAGAGCACCACATGAAGCCCCCCACAGACCACCCCAGAGCACAAGAATCTCATTAACTGAAAACTGCAAATAAAGATTAAACAACAACCACAAGACGGATTCCATCAAACCAGGTATCATTTTAATCAGTATAACGGTGCAAACCTGACAGTGTCTGTAGTTTACGTTGACAGGATCGCTTTAAATATATGTATACAAATATCAAAAGACTGACCGTCACTTCCAAACAGAAATCAGGTGTGTACAGGTGATTACAGAGTAGCCATCTCTATATATAACCAGCAAATAAAGTATCACTATGTAGCACTATAGCATGCAAACAATAAATATATGAAATCTGAATTGCATTACTGCTTTAAAAAATTGGAAAAATTGACAATACTTAGTGCATAAATTGGCCAATTCATTTTTACCCGGCAGCCACAATAAGGTGATTCTCGTTGCTGGGAACCTGCCTAATGTGAATCCCCTTAGGTTGAAGCCTACATTTATATGTGAAGGTAGCACTCTGCTGTAAATAAAAACGCCTGAGGTTGAGGGGTGGAGTGCTCAGTCAGAGAACCTATGTATACCAATATCAAAAGACTTACCGTCACTTCCTAAACAGAAAACAAGTGTGTACAGGTGATTGCTAAGAGTAGCCATGTCCATATATAACCAACAAATAAAAAAGCATTCTCTAGTACTATAGCATGCAAACATTGCTTTAAGTTGGCAGCATTTATCCAATATCCTATTTTATTTTGCAACATCCTTTTATTTTCTTCGGATGATGGAAGGATGACAATTTTAGCAACAAGTTTTTATGTGTTCAATTAAATTTACAAAACCTAGTTTTTGGGTAAAAAAAAATCAGTTTTGAAATGACTTTGAGGGCCCTAGATCTTAGAAAATTGCACTTTTCATAGTATAAAAAACAGATTCAGGAATTAGCACAAAATGGAATGTGAAAATTATTATTTTTTAACTAAAATGTTGATGTAGCCCCTATTTTTTATTGTCACAAAGGGTAATAGGAAACAAATGGACCTTCAAATTATTTTCCAACAACCCTTTATATAAGGTTGCACACTACTATTTGGGCTTATGGCAGGGAAGGGGCACCATTTAACTGTTGGAATGAAGAATTTACTGGAATAGTTTTTGGGCACTGTTTGTGGTCACAGTTCTAAAGATAGTTACCACGTACCAGATTGGCGCTATCTACTCCATTTTCCAAATCCCAAGGATTTCCTTGCCCTTCACCATTTAACCCCTATACATGGATCTGAATTTACACGGAAATCCCTAGGCTGAGGACACGGAGTTAGCTACTTTTCAGTTGTGCGAGATGGCAAAAGAATAGTCCAGCTGGGTCACGACCAGTAGGACAGAGAAAATGCACAGAAAAATCAAAAGTAGTTAGTAAATAGGCTTGTGTCACAACAGGAACCATATGCACAAGCCAGGAGCTGAGCACAGAGGACTGAACCAGAGGAGAACAAGGCTGTTTCTGGCATCTTCCAGCAATGTGATTCGAGATTTAGTAGGGTGTGGTGCTTTCCAGTTGGCTGAAGCAGTGAGCTGATTATTTCAGCTGGACAGCACACACAACCATCCTGGCAGACTGTTTTTTACTACTGGTCCCAGGCACCCTAATCTTGGTGGCTGGACAAAGTCTGTGCCTCCCTGAACTTCTGGCTCTAATGTCTCCTCCATCACCAGCGCTGCTGCAGAATGAATAACTTCACAGAAGCAGATCACAGAGATGTGACCCGTCATTTGCAGTAGCCCTAATGTGACAGAATGGCAGCAAACCAGAGCAGGAAAAAAAAAACAGAAATTTACTCCATCTTGAAAGTTATAATTTTCAGCAAATTCATCAGTTGTGACTATTTTGATTACACAGGCACTTTCCAGAAATTAGCACGCAGTGTATATTGGACAGTGAGAATTACAAATATGCCATTTTATTGCCAACACATAGGGTCCAGACTGTGCTCCAGGAGACACACCGAAAACTAAGTGGGTTCTTCTCACTACAGAAATGCCAAATACATGTATGCTAAATGTGGTTTGGGCACACTGCAAGGCTCAGAAGCAAGGGGGAGATTTGACTTTGGGAGAGTGGATATTGCAGGATTAGTTTATGGAATCCATATTGTATTTCAAGAGCCTTTGAGCCACTGATAATGTGGAAACTTCTGTTTTTCCATTGACAGATGATGGAGCTGAGTGAAGGCTTGTTTTTTTGGGGGATGAGTAGAAGTATTTATTGGTATTATTTTCCCCTAGTAACATTGTTAGTGGCTTTTTTTTCCATATTTGGGAGGCAGAATGAAAAAAACAATTGAACACCACACTCGTTTGTCCTATCAGGTTTTCTATTAGACTGTGAGCTGTCATTGTCTTGGTGATTAATTGAATTTTTCTACATAACTTGCCTTTTTTATGGAAATTTTAAGTAGAAATTTTAAAAGATATAAATTGCAAGGATATTTTATTAAAAAATAATTGGTTTTATTCTTGACAGATAATTGTGACCGGAGATCAGACGGACAGCTGACATCTTCAGTATTTAAATCAGATGATCTTGAGGTCCCACAGATTACAATTGAAGAGAATACCATTTCTCCAGATATACCATCATCCTTTCAGAGCAAAGATCTGTCATCTGATCCTTTGAAACAGGTCCTAACTTCTGAACTTCTGATGATAAATCTCATCTCTTTCCATGGGCGTACCCAGGATCAAAACTAGGGGTGGCAAGCCAATGTCACATCTTATACAGGTGACATCATATACACTGTACATTATCCTGCATATTAGGTATGGAGCATTAGAACTGTAGTATATTGTATAATACAGCAGTGTATGCGACACTACGCTGTATATACCATATATTATACATGGCACACTCACCTCTATACAAAGAATAAGAGGCATTATAACCTGTATATGAAAAGTATAATACAGCAGTGTATATACACTCTATATACCGCACACGATGTGTATGACCTGTATACACCATATACTACACTCTTATTTTGAAGTAAAAAAAAACAAAAACAAAACAGGAACACATACAATACTTAAAATAAAGAACAAGTAAAGTTAAAAATCAACAAACTTACTGGTATTTCAATGGTAACTATGGGCCTGCTTTTGGCTAATGAGATGGTCAATGTTCGGTTCCATATTTGTCACAAGTGAAGCAATATTTCTCTTTCTTGATATCATTATTTCCTAGGGATTCCAAATTGCTATTAGTAAAATACCAATATATATACAGCGCTACAAAAACAATATACCAGCAATAAAACTGCCCATAACTGCAGCCTTGCCAGTCCATATAATTTCATCCTCATCAGTGCACATATTGGAGCAACTCCGCTTTTAGCTCAAGCTCAGACTGGTGTGGTGCGAGAGTCCCTAATAGGCAGGTAAATGTCCCAATAGGCAGCGTTGGTCCCCAATAGGCAGCATATGTCCTCAATAGGCAGCATAGGTCCCCAATAGGCAGCATAGTCCCCAATAGGCAGCATGTGTCCTCAATAGACAGCATAGGTCCCCAATAGGCAGCATAGGTCCCCAATACGCAGCATATGTCCTCAATAGGAAGGTAAATGTTCCAATAGGTAGCATAGTCCCCAATAGGCAGCTTAGTAGTCCCCAGTAGGCAGCATAGTAGTCCCCCATAGGCAGCATAATCCCCCATAGGCAGCATAATCCCCCATAGGCAGCATAGTAATCCCCAATAGGTAGCATAATCCCCCATAGGCAGCATAATCCCCCATAGGCAGGGTAGTAGTCCCCAATAGGCAGCATAGTCCCCCATAGGCAGCATAATCCCCCATAGGCAGCATAGTCCCCATAGGCAGCATAGTAGTCCCCCATAGGCAGCATAATCCCCAATAGGCAGCATAATGCCCCATAGGCAGCATATTCCCCCATAGGCAGCATAGTCCCCCATAAGCAGCATAGTCCCCAATAGGCAGCATAATCCCCCATAGGCAGCATAGTAGTCCCCAATAGGCAGCATAATGCCCCATAGGCAGCATAATCCCCCCATAGCCAGCATAATCCCCCATAGGCAGCATAGTCCCCCCATAGGCAGCATAGTCCCCCAATAGGCAGCATAATCCCCCCCATAGGCAGCAAAGTCCCACTATAGACAGTTAAATGCCCCAATAGGCATCATAATTCCCCATAGGCATCATAATCCCCCATAGGCAGCATAGTCCCCCAATAGGCAGCATAATCCCCCATAGGCAGCATAGTCCCCCAATAGGCAGGTAAATGCCCCAATAGGCAGTATAATCCCCCATAGGCAGCATAATCCCCCATAGACAGCATAGTCCCACATAGGCAGCATAGTCCCCCCATAGGCAGGTAAATGCCCCAATAGGCAGCATAATCCCCCATAGGCAGCATAATCCCACATAGCCAGCATAATCCCCCATAGGCAGCATAATCCCCCATAAACAGCATAGTCTCCAATAGGCAGCATAATCCCCCATAGGCAGCATAATCCCCCCATAGGCAGCATAGTCCCCCAATAGGCAGCATAATCCCCCCATAGGCAGCATAGTCCCCCAATAGGCAGGTAAATCCCCCAATAGGCAGCATAATCCCCCATAGACAGCATAGTCCCACATAGGCAGCATAGTCCCCCCATAGGCAGGTAAATGCCCCAATAGGCAGCATAATCCCCCATAGGCAGCATAATCCCACATAGCCAGCATAATCCCCCATAGGCAGCATAATCCCCCATAAACAGCATAGTCCCCAATAGGCAGCATAATCCCCCATAGCCAGCATAGTCTCCCATAGACAGCATAATCCCCCAAAGGCAGCATAATAGTCCTCAATAGGCAGCATAATCCCCCATTGGCAGCATAATCCCCCATAAACAGCATAGTCCCCAATAGGCAGCATAATCCCCCATAGGCAGCATAATCCCCCCATAGGCAGCATAATCCCCCAATAGGCAGCATAATCCCCCCATAGGCAGCATAGTCCCCCAATAGGCAGGTAAATCCCCCAATAGGCAGCATAATCCCACATAGCCAGCATAATCCCCCATAGGCAGCATAATCCCCCATAAACAGCATAGTCCCCAATAGGCAGCATAATCCCCCATAGCCAGCATAGTCTCCCATAGGCAGCATAATCCCCCAAAGGCAGCATAATAGTCCTCAATAGGCAGCATAATCCCCCATAGGCAGCATAATCCCCCATAGCCTGCATAATCCCCCATAGGCAGCATAGTCCCCCAATAGGCAGCATAATCCCCCCATAGGCAGCATAGTCCCCCAATAGGCAGGTAAATCCCCCAATAGGCAGCATAATCCCACATAGCCAGCATAATCCCCCATAGGCAGCATAATCCCCCATAAACAGCATAGTCCCCAATAGGCAGCATAATCCCCCATAGCCAGCATAGTCTCCCATAGGCAGCATAATCCCCCAAAGGCAGCATAATAGTCCTCAATAGGCAGCATAAACCCCCATAGGCAGCATAATCCCCCATAGGCAGCATAATCCCCCATAAACAGCATGGGCCCCAATAGGCAGCATAATCCCCCATAGCCAGCATAGTCCCTCATAGGCAGCATAATCCCCCATAAGCATAGTCCCCATAGCCAGCATAATCCCCCATAGCCAGCATAATCCCCCATAGGCCGGGCCCGGCGTTAATAAAAAAAAAAAAAATGCCAGTACTCACCTATGTCCCCCGCTGCTCTGAAGAAGCCCGCGCTGGACTCTGTCTTCTCCTGGCACAGGCGGCGTGACGTCATCAGGGCGCGCAGGCGGCGTGATGACGATCACGTCGTCTGTGCTGCATATGGAAGGCCGCAAGGCCTTCCTCACCACATTCTGCCCGCGATTAAAGGGCCCGCCGGCACTGAACTGTCCGGTTCTTTCACTGTGCGCCCCTGCTCCTGGGGGGGACAGCTGCCCCACGCTGGGTACGACCATGTCTCTTTCTCTTATTTCCATTAATTGTTTTATTACACAGGATTATTTATGATGTTACATCGGCTCATGTTATTCTCATTCAGGTTCCTACAATATCGTATCTTCTCAGTGCAGATCTTCCGTGTAAGAGAATTTTCCTTATTTGTCCGTCATGGATGGATATGGACAAAGACAAGATGGCAGAGAGGATATTACACCTTACCCTAAAGATCCTCTTGTGGCTTACTAGAGAGGTGAGAGATTCTGATGACGTCACATTACATCATTCTTATCTATGGGAATAACAGATGGACAGAACTGGAGAGGTGAGGACTCTGGAAATGTCTGTAGTGAGATGTATTCATGTGTCTCTCCATAACCAGGATTACACAGTAGTGCAGAAGACCTCTAGTGAGCGCCGTCAGGCCTCTGTGTCTGAGGAATGGGGAAGACCCCTGAAGCCAATCACTGGGCCTCCACCTCACCCCCTGATACATGAGGACATCAATGACCAGAAGATCCTAGAACTCGCCTACGAGATGATTGAGCTGCTGACTGGAGAGGTGACACTGCTGGGAATGCTGGGACATTATACAGTAACGCTATGAAGGGATCGGGGGATGACGGTATCATTGTATGTGTCAGGTTCCTATAAGGTGTCATGATGTCACCGTCTATTTCTCCATGGAGGAGTGGAAGTATTTAGAAGGACACAAAGATCTGTACAAGGACGTCATGATGGAAGTTCCCCAGCCCCTCACTTCACCAGGTAATAGGACTAAATACACATGGCCTATAATTATCTGTATGTAAAGAATGAATCCAGTGCATGTTTGTGTTTCCTCCAGATCTATCCAGTAAGAGGACAAAACCAGAGAGATGTCACCGTCCTCTTCTTCCACAGGACTGTAAACAAGAAGATCCCAATGTTTCTCAGGATGATCAGGTAGATGGAGAGAAGGTGACATGAGATCTTCCCTATGATGTGTAGATGGCTGTGAAGGTCTTGTGCTCAGTCTTGTTTTATCAACCAGCATTATATGTTTATACTTGTGTAATGAGAGCGGTGGAGATGGCAGGATTAGAGCTGATCATAGATGTGACTTCTCCATCTGTCTTTGACTTTTACAATATTTGTTTCAGGCTGAAGATCTGACCCATATTAATACTACAGAGACATATGTGAGGGGTGATGAGGAGTGTAAAGAGGATATTCTTACAGATATCCACCCAAGTGAGTAGTAACTACTAAATACAGATTCACAAACTGTTCTCTGTCTTCATCTTTCACTGATTTATCAGCGGTCTAGCCTGGACATATCACAATCATGTGATCACCATTCTACTATTAGACCCCTGGATGTCCCTTAGGCACTTTCTGGAAATTAGCACTCAGTGGAGGTTAGAGAAGGAAAATTGCAAATATGCCATTTTATTGCCCAACACATAGTGCTCAGATTGTGCTCCAGGAGACATACACACTGTAAATTAAGTGGGTTATTCTCACTACAGCAATGCCAAATACACGTATGCTACATGTGGTTTGGGCACACTGCAAAGCTCAGAAGCGAGGGGGAGATTTGACTTTGGGAAAGCAAAATTTCGCTGGATTGGTTTATGAAAGCCATGTTGCTTTTCAAGAGCCTTTGAGAAACTAATAGTGTGGAAACCTGTTTTTTAATAGATGATGGACCTGGGTGGGATATTGTTTTAGCAGGATGAGTAGAAGTATTTATTGATATTTTCACCTGCATAGCATTGTTTGGCAGCTTTTTATTCCAAATTTCGGAGGCAGAATGAGCAAACAGTTGATCACCACACTCTACTGGCTCATGATATGAGGTTTTCTATTAGACTGTGAACTCTCACTGTCATGGTGGATAATTCAGTTGTTCTACATAACTTGCCATTTTTACAGACATTTTAGGCAGAAATCTTGAAAGCCATACATTTCATGGATATGTTACTAAAATAATTGGTTTTATTCTTGGCAGATGATGGTGACAGGAGATCAGAGGGACAACTGACATCTTCGATTTTTAAATCAGATGATCTTGAGATCCCACAGGATACAATTAAAGTGAATGCCATTTCTCCAGATATGCAATCATCGCTTCACAGCAAAGACCTGTCATCTGAGCCTTTGAAACAGGTCCTAACTTCTGATTCATTAGTGACTACTAAAAAGAAAAAAAGTCACAAAAGCAGCATTAAAAAACAAACTGCTCCTAAAGCAAAAAAGCCATTTTCACATTCAGAATATGGAAAAAGTTCTCCCCTTGAAAGGTCTTTTGTTAAAAAAATTTGTTTAAAAATTGACACAAGGGAGAATAGACATTTTTGTTACAAGTGTGGGAAATATTTTAACCATAAATCAAATCTTGTTAGACATGAGAGAATTCATACTGGGGAGAAGCCACATTCATGTTCAGAATGTGGGAAATGTTTTGTACAGAGATCACATCTTGTTAGGCACCAGAGATATCACGCAGGGGAGAAGCCTTTTTCATGTTCAGAATGTGGGAAATGTTTTAACTGGAAATTTAATCTTATTCGTCACCAGAGAATACACATAGAGAAGATTCCTTTTTCATGTTCAGAATGTGGAAAATGTTTTGTACGGAAATCACATCTTGTTCGTCATCAGAGAATACACACAGGGAAGAAGCCTTTTTCATGTTCAGAATGTGGGAAATGTTTTACAGAGAAATCATCTCTTTTTATACACCAGAGAACTCACACAGGGGAGAAGTCATATTCATGTTCAGAATGTGGGAAATGTTTTGCACATAAATCATCTCTTGTTAGACATCAAAGCATTCACACAGCAGAGAAGCAATATTCGTGTGCAGAATGTGGGAAATATTTTGTACAGAAAGCATCTCGTGATATACACCAGAGAAGTCACACAGGGGAGAAGGCATATTTATGTTCTGAATGTGGGAAATGTTTTGCACATAAATCAACCCTTGTTAGACATCAAAGCATTCACACAGGAGAGAAGCCATATTCATGTCCAGAGTGTGGGAAATGTTTTTCACATATATCAGATCTTGCTACCCATGAAAGAAATCATAAAAGGGATAAGGCATATTCATGTTCAGAATGTGAGAAACATTTTAACTGTAAATCAACTCTTGTGATTCACCAGAGAATACACACAGGGGTAAAGCCTTTTTTATGTTCAGAATGTGGAAAATGTTTTGCACATAAATCATCTCTTGTTACACACCAGAGAAGTCACAAAGGCGTAAAGTCATACGTATGTTCTCAGTGTGAAAAATGTTTTACACATAAATCATCTCTTGTTATACATGAAAGAAGTCACACAGGGGAGAAGCCATATTCATGTCCAGAATGTGGAAAGTCTTTTGTACATAAATCACAACTAGTTGTACATCAGAGATATCACACAGGGGAGAAGCTATATTCATGTTCAGAATGTGGGAAATGTTTTGTAAATAATTCACTTCTTGTTTTACACCAGCGATATCACACAGGGAAGAAGCCTTTTTCATGTTCAGAATGTGGAAAATGTTTTGTGTTCAAATCGGCTCTTGTTGCACATCAGAGAACCCACACAGGGGAGAAGCCTTATTCATGTTCAGAATGTGGGAAATGTTTTATACAGAAATCAAAGCTTACTAGTCATCAGAGAACTCACACAGGGGTAAAGCCTTTTTTATGTTCAGAATGTGGAAAATATTTAACTGGAAATCGAATTTTGTTAGCCACCAGAGAATTCATACAGGGGAAAGGCCTTTTTCATGTTCAGAATGTGGGAAATGTTTTACAAATAAAGCAAATCTTAGCTCACACCAGAGAACTCACACAAAGGAGAAGCGATTTTCATGTTCAGAATGTGGGGCATGTTTTAACTGGAAATCACATCTTGTTAGACATTACAGAACTCACACAGGGTAGAAGCCTTTTTCATGTTCAGAATGTGGGAAATATTTTAGTCAAAAATGGCACCTCCTTAAAGGGAACCTGTCAGCAGGATTGTGCTGACTAACCTATAGATAGTGTCAGGTTGGCAACGTTATATTGATTAAGATGATAACTGGGTGGATGAAATCTGTCTTGTGGTTGTTGTTTAATCTTTATTTGTAATTTTCAGTTAACTTTGCTGACATATGCCTCTGTATGGCTTATGACTGGTCACTGATCCCTCAGTGACCTGCCCCCTATTTTACAAACTGAATATAATCTGTTTTGAAAAACAAAAATCACATTCAGCAGGCAGGCGGCTGCAGCATGATTGCATCTATAATATGCATTTAATTATTTTATTTGCTGATGTAAATTATTAAAAAAAAAAAATCTCTCTCAATATGGCGCCGGCCGCGACTGCTCAGTAGCATCTTTCAGAGTTCCAATAGATGCTACTGCACAGGCGCTGGCACCTTCTTGGTGGAGACAATTTTTTTTTCCTCTAACAAAATGGCGCCTGCCTGCTGAATGAGATTTTTTATTTTGTAAACATATTATGCTCAGTATGTAAAATAGGGGGCATGTCACTAAGGGCTCAGTGACCTGTCGTAAGCCATAAGCCAGTGACCTGTCATAAGCCATTTATTGACCATAAAAATGAACTCTCATAGGGAGAAACTAATGTTTTATTGACAACTAGTTAAAAAAATATAGCAGACATTAAATGAGATAGGGAAAAAAATCTTGCTAATAAGCAAGTTTTTCTTATAGTCCGGACTCAACTTCCTGTGATAGAGGAGAACGCTGAGAAAGTGTCCTTCCAAATCATTGAGAGAGCAGCTCTCTCCTCCTGCCCCACTCTGATCTATATGATCAGTGTAGAGAAGGAGAGGAAGCTGCTGAAAAGAGGTAGCACGTCTTGAGTGAGCAGTTGAAGGACCATCCAAACATCTAGCTCCAGGACCATTTAGGTCATGGGATCAATCACAAAACCTGTAAGGAACTGCAAAATGGGCTAATGTATACACAATTTGTGAGTATGTAAATGTGCATATGTAGCAGAGCTGTGTTTATATAAATGTGCATATGTAGCAGATGTTACGGGTTTACCGTGACCGAGAGGAGAAGGAAGACCACAGCGTCTGATTTAACCTACTCCTGCACTAATTACGGTAGAAGCACTTCACTTTCATATTAAACGGTGTAAATTTCTTTTAGCAATGCAGAGGTTAATCTGCTCAGTTGAGAGCTCCTGGAAGATTTCCTGCATTAAGGCTCTCACCTGTGCACTGTTAGCCAGTTAGCCACTCCCATCTCCTATATAAACTGGGCCCTGGCTAACACTCATTGTCAGAGTAGCTTTTGCTGCATGGCTGGATGTTGTTAGTGGTTATTATTGGAGAAGGTGTTTGGTGGTTTTATCTGTGACTGTTGCTGGATTTGGAGTGATAATTCCCTTTCTTCTTCTTTGATTTAACCCCATCCTCCACTCCCCGGTGCATTCCTCTGTTGTGTGCGTGAGTATATTTCTATTTTTAGTATTTTCCGTTATTCCTGTTCATATTACTTTGTTAGTCTGGTTGGTGTATTACAGAACACTACTACTCCCCTCTTCCTTGGGTGGGATACAGACTGAGGGCGTATTCAGGAGCTAAGGCAAGGTACGTGTCCCCGGCATCTTCATCATCAGAAGTAATCCAGGGACAAGGGCGAGCTAGGGCGCCCCTAGCTCTAGGCACAGGGAAGGAGCCCCTGTATCCCGGAACACCCGACAGCAAACTCCCAGCAGAGCTGTATGTTCGTGTACTGTCCAGCTTTGTTGCTTGTATATTTGTGCTCTACAAAGTGCTGATTAACTTCTTAGTGACTGCCAAATTTAATAGTAATGACCAAACCTTATTTCTCCTTCGCCTCATTGGGGGACACACAGACCGTGGGTGTTATGCTGCTGCCACTAGGAGGACACTAAGCAATACAAGCACAAAAGATTAACTCCTCCTCCTGCAGTATACACCCTCTGTTGGCTCAATCCTGAACCAGTTCTTGCTTAGTGTCTGTAGGAGGCACTAGGGTCTGCTCTCAGACCCCACTTTTTTTCAGATTTTTTTCTGATTTTTAAACTTTTTATTATTTTACTTTCTTCACGCACGAATGGGCGACAGGACTTGTACGAAAAGTCACGATCTCCCAAAAACCAACAACAGGCGGCATCGTGCGAGTGTCGCCTCCACATACCCCTCCTGCCACGCTACCATGGGGCGACAGATCCTTATAACAGGCCGCTCTCCCCATGAGATACCCTTACTGAGGATGATGATGATTTTGCGTGGCACCTTGGATGGTTACCCCCACCACCTCTCCTGAAAGCGGTGGCCGTCTGGAGGCATGTAAGAGCCCTCTCCACCCCCCTATTGAAAGGGGTTGGTGGATAGAGGATGTACAGCCATAGTCGCTGTAGTGCTGTGGAGTTCTCCCTCCTCCATCTTCGGGCTTTCCCCGCAGTGAGTATATGAGGGGCACTGTAATACCGGTCACCGCGACCGCTTATGCGCACTGCGCCCGCATGGCGTTGCGCCGCCGCAGCACAGAATCGCGCCGCTGGCGTTTCCGATCGCACCGCGGCCACGGACTCAAATTTAGTCCCCGGCTTCGGCCCAGGGTAGGCCGCAACTTTAAAATTTACTCCCCGGCTTCGGGCCGGGATAGGCCTCAAGGGGAGGGGGCGGTCCGTGTGGCTCCGCCCACATTGCAGGCTATTGGCCGTCGTCCGTTAACAGGGGACTTCCCCTGTTTCCTCCCCCTCTCCTCCCACTGCTTCTGGCGCTTCTCGTCTCACACGAGAAGCGCTTCTATAATCTCGGGCGCCATATTCTCCTGGGACAGCGCTGCACACGCCATCCTTTGACTTCCCTGGTGCACACACACAGGCCCTGGGTAAGTGCACGCTGCAACTAGGTCTACATAGCGTTTGACCCTTCTCCTGCAGCAGGCTTTCGGGTGCAGAAATATGTCGCAATCCAAGGGAATTAAAAAGGCTGACAAGAACTACTCTGTAGTATATGCCGCCTGCGCTTCATGTAACGCTCCCCTGCCGTCAATGCATAGTTCTCAATTCTGTGCATCAGGTGCCCATGGCTTCTTCTGCTCAGGAGCCCCCTACTACCGAGCAGGGGTCCCTACCTATTCTTGATCCCATTGAGCCAGGTCCTTCAGGGTGGCCAGAATATCTGGCGCACTCCATGAACTCTCTGACTAGGGCCTTGGATACCTTTAGGGGATCTGCTTCTAGCCAGAGCGCCCCTTTTCCTGAGAGGGGTCCGTTAGCCTTCAGAGAGGCCTCATCTGACAGGGGCCGCCTCATGGCATCCGCAAAGCGGTCGTCCAAAAAACGCCGCCATAATGCTTCCCCCAATCCATCTAGCGGCTCAGCATCTGCGAGCTCAGGTTCTCGCTCCCCCTCTCCTAGAGATATAAGTGACCATGATTCGGAATACGAGTCGGACATTGGTGATGATCCCAACTCGCCAGATTTTCAGGAGTCCTTAGATTCTCTAATTGAGGCAATTAACACAATCCTCAAACTAGATGAAGAACCTGGGTCTCAGCCGAATCATCCTATCTCTTTCAAGAGAGCAAAGCGTGTTCACAAGGTGTTTGGTAACCACCCTGAATTTACTGATATTGTTCAGGGACATAGGGAGCGTCCGGATAGACGTTTCTCAGGACTGAAGTCTCTGAAAGCACGATACCCTTTTTCAGCAACTGTGGCGAAAGAGTGGACTGAATCTCCTGTTGTATATCCTCCAGTATCTCGTCTATCTTCAAAAACCCTACTCTCTGTTTCTGATAGTTCATCCATTAGGAACCCTTCAGATAAACAGATTGACAACCTCGCCAAATCAATTTTTGAGGCGGCTGGAGCATCTCTATCTCCCTCCTTTGCAGCCACCTGGGTGGCAAGGGCTATGGTGGCTTGGGTTGAGAGCCTAGTCAAGATGACTAGTGATATCCCTCTTTCTCCGAGGCACGTAATCTGGCCTATCAGATTACTCGGGCAGGTGACTACATGGTTCATGCGTCCCTGGATGCAGCTAATTGCGCTGCTCTCTCGGCCGCCAATGCTATCGCTATTCGGAGGTCCCTATGGCTCCGTGAGTGGCGTGCAGACGCTGCTTCAAAGAAGACTTTGACTTCATTGCCTTATCATTCAGGGCGTCTTTTTGGAGATCGCCTTGATCAGATTATTTCTGACGCTACTGGGGGCAAAAGCAAATTTCTCCCACAGCGCAGAATCAATAGGCCTTCTCGGTCTCAATACCAAGGTCGTTCCCGGTTTTTTCGTAGCTCCTTTAATTGGTCCCCTGCTTCGTCCTCCGCTCGAGCACCCCGGTCATCTCGTAGAGATAGGGGCTCGCAACCATCGTCCAGATCCTCTCAGCCCTGGAGAAACAGGTTTTCTCAGGCAGGAAACAGGAGCTCCTCCTCTCGCAAATTGTCATCGCAATGACTCCTTGCTGGGGATGGGGGACCCAAACAAGGTAGGCGGCCGCCTACTCTTGTTTCACAAAGTCTGGGGGTCGGTCGTTCAGGACCAGTGGGTCCTCGACCTAGTACACTCAGGTTACAAGATCGAATTCTTGTCCCTTCCCCCAAGACGTTTCTTTCAGTCTCGCTTCCCCAAGTCAAAGGATCTTGCAATGCCTTTTCTTCAGGCTCTGAACACGCTTCTTTCCAGTGGAGTCATCGTCCCAGTTCCTCACAAAGAAAAATTCAAAGGGTTTTACTCAAACCTCTTTGTGGTTCCCAAGAAGGACGGCTCTTTGCGTCCTATTCTGGACCTGAAATTGCTAAACAAATTCATCAGAGTTTGTCATTTCAGGATGGAATCCCTCCGTTCTGTTGTCGCATCTCTAGAAAGAAAAGAATACTTGGCGTCTATCGACATCAAGGATGCGTATCTGCACATTCCAATTTTCAGCGGACATCAAAGGTTTCTGCGTTTTGCTGTCGGAAAGGATCATTTTCAGTTTGCCGCTCTGCCTTTCGGTCTCGCAACCGCCCCCAGAGTGTTCACAAAGGTCATGGCGGCCGCCATGTCAATTTTACACTCTCGGGTGTGGTAGTCCTCCCGTACCTGGACGACCTACTCATAAAAGGTCCGACTTTTCGAGCCTGCGAAGAGAGCGTCAAAATCACTATCGACACCCTCTCCCGCCTCGGTTGGCTAGTCAATTTGGACAAGTCTCTTCCCATTCCCTCTCAGAAGATTCCTTTTCTGGGAATGATTTTGGATACCTACCAAGGATTGGTATCTCTCCCTCCAGAGAAGATTATCTCTCTGAAGCGGGGAGTGCTCCTGCTGTCGCTAAACCGCCCTCATTCTCTGCGGAGTGCCATGCAGGTCCTCGGGAAAATGGTAGCTTCCATCGAAGCAGTACCTTTCGCCCAGTTTCATCTCCGCCCTCTTCAACAGGAGTTGATATCAGTCTGGGACAGGAACCCAACGTCTCTAGGTCGCCGCTTCCGTCTGTCTCCCACAGTGAGAAGCTCCTTAAGATGGTGGATGAATGCCTCATCACTGAATCACGGAAAATCTTTCCTGCCTGTCCATTGGCTGGTGGTGACCACCGATGCCAGTCTCCTCGGATGGGGAGCTGTGTTTCTTCATCACACGGCTCAGGGCCGCTGGTCTCTACCAGAGTCCCGTCTCCCAATCAACATCTTAGAGATCAGAGCTATCAAGTTAGCTCTCGTGCACTTCCATCATCTCCTGGCCGGTCGCCCATCAGGATTCAGTCAGACAACGCCACGGCCGTGGCGTACATCAACCGTCAGGGGGCACTCGGAGCAAAATAGCGATGCTCGAGGTATCGCACATTCTCCACTGGGCTGAGAAAAACCGCTCACTCATCTCCGCGGTTCACATTCCAGGTGTGGACAATTGGGAAGCCAACTTCCTAAGTCGCCAGGGCTTAGACTCAGGAGAATGGTCCCTGCACCCGGATGTGTTCCATCTTATTTGCCAGCGATGGGGCATGCCGGACATAGACCTCATGGCATCCAGACTGAATGCCAAGGTTCAGACTTTCATAAGTCGCTCTCGCGATCCACTAGCCGTAGGCTCGGATGCGCTAGTCCTCCCTTGGAGTCAATTTCGCCTTCCTTACATTTTTCCTCCTCTTCCGTTAATCCCCAGGGTGATTCGGAAGATCAAGGCAGAAGACGTTCCTCTCATTCTGGTCGCTCCGGACTGGCCTCGCCGTCCGTGGTATGCGGAACTAGTGCGTCTGGTCGCAGACGTTCCCTGGAGATTGCCAGATCGGCCGGACCTCCTCTCACAGGGTCCGATTTACCATCACAATTCAAAAGCGCTGAATTTGACGGTATGGCCATTGAAGCCTGGATCTTAGGTCAGGCTGGGTTTTCTCACAAAGTCATCTCTACAATGGTCAATGCCAGGAAGCCGGCTTCCGCCCGCATTTATCATCGTGTCTGGAAGACATTCCTTTCCTGGTGGGAGAACAAAGGTCGTTCCCCTTTGGTTTTCTCTATCCCTTCCATTCTGGAGTTTCTTCAAGCAGGAATGGATTCGGGATTAGCCCTTTCTTCCCTCAAGGGCCAGATTTCTGCCTTGTCCGTCCTTTTCCAACGACGGATCGCATCTAAGTCTCAGGTCAAGACTTTTATTCAGGGAGTGTCTCATTTTGTTCCACCTTACAAGAGGCCTTTGGAGCCTTGGGATCTTAATTTGGTCCTCAGTGCCTTACAGGACTCCCCCTTCGAACCTTTGCCGGAAGTGTCCTTATCGCTTCTTTCCTGGAAGGTGGTCTTCCTAGTGGCGATTACCTCTATCAGACGAGTATCAGAATTGGCAGCCTTATCTTGTAAACCTCCTTTCCTCATTTTTCACCAGGACAAGGTAGTCCTTAGGACTTCTCCGTCTTTCACGCCAAAAGTCGTTTCGGTTTTTCATATCAATGAGGAGATAGTTTTGCCTTCTTTCTGTCCGACGCCAATTCACCGTACTGAAAAAGCCCTTCACACTTTAGACTTGGTGAGGGCTCTCCGAAGGTACATTTCGAGAACGGCACCTTTCCGGAAATCGGACGCTCTGTTTGTGCTTCCGGAAGGACGCAGACAGGGTCTTCCTGCTTCCAAGGCCACTTCAGCCAGATGGATTCGCTCTGCGATCCAAGAGGCGTACCGTGTTAAAGGTCAGCCTATCCCGGCTGGGATTAAGGCACACTCCACTCGTTCTGTGGGGGCCTCCTGGACCATTCGGCACCAGGCTTCGGCACAGCAAGTGTGCAAGGCTGCGACTTGGTCCAGTCTTCATACTTTCGTCAAGCATTACCAAATTCATGCTCAAGTTTCTTCAGATGCGGCTCTTGGCAGACAGATTCTGCAATCAGCTGTTGCGCATCTGTAAGTTGTCTGTTGACTAGTTAAGCGTTATATGCATGAGGTTCACGAGGCTTCATCTGTTGATGAGTTCCCACCCAGGGACTGCTTTGGGACGTCCCACGGTCTGTGTGTCCCCCAATGAGGCGAAGGAGAAAAGGAGATTTTTGTGTACTCACCGTAAAATCCTTTTCTCCGAGACGCTCATTGGGGGACACAGCTCCCACCCTGTTTTAACTTGTAGCCTCGTTGTTCACTTGAATTGTTGGCATATTGCACTCTGTTATGAGCTCCTACTGCTTTGGCACCGAACTGGTTCAGGATTGAGCCAACAGAGGGTGTATACTGCAGGAGGAGGAGTTAATCTTTTGTGCTTGTATTGCTTAGTGTCCTCCTAGTGGCAGCAGCATAACACCCACGGTCTGTGTGTCCCCCAATGAGCGTCTCGGAGAAAAGGATTTTACGGTGAGTACACAAAAATCTCCTTTTTTCAAATCTGACCAGTGGCACTTTATGTGTTAATGCTTTTATGTGTTCCAGTGATTCTGAGATTATGTTTTCTTGCACATTGTACTTTATGTTAGCACTACATTTAGGTCAATACGTTTTTTTGCTTTTGTGTGAACATATCTGAAATTTTATGAAAAATTTGCAATTTTCTAACTTTCAATGCTTATATCCTTAAACTAGATAGCCATACCACACACATAGTTAATAAACTACATTTCCCATATGTCTCCTTTGTCTTTTCATTTTTCTTTTTTTTTCCAATGAAATTTACAAATCCAATTTTTTACGGACCTATTAAGTGTGAAGTGACTTTGAGGGCCAATGTATTGGAAACCCCAGAAGTGATACCATTTTAAAAACTGTACCTATAATTATTCTAAACTGCTGTTAGAAATGTTTTAACTCTTCACATGCTACATGGGAACTAAGGCAAACTGGATTGAAAAAATTAAAAATTACATTTTTGTCACTAAAAATTTGCTATTTTCAAACTGTTAATGCCCTTAAACCAGAGAGATATGTCACACAAATTAGTTAATAAACAACATTTCCCACGTGTCTACTTTACATCTGCATAATTTTTTAAACATAATTTTTTCTGTTAGAAGGTAAGAAGGGTTAAAAGTTGATCAGCAATTTATCATTTTTCCAGTAAAATTTACAAAACGTTTTTTTTAGGGACCACATCACATTTGAAGTGACTTTGGGGGGGCAGATATCACAGAAAATACCAAAAAGTGACATTATTCTAAAAACTGCACCTCTAAAAGTTCTCAAAACTACATTCAAGAAGTTTATTAACCCTTCAGGCTCACCATAGGAACTAAAGCAATGTGGAAGGAAAAAGGAACATTTTCCTATTTTTTTCACAAAAAGTTTACTTTAACCCCAAAATTTTGCAATTTCTCCGGAGTACGCAGATACCCCATATATGGGAAAAAATTATTGTTTGGGCACATGGCAGGGCTCATAATGGGAGAAGCACCGTTTGACTTTTTAAATGCAAAAAATGTTTCAAGAACGGACGCCATGTCGCGTTTGGAGAGTCTCTGATGTGCCTAAATAGTGGAACCCTCCCACAGGTGACATCCATTTGGAAACTAGACCCCTCACGGAATGTATCTAGATATGTGGTACCTTGAACCCTCAGGTACGTCACTGAAATTTATAACGTAGAGCCACGAAAATAAAAATTCACATTTTCCCACAAAAATGTACTTTTAGCCTCAAATTTTTCACTGTTAAACCTTGATCTGTCCCCTTCCCCAGCCCATGAGGCTTCTGACAGAAATGTACAGGTAACAAGACATAAAGACAAAACACGGATAATAGAAAGCAAAAAACGTATAAGCACTCGCCAAAAGTAGAGAGATATATAGGGAAGGATAGAAATGTACCAACCAAATGGGAATAGGACAAAGAAGAAAGCATACACCCAAAACCAGGAAGCAACAATCTCAAATAGCAACAACGATCTCTAATTCAGTACAGCGTCTTCAAGGAGCTAAGAAGCAAATCTTTCACTGGCAAGACGAGAAGGTCTGGCCTGGTTTTATAGGGAGAAGTAACGGCCAGATCAAGAGCAGCTGAAAATGGAGCCGCAAGTTTCTGACCAGCATAGAAAGGGTCGTTAACGTCTTCAGCACCAAAGGAAACCAAATCCATTTAATATGGGACACAAACACATTGGCTAAATAGAAAATCTGTGATTTTATAATTTGTAGTGGTCTTCTACCCACAGATCTCCCAGGAGGAAATGACAACCCACTACTATAATGCCAAACATGTAGCCGCCTACTACGGTTTAGGCACAGAGGGGCATTTGGATTTGGGAGTGCAGATTTCACTGGATTTTATTTGAGGGGGTGAGAGCTGTCTCTTTTCCAGAGTCTTTGTACTACCAATATTGTGGAAACCTCTATATTTCCAGTGACAGATGATGGATCTGAGTGGGGGCTGGTTTTGTGCGTGATAAGTTAGGAGTTTTATTGGTATAATTTTGTGGTAAATAAAAATTTTTGATCGCTTTTAGAATAAGGTTGGATCACATTCTTGAGTTTTACGCTGAGTACTTACATGGGGGTTTGCATGTAAATCCCACAAAAAACGCAATTCAGACCAAACCCCTCCCCCATCATAATGAAGCACACAGAAGCACTTTGGACTCCGTTTGACATTTGTGGTATCTATGATTTTAAGCATGAACACATCTATGTTCGCCCACACATATGCTAAAAAGACGCCTCAAAGGATGGTACACCTCTGGATCAAAAGACCTGATTGAGTCCAAAGTGACTTCTTCTGCCTCATAAGTGAGTGGTTCCACCAAGGTTTTGTCTGATACGCGTTTTTGGGAATTTACATAGAAACCACAAAAAAAGCGCTCACCGGAGAGCGCAGGATAGAATTTCTGTTTTTGGGAGGTAGAATGAATAAATAAATATCAGTACAAATTAGTTTTTATTTTATTCTGTTTTCGATGCGGTATAAGTAATAAAACAGCTTTATTCAGATTAGTGTGATTTCAGCGATAATAGATTTTTATAGTTTCTTTATGTTTTGCTGCGATCACACACTAAAATTGTGTTTTTATAGAAGATAGATTTTTCTGCGTTATTTTCCTACAACTGTAAATTTTACAGTTTTTGTCGAACAGAGCCGTATGGGGGTTTAATTTTTGTGGGATAAATTGAAGATTTTTTGGTTGTATTTTGAGGTACTTTTGTAATGCTTTTTATTCAGATTTTTAGGCGCAAAATGAATGACACCGGCAACTCACTTATTATTTTTATTTTTTTTTGCACTGTTCACCATGTGGTAAAAGTGATTATTATTTGGGTCAGTACGATTGTAAGATTTGAAACTTTTTTTTATTTTTTGCCGAAATGTGCTATGTTCATTGTTAGTTATCCACTACACAAACTATTTTGCATTTAGCTCAAAAAGTTCTACTTTGGTCTCATCTGACTAAAGCAACCTACTATGTTAGCTAGCTGTGTCCCCTATATTGAATATTTGTAAACTGCCGACAGGACTACAAAAATGTCTTTTTTTTTTCTTGCCACTCTTCCAGAAAGGCCAGATTTGTAGTGTATGACTAATAGTTGTCCCATGGTCAGATTCTACCACCTAAGTTGTGGATCTATGCAGCTTTTCCACAGGGACTAGGGGTCTCTTGACTACTTCTTTAAGTAGTTCTCTCCTTGTTTGGGATGTCAGTTTAGGTGGACGGCCATGTTTTCATAGGATTGCAGTTGTGCCATACTCTTTTCATTTTTCAATGATGAATTGAACATTGCTCCATGAGATGTACAGACCTTGGGCATTTTTTTGTAACATAACCCTCCTTTACTCTTCTCCACAATCCCCCACAAGTGACCCCATTTTGAAATTGATCTAGTGTTTCCTGGTATGTGAATTTTATAATGTAGAGTCATACATAAATTAAGTAGCGTGCAGCAGGTTCGTATATGTGAGTTGTGTAGTGTACATCAGGTGGGCATACATGAGTTCTGTAGTGTACATCTGATTGGCATACATGAGTTTTGTAAGTCAGAATTGAATTTAGTAGTCTATGGATGTGTGGTAAAGTTTGAAACGTTATTTTATACACAGGCCAGGATTGTCAGGGCAGGTGTCACATTGATAAGTGGTCTCCTTTTGTATCCCCTCTCTGTAACACACTCAGCGCCTCTACTGCAACCTTTTTTTTTTTTTGTGGTTTGAGACGCCGCCCTGGGAAAATATTAGCCTGTTAGTTCCAGAATTTTTGGGGCCCGCTCCTTCCTGACCTCCAAAGGTTTGGGCCTTGATTACTGACTCCTGGAACTGAAGGTACTTACTAGTCTGGCCTGCACATCGTGATCGCACGTAAGCATTGTACATTGCCATCTGTACAATGTGCACTGACAGCTTCTTGTACAACACTTTGGCATTTCTCATGGCACTGTACAGCTGGAGGACTGGATCAAATAGAATATCTCCCCCACCATGTTGTTATACCACAGTACACAGTCTGGTTTGGTGACCTGTGTAGAGGTAAAAACAAAAATACTAAACACGACACTCAAAGAAAATTGTAGGGATAGATGGTGCACAAGTAGGGTCTCCAGCCCAAATAGTAAAACAAAAAATAGGCTTACCTCCTTTATATTACAGCAACGGGACATAGGTAATTCTAACTAGTCACGGCATGTCCTTTTTTGTACAGCATACATCACATTATTTCCCCCTTTTTTTATTGTTCCTATTTCATTACAGTGTGTTCCTGCTGCTACAGTTTAACCTGGTAGCATATAACCCTTTGGTACCTTCATGTTACCATTGCCAACACTCAGTGGTTCCTTATAGATGTTGATTTACATCCGTTTTCCTATGAGGTATTGTAGGCTATTTTACTCTACTATCCTGTTCTTATTTCTTTTTTTTCCCCTTTTCCCCTCTTTTTTTCAATTTTTTTTCATTTTTCCTCTATTGTACTGGGTGCACTAGCATGTCATTCCACATGCTGATCATATCATGTTGCTTTATTTCCAGGTATCTTATTTGTATTCTAGGCAATATCTATATCTGTGACTATATCATTCCACCACCAGTATGGGATCACTATATCCTTTCTGTACCAGGCATCTGTTATGCACGCTCTATAGGTGGTATTTTATACTCTTTATATAAATTGAACAATTTTCTTTAGAGATATATATACATATATTGAACTATTTTCCTTAAATATTTCCTCATATACACACCTAGCTCTTCTTGATAATTTTTCTTGCTGTGTGATCGTGATTTGTCCTATTTTCGATCCATGATTCATGCATACAGTGTATACTGATTGTATGTTTTATTGTAATTTTTATTTATTTTGTTTCTATTTTGTTTGCATTTATGTCGATTTCTGACATTGATTTGTTGTTGTTTTGTTGTTATGTTTCAGCTCTATACATATATTCTGATGAAGGCCGATATTGTATGGCCGAAAACGTTCATTTTATGTACATCACTTTGATCTCACACGGATGCAAATAAATAAAAGAAACCACAGCAACTACTTTGTTCCGTTTCTCTCTATTGAGTGTCAAGTTATTTTTTGTTTTACTGTGTAGAGGTAACTCGTACAGCAATGGGAATCCTGCCATCACAATGTACGGTGGCCAAGAAAAGGACAACCCTCTTTTACTTGACCAACAGCATGTCGTGGCTACATAGGGCTCTGCTCTCCCCCTTTCTGAGCAGCTGCCCAATTAGTGTCTTAGGGAGGCCTCTCTGATTTATGCGAACAATACCGCAGGCTGCAGTAGCTCACGCAGAGATGGACTTGAAGAATGGGATCCTGGCATATAAGTTATCTACGTGGAAGTGGTAACCTTGATCTACCAGTGGGTAAGCCAAATCCTACACAATTTTCCCACTCACTCCCAGGATGAGGGACATTCAGGGGGTTGAAGCTAGGTGTTCTTCCCTTCATAAACTCTTGCAAAGCTTTTAGTGTTTAATTCTGTATCTGGCCCTTTCACTGGGCAGATATTGACGGAATTTGAGCATCTCCTTGAAATTTATTAGGGACTCATCCATGTAGATGTCCCTTTGGGGTCACGTACATCTCGGCAAACTTGTTGCTGAACTGATCAATGACCAGCCAAACTTTGAAACTTCAGTAAAAGCTGGTGTCATCTCGGTAAGGATGCACAATGCATTATCATTGTAATGCAAAAATGTTTAGATTATCTCAAATTGTATACAGGTCATAGACATGAAGAACAGTGGCGTGTTATACAAAACGTCAACGCTCCAATATTGACAAAGTTCTGGCTTCTTCACTAACCCCATGTAAAGGACCAGGCCCCAAAAGTCATCATTTCTACTGTGTCTACAGGGGTCCAGTTAGAAAATGATGAAGGGCAGTTTTGTGCCAATAATTGCTCTGCATACAAATTTGTTTGAGCCACAGGAGGTTTACAAAATCGTCAGAGAAAAAGACTTTGAAAAACTGTGAGTCCTGTGGTGTCAAATTTTATTCCTGACTGCGCCACAAAATCAGGAATCTGTGGCTCATAATCTTTGGGGGGAGGGTGAGGTTCATATGGGGTCACTAACGATGGGAGCTGGGTGTATTATGTGTTCTGTGGCGTCTGCATGGTGGTTCAGTATTACTTGAGGAGGAGCAAAAATAAAAGTAAGTGGGATCCCTCACTGTCAGTGATGGAGGCAAGGATGGCGTATGTCTCCTGTGCTGAATACAGTGATTAGGACGAGCGTGACATTTTATCACGTATGCGGTGTTTTGTGTGTGTGTGTGTGTACCAAATTTTATTCTGGAGTGTGTATGTGAGTGTGTTTGGTGTAAACTTTTTTTTTTTAATTTAAAAGACAAAAAAGATTAAAAGAATATAGAAAAAATATAAAAATTTGATAAAGTAAAAAACAAACTTAATAAACGTCAACTATCTTACACGAACTCTAACTATATTCAGTAAATGCTATTGTAGTAGATGCCGGTCACAACAGTATTTTTTACTGTTTTTAATATAGTCCTCTCAACTAATCTTAATTATCTTTATTAGATTCTTTTTTCACACAAAAAAAATGAATTCTGATCATCAACGGTTGTAGGACGCACGCAGAAAAAAAAAGTCTTTGCCAAAAGAGAGCACGGGTGCTAATCAGTGATGTGCTTCTGATTAGCGGCTGTAGGACACACACATGGAGTGGTGCAAAGGGGGTGGGGAGAGATGGTTACCATGATTAAGACCCCAATGGGTCGAAACGTGTTGGTTGCACCAGGGACCCTGCCCATGTATCGTATCTTTATGGATGTTTATTTTTGATACGCTGGGAATCATTCTTCCTTTCCTCGTTTCCCCTTGATGTGGACAATGCCTCTGATCAAGGCACCTCTGTGCGTGTATTACTTCCCCATTCCTCTGGAACTGATGCCTGAGCATGTTATGAGGGTGAACTCCTGCTGAAACTGGCGAGCTGAATTTTTGTCCTTTTTCCTTTTCCCTGTTTGCAAGAAAAAATAGGGACAAAAAAAGTCATGGAAAACAGCAAGCACGAGCGCCAGTCTGTGATTTGTGTTGATGATCAGTGCTCAGCGGCTTCAGGATGCCGACTTACTGACCTCCCAGGCCACTCTGTCATGTCCCAATCTCTTAAAGAGACAAAGCGCACAATTCTATGTGACTCCAGCCAATAGTTGGGAGGCAGTTAGTACTTGAGGCACTTCCACTTTTAGGGAGGTGCTGTTAGAACTCTCTTGTTAGGTTTTTTCTATCTTGCTGGTCACATGACCTTTTTTGCCTATTTAATCCTGCTCCGCCCTTCTGGCTTTGCTGGACTTCATTGTAATTTCTACTCTTAAGCTAGCCAGGTGCTTTGTTACCTTTCTCAATTAGTTTTGCTTAGTCTTTTGACCTCTATGTTCTATGTTGTTTGTTTTTCTTTTTACTGCTACAACTTCTGTTAGGAGGTGTCCATCTTTCTCCCAGTCCCTAGTTCTTGCAGGGATTCCTTCCTCGCATCTATAGGTCTTCGTACAGACTAGCTGAGAACTTTAGCGGGTCTGATCGCAGGATCAGGTTCCCCTTATTAGCTCCAGTAATTGTATTATTACACAGGGTTTTATGATGTTACATCGGCTCATCGTCTTCCCTTTTAGGGCCCAACAATATCGGATCCTCTCAGTAAAGATCATCTATATAAGATAATTTTCCTGACCTGTTAAGTAAGGATATGGACAGGGACAAGATGGCGGAGAGGATATTACACCTCACCCTAGAGATCCTCTTCCGGATTACTGGAGAGGTGAAGATTCTGATGACGTCACATTACATCATTCTTATCTATGGGAATAACAGATGGACAGAACTGGAGAGGTGAGGACTCTGGAAATGTCTGTAGTGAGATTTATTAATGTGTCTCTCCATAACCAGGATTACACAGTAGTGAAGAAGACCTCTAGTGAGCACTGTCAGGACCCTGTGTCTGAGGGATGGGGAAGACTCCTGAGCCAAATCACTGGGCCTTCACTTCACCCCAGGATACATGAGGACATCGATGACCAGAAGATCCTAGAACTCACTTACAGGATGATTGAGCTACTGACTGGAGAGGTGACACTGCTGGGAATGCTGGGACATTATACAGTAATGCTATGAAGGGATCGGGGGATGACGGTATCATTGTATGTGTCAGGTTCCTATAAGGTGTCAGGACGTCACCATTTATTTCTCCATGGAGGAGTGGGAGTATTTAGAAGGACACAAAGATCTGTACAAGGACGTCATGATGGAGGTTCCCCAGCCCCTCACATCACCAGGTAATAGACAGGACTAAATCACACGGCCTATAATTATCTGTATGTAAAGAATGAATTCAGTCCCTGTATGTGTTTCCTCCAGTTCTATCCAGTAAGAGGACAACACCAGTGAGATGTCCCCTTCCTGTTCTGCCACAGGACTGTAAACAAGAATATCCCGATGTTCCTCAGGATCATCAGGTAGATGGAGAGAAGGTGTCATGAGATCTCCCCTATGATGTGTAGACGGCTGTGAAGGTCTTGTATTACCAGGATTTTCTGTTTTATACTTGTGTAATGAGAACGGTGGAGATGGCAGGATTAGAGCTGATCATAGATGTGACTTCTGTTCTCCATCTGTGACTTTCCCAATATTTGTTTCAGCATGAATATCTGACGCATAGTAATACTTCAGAGACATGTGTGAGGGGTGATGAGCGGTGTAAAGAGGAGATTCTTACAGATAACTGCCCAGGTGAGTAGTAACCACTAGATGAGGAGAAATCGCAGATTCTGTGTAACTGTGAGGTAAGTGTTTGTTCCAGAACCTTCTAGCAGAAACTCATGTCTGTGTTGTTCGGTGGACTACAAGTTCCAGATCGATCAAGTAGGTAATTCAGCTCAAACAGTGCCATAAAAACCTTTTTATTTTATCGAAAAATTCTTTAAAATTAATAATCCATCCAGCGTAGAAATTACAACCCCCAATATGGGAACAATTATGTGGACAGATGCATTTCGAACCTTGCGGTTCTTAGTCCTTGCAAATTCCAGATACTCTAAGTGAGGGCTGCTGAACGGAGAGGGTTGTCTTTAATCCCTTTCTGACATCAGACGTAATAATCTGTCCATGTGACCTGGACTATTTGACCACGGACGGATCATTACGTTTGCGCAACGGGTGGTGTGCGGGCGATCGCCGCTGGGTGTCAGCAGATTCTGACATCTGCCACCCAGCACTAAGTGCCGGGAACGGTCACAAACCGCTCCCAGCACTTTAGCCCCCAAAATGTTGTGATCGAACACATTTGCAGCATTCCGGGTGATGGCAGAGGGCTGATGGCCCTTCTGCCTTTGGATCAGAGACCCCCGCGGTGTGAGGCGGGATTCTAGTTAACACTAGAACCCCTTTAGTGAACACCATAAAAAACAAGGCAAAAAACAATGCTTTATTATCATACCGTGTAACAAAAAGTGGAATAAAACGCGATCAAAAAGATGTATGTAAATTAACATGGTCCCGCTGAAAACGTCCTCTTGTCCCACAAAAAACAAGCTGCCATACAGCTCCATCAGCAAAAAAGTAAAAAGTTATAGCTCTCACAACAAAAGGATGCAAAAATAATTATTTTTCTATAAAATAGTTTATAACGTGTAAAAGCACCAAAACATAAGAAAACAATATAAATGAGGCATCACTCTAGCCGTACTGACCCGAAGAAAAAAACTGCCCTATCAATTTTACCACACAGGGAATGGCATAACCCCCCTCAGCCAAAAAAAATAAATCCTGAATTGCTGTTTTGTTGTTTTTTTTTTCATTCTGCATCCCAAAAATCGAAATAGAAAGCGTTAAAAAAATTTCATGTGCCCGAATATGGTATCAATAAAAATGTCAGCTCGTCCCGCAAAAAAACAAGCCACAACATGACTCCATTACCCGAAATATGGAAAAGTTACAGCTTTCAAAATGTGGTGATGCAAAAACTACTGTATATTTTTATTGTCCTTTTTTTGTAGTTTTCTAATCAACATCAGGCAGACTTGGAGCTCTTCACGGGAGGTTCTTCTTCAGACTGGCTTACTTTGAGCGATTTAATTAAGTTTTTTTTTTATTTTTTCATCCTTCCAGCCTCAAGCTCTCATCCACAAATCCTTCCAATGGTTCTTCTGCAGGCAGCTCTCCGGAGCCGCTCCTCATGGCTTAGGCTTCGCCACTTGTAAGAGAGTCCTTACTGAGAGCTGGAAGAGCTGGGAACTATATGTAGACAATCCTCTTATCAAGCTGAGACTGAAGTTTATTCTAAGATTTCAAAGAAAAACAGTTTCATGGAAAATCAGTGAGACAAAGCATGCAATCACACACAAGAGTCCAGACAAGCAAAGTGATGCTGGGACATTATTATTATTATTTATTCCATGGCGTTTTACATGTGAGAGGGGGCGAATATAGACAAGTACAATAAATATGAGCAATACAGGACACACATAAGTACAGAAGGAGAGGACCCTGCCCGCGAAGGCTCACAATCTACAGGGGATGGGTGAGGATACACTAACAGAGGGTAAAACTGGTTGTGCGGTGGTTCAGTAGACAGGATCACTGCTGGTTGTAGGCTTGTCGGAAGAGGTGGGTCTTCAGATTCTTTTTGAAGGTTTCCATGGTAGGCGAGAGTATGATGTGTTGGGGTAGAGAATTCCAGAGTATAGGGGAGGCACGGGAAAATTTCTGTATGCGGTTGTGGGAAGAAGAGATAAGGGGAGAGTAGAGAAGGAGATCTTGAGAGGATCGAAGGTTGCGTGTGGGTAAGTTACGGGAGACCATGTCACAGATGTATGGAGGAGACAGGTTGTGGATGGCTTTGTATGTCATTGTTAGGGTTTTGAACTGGTGCCTCTGGACGATAAGAAGCCAATGAAGGGCTTGCCATAGGGGAGAGGCTGGGGAATAACGGGGAGACAGGTGGATTAGTCGGGCAGCAGAATGTAGGATGGATTGGAATGGTGCCAGAGTGCTAGAGGGGAGGCCAGAGAGTAGGAGGTTGCAGTAGTCAAGGCGGGAGATAAGGGCGTGCACTAGTGTTTTTGTGGTGTCGTGATCAAGGAATGCACGGATCCAGGAAATATTTTTGAGTTTGAGACGGCAGGAGGAGGCTAGGATTTGGATATGTGGCTTGAAAGAAAGGGCAGAGTCGAGGATCACCCTGAGGCACCGAGCATGCGGGACCGGGGAAAGTGAGCAGCCATTGACATTAAGGGATAGGTCTGGTGGAGGGGTAGTGTGAGATGGGGGGGAAGATGATGAATTCTGTTTTGTCCATGTTGAGTTTTAGAAAGCGAGCAGAAAAGAAAGCTGAAATAGCGGACAGACAGTGTGGAATTTTTGTCAGTAAGGAGGTGAGGTCAGGTCCAGATAGGTAGATCTGCGTGTCATCGGCATAGAGATGGTACTGCAAACCGTGGGATTCTATGAGCTGTCCCAGGCCGAAGGTGTAGATGGAGAAGAGTAAGGGTCCTAGAACTGAGCCTTGAGGAACACCGACAGAGAGGGGGCGAGGTGAGGAGGTGGTGTGGGAGAGGGAGACCCTGAATGTTCGATTTGTTAGATATGATGAGATCCAGGATAGGGCCAAGCCTGTGATGCCCAGAGATGAGAGAATCTGAAGCAGGAGGGAGTGGTCCACAGGTCTGGCCATGATGTGGCCTGGTGGCAGAATGGCAATGTTATGGCCCCGAACAACAGTAACAGGGGCTTTTTATACATGGTTTAGACAAAGAGACAAAGAAAGCACATTGCAGGAAAAGGGCGTATACATGATAACATCATACTGCAGAGAAATACATATATTCAAAGACAAAACATACAATAGTTAAGTGTAATGACTTTGAGGCTCTTTTCCCCAAACGTCATTAGAACTCGTAAATCTCCATGTTCCTCTTGACTACTGTTATTAATCACATAACAGGTCTATTTTTCAATATCACTACAGCAAATGCACTTATTTATTACCATATGTTGCAATTTTTCTTTTATCTCATTGCCCTGCAGCTGATCCAATTAACCTGTGTCCACTATACCTGCTAATCGCTATGATCTCATCTTGTGTCTCCAATCTGTCTACAGTCATGGACAAAAGTTTTGAGAATGACACAAATATTAATTTTTGCAAAGTCTACTGCTTCACTTTTTCTAATGGCAATTTGCATATACTCCAGAATGTTATAAAGAGTGATCAGCTTAACAGCAATTACTTGCAAAGTCAATATTTGGCTAGAAAATGAACTTTATCCCCCAAAACACATTTCAACATCATTGCAGCCCTGCCTTAAAAGGACCAGCTAACCTCTTTTCAGTGATTGCTCCATTAACACAGGTGTGGGTGTTGATGAGGACATGGCTGGAGATCAATCTGTCATGATTAAGTAAGAATGACACCACTGGACACTTTTAAAGGAGGCTGGTGCTTGGCATCATTGTTTCTCTTCTGTTAACCATGGTTATCTCTAAAGAAACACGTGCAGTCATCATTGCAATGCACAAAAATGGCCTAACAGGGAAGAGTATCGCAGCTAGAAAGATTGCACCTCAGTCAACAATCTATTGCATCATCAAGAACTTCATGGAGAGAGGTTCCATTGTTGCCAAAAAGGCTCCAGGGCGCCCAAGAAAGACCAGCAAGCGCCAGGACCGTCTCTTAAAAGTGTTTCAGCTGCGGGATCGGGCTACCAGCAGTGCAGAGCTTGCTCAGGAATGGCAGCAGGCAGGTGTGAGTGCATCTGCACGCACTGTGAGGCGGAGACTCTTGGAGCAAGGCCTGGTCTCAAGGAGGGCAGCAAAGAAGCCACTTCTCTCCAGAAAAAACATCATGGACAGACTGATATTCTGCAAAAGGTACAGGCAGTGGACTGCTGAGGACTGGGTTAAAGTTATTTTCTCTGATGAATCCCCTTTTCGATTGTTTGGGACATCAGGAAAATGCCTCATTCGGAGAAGACAAGGTGAGCGCTACCACCAGTCTTGTCTCATGCCAACTGTTAAGCATCCTGAAACCATTCATGTGTGGGGTTGCTTCTCAGCCAAGGGAATCGGCTCTCTCACAGTCTTGCCTAAAAACACAGCCATGAATAAAGAATGATACCAGAATGTCCTCCAAGAGCAACTTCTCCCAACCCTCCAAGAGCAGTTTGGCGATCAACAATGCCTTTTCCAGCATGATGGAGCACCTTGCCATAAAGCAAAGGTGATAACTAAATGGCTCAGGGAACAAAACAAAGAGATTTTGGGTCCATGGCCTGGAAACTCCCCAGATCTAAATCCCATTGAGAACTTGTGGTCAATCATCAAGAGATGGGTGGACAAACAAAAACCTAAAAATTCTGACAAAATGAAAGCATTGATTGCTTTCAGTCAGGATTTGGTCCAGAAGTTGATTGAGAGCATGCCAGGGAGAATTGCAGAGGTCCTGAAGAAGAAGGGTCAACACTGCAAATATTGACTTGCTGCATTAACTCATTCTAACTGTCAATATAAGCTTTTGTTACTCATATGTTTGCAATTATATTTCTGTCTGTGATAAAACATCTGTCAAACACACATAAAAACCAGAGGGCAGCAGATCATGTGAAAATATAATATTTGTGTCATTCTCAAAACTTTTGGCCATGACTGTAGGGTTTTCAGAAGTACATCTTATTAGCTTTTTAGAAGCAAAATCAGTTAGTTTCTAACTTTGCACGAGATGGCTGCTAGAGCCAACATGGCTGCTCAGTATATTATGGCTGACCATTCGCTTACATTATTCTTTGCAGATGATGGTGACAGGAGATCAGACGGACAGCTGACATCTTCAATTTTTAAATCAGATGGTATTGAGATACCACAGGATACAATTAAAGTGAATGCCATTTCTCCAGATATGCCATCATCGCTTCACAGCAAAGATCAGTCATCTGATCTTTTGAAACAGGTCCTAACTTCTAATTTATTATCAACTACTAACAAGAAAAAAAGTCACAAAAGAGGTACTAAAAACCGAACTGCTCCAAAAGAAATGAAGCCATTATCACATTCAGAATATGGAAAAAGTTTTCCTCTCGAAGCATCTTTAGTTAAAACATTTTGCTTAAAAATTGACACAAGGGAGAATAACTATTGTTGTTACAAGTGTGGGAAATATTTTAAACAGAAATCAAATCTTGTTAGACATGAGAGAATTCATACTGGGGAGAAGCCACATTCGTGTTCTGAATGTGGGAAATGTTTTGTACAGAAATCATCTCTTGTTACACACCAGAGAAGTCACAAAGGGGAGAAGCCATATCCATGTTCAGAGTGTGGGAAGTATTTTGCACATAAATCATCTCTGGTTAGACATCAAAGCATTCACACAGGGGAGAAGCCATATTCATGTCCAGAATGTGGGAAATGTTTTGTACATAAATCGCTTCTTGTTGTACACCAGAGATATCACACTGGGGAGAGGCCATATTCATGTTCAGAATGTGGGAAATGTTTTTCATGTAAATCACATCTTGTTACACATCAAAGAATTCATAAAAGGGATAAGGCATATTCATGTTCAGAATGTGGGAAAAAGTTTAACTGCAAATCGATTCTTGTTAGTCACCAGAGAATACACACAGGGGTGAAGCCTTTTTTATGTTCAGAATGTGGAAAATGTTTTGTACATAAATCATCTCTTGTTAAACACCAGAGAAGTCATAAAGTGGAAAAGTCATATTTATGTTCTGAATGTGGGAAATGTTTTACACATGAATCATCTCTTGTTAGACATCAAATCATTCACACAGGGGAGAAGCCATATTCATGTCTAGAATGTGGGAAATTTTTTGTACATAAATCACTACTTGTTGTACACCAGAGATATCACACTGGGGAGAGGCCATATTCATGTTCAGAATGTGGGAAATGTTTTTCATGTAAATCACATCTTATTACACATCAAATAATTCATAAGGGGATAAGGCATATTCATGTTCAGAATGTGGGAAAAAGTTTAACTGCAAATCGATTCTTGTTAGTCACCAGAGAATACACACAGGGGTGAAGCCTTTTTTATGTTCAGAATGTGGAAAATGTTTTGTACATAAATCATCTCTTGTTAAACACCAGAGAAGTCACAAAGGGGAGAAGCCATATTCATGTTCAGAATGTGGGAAATGTTTTGCACATAAATCATCTCTTGTTATACATCAAAAAATTCACACAGGGGAGAAGCCATATTCATGTTCCGAATGTGGGAAATGTTTTGTAAATAATTCACGGCTTGTTTTACACCAGAGATATCACACAGGGAAGAAGCCTTTTTCATGTTTAGAATGTGGAAAACGTTTTGTATTCCAATCAGCTCTTGTTACACATCAGAGAACCCACACAGGGGAGAAGCCATATTCATGTTCAGAGTGTGAAAAATGTTTTACACAGAAATCAAGTCTTACTATTCATCAAAGAACTCACACAGGGGAGAAACTATATTTTTGTTCAGAATGTGGAAAATATTTTAACCGGAAATCAAATTTTGTTAGTCACCAGAGAATTCACACAGGAAAAAGGCCATTTTCATGTTCAGAATGTGGGAAATATTTTACAGATAAAGCAAATCTCAACTCACATCAGAGAATTCACACAGGGAAGAAGCCTTTTTCATGTTCAGAATGTGGGAAATGTTTTAGTCAAAAATGGTACCTTCTTAAACATCAAAAATCCCACATGGAGAGAAGCCATTATTATACATAGAATGTGAGAAATGATTTACTAGAAAATCACATTTTGTTGACTATAAAAACAACTTTCTTAGGTAGAAACTATATATTTTATTGACAATTTGTTAAATAAAAACATATAACAGACAGTCGTATAATCAGACAAGACAGACACAAAATCTTGCTAATAAGTAAGTTTCTCTTATTGTCCGAAGGCAGCGTCCTATGTTGGAGGAGAATGCTGAGGCTGTTTCCTTCCCGATCACTGAGAGAACTGCTTTCTCTCTTCCTGCCCCACACTGATCTATGTAATCCGTGCAGAGCAGGAGAGGAAGCTGCTAACAAAGGCAGTACGTTTTGAGTGAGTAGCTGAGTAGCAGTGCCGGGTATTGAAGTGCGAGACTCGTGCGAGTTTCTCGCAAGTGTGACCCCGGCCTATTCATTTCTATATAAAGGCCTGCTGGTTTATTTCAGTCCTCATAAACCACATCACAGGAAAAATTATATACAGCCTTGGTCTGGCATAAAGTAAGAAGTTCATGCAATTCTGCTGGTTAGCCCGCCTGGTTTAGAATCCAGCTTCTTAGTCCTTAAGCAAAGGCACTCACTCCAGGAGATCTGCACATCTCCATACACACTGCCATATGTGAGACAAACCACTCTCAATTTACAAAGTGAACCACACCCGGGGGTGGAGATAGGGTGAGTAGACTTCGCTCCCAACTCCAGCTACTCATAATCAATGTGTCATAGCCGATTAACAATTTTTAGTCCTATATGTACTAAAGCATTACTCCCAAGTTTCTCTCCCAACAACTAGGTATCCGACAGCCACCTTGCAATGTATGAACAGTTTGTGTGTATGTAAATGTGTACACAGATCTGACAAAAATCAAGACATCAAAATTAAGACACCCTGTCATGGCCAGCCCATTCTCCAGATCTGAACCCCATTGAAAACCTCTGGAATGTAATCAAGAGGATGATGGATAGTCACAAGCCATCAAACAAAGCAGAACTGCTTAAATTTTTGCGCCAGGAGCAGTGTGGAAAGCATGTCAAGACACATGAAAGCTGTTTTTAAAAATCACGGTTATTCCACAAAATATTGATTTCTGAACTCTTCCTGAGTTAAACATTAGTATTGTTGTTTCTAAATGATTATGAACTTGTTTTCTTTGCATTATTTGAGGTCTGAAAGCACTTTTTTTTTTTTCAATTTTGACCAATTTTCTTTGTAAAAAAAAAAGTACAAAATTTATTGTTTGGAAATTCGGAGACCTGTTCTCAGAAGTTTATAGACTAAAAGAACAATTTACATTTTACTTAAACATATACAGTACAGACCAAAGTTTGGACGCACCTTCTCATTCAAAGATTCTTCTGTATTTTCATGACTATGAAAATTGTAGAATCACACTGAAGGCATCAAAACTATGAATTAACACATGTGGAATTATACATTACACTTTACAAAAAAGTGTGAAACAACTGACAATATGTCTTATATTCTAGGTTCTTCAAAGTAGCCACCTTTTGCTTTAATTACTGCTTTGCACGCAGAAAAGGTGAACGGATGGACTCTACATGCCTGGTCCCCACCGTGAAGCATGGAGGAGGAGGTGTGATGGTGTGGGGGTGCTTTGCTGGTGACACCGTTGGGGATTTATTCAAAATTGAAGCAGTGAGCGGTCCAGCTCACCCCAAACCATCTCGATTGGGTTCGGGTCTGGTGACTGTGGAGGCCAGGTCATCTGGCGTAGCACCCCAACACTCTCCTTCTTGGTCAAAAAGCCCTTACACAGTCTGGAGGCGTGTTTAGGGTCATTGTCCTGTTGAAAAATAAATGATGGTCCAACTAAACGCAAACCGGATGGAATAGCATGCTGCTGCAAGATGCTGTGGTAGCCATGCTGGTTCAGTATGCCTTCAATTTTGAATAAATCCCCAACAGTGTCACCAGCAAAGCACCCCACACCATCACACCTCCTCCTCCATGCTTCACGATGGGAACGAGGCATGTAGAGTCCATCCGTTCACCTTTTCTGCGTGCAAAGCAGTAATCAAAGCAAAAGGTGGCTACTATGAAGAACCTAGAATATAAGACATATTTTCAGTTGTTTCACACTTTTTTGTAAAGTGTAATGTATAATTCCACATGTGTTACTTCATAGTTTTGATGCCTTCAGTGTGATTCTACAATTTTCATAGTCATGAAAATACAGAAAAATCATTGAATGAGAAGGTGTGTCCAAACTTTTGGTCTGTACTGTACCTATAAAGAGAAAAATCAGACAAACTGAACATTTAAAAGTGGTCTCTTAATTTTTGCCAGAGCTGTATGTAGCAGAGCTGAGTGTGCATATACTTTCCAGCAGTGTTGTGTATTTTTGAGCTGCACATTGCTGATTAACCCCTTAGTGACAGCCTATTTTAAACATAATAACCAAACCTAATTTTTCAATGTTAATGTTTTTTAATGGTAAATTTAAGTCAATAAGTATTTGGGTTTTTTTTGTGAAAATATATGAAATATGAAAAATTAGCGATTGTCAAAGTTGAATGTATATATTATTAAACTAGGAGAAAATGAAACCTAAAGTGTATTGCTCAATTTCTCCTGAACGTGGACCATTTTTTACCTGAATGTGGTAAAAAAAAAACCTGCTGCTTGGGCTCAAGGCAGGGCTCTGAAGGGAAGAAGCATGATTTGGTATTTGGAGTAGATTTGTCTGGAGTACATTGCAGACAGCATGTCTTATTTGCAGAGCCCCTGAGGTATCAAAACAGCAGAAACCCAATAAGTGACTCCATTTTGGAAAGCAGAGTTAACAAACCCATCAAGGAGTTCATCTAGGGGTGCGTTAAACATTCTGAACCCATTGGTGCTTCACAGAACTTTTTAAAATATGGATGTGAAAATGAAATTTCCTTTTTTTCCGCTAAAATGTTTTTGCACCAAATTTGTAATTTTCACAATGAATAATAGGATTTACGTCGACCACAATGATACCCACACATGTAATAAAAAAACTGCTGTTGGAGCACTTTGCAGAGCTCAGGAAGGTAAGAGCGCTATTTAATTTTTAGTGTGTTAATTTGGCATGAATAGATTGTGAATGCCATGTCACACTTGCAGATCCCCTGGCATGTCAAAACGCTTTCTCTCTTGTAATAAGAGAAAATGGACCCCATAATTTGTTATGCAATTGTTCCCGAACGTGGCAGTGCCCCATATTTGATTGTACAATACAGTTTGAACACACAGCCAGGATCGTATGGGAAACAGTGCTACTTGGCTTTTAGAAAGCAGATTCCGTTTGAATAAATTGTAGGCTCCATTAACCGAGCACCCGAGATGCCAGACCAGGCGACCCTCACACCCCCCACCACCTTATATTGGAAAATTTACTTCTTACGGAATTCATTTAGGGATATAGTGTATATTTTGATCTCACAGTTGCCTCAGAATTACATAACAGTGGGACATGGCAATCCAACATTTTAGTAGTAAAAATTATTATTATTTTTTTAGCTTCAAATTTGTCAGTTACACAAGGGTTAATATCTGAAACTGGCCCCCACAATTTGTTGCGCAATGTCTTTTGAATGTGATGATGCTACTGTTAGGTTACACGTCAGGAGAAGGAAGAAGCGCTATTTGGATTTTGGCGCACAGATTTTCCGGGAATATCTTGCAGGTGACATTTGCAGAGCCATTTAAGGTGCCAGAACAGCAGAAAACCTGCAAAAGTGACCAAATTTTATAAATTGCACATCTCGATTAATTCATCTACTGCTGCAGTGACTGTTTTGGCTCACAGGTGTTTTTACATTGTAACATCCCCGCCGTGCTTTTTTTTTTCAGGAGATTTGCAAGTATGCCAGTTTAGTGCCCATACACTTGGCCCCCATATATTGTAGCGCCCCCATACATTGTACCCAGCTTGTGCTTCTGGAGACATGCACCCTGTAACTTGTTAAAGGGAACCTATGACCATTTTTTTTTAGAGTTTGAACCAATGCCACGTTTCTGAGCGCTAACCCCCCTGCATACCACCAAAATACCTCCCGCACTCTCATGTAAATGCCTTTGGTCTGGTCCAATTGGCGTCATTTCTCATCGTTTGTGCCGCCTTTTTGCCCCAAAAGCCGTCCTCCGGCATTGATTGATGTGGATGATGCATCACCAGCGTCATCCACATAGCCGAAAGAGATCTCGCGCCTTAGCTTCGCTGGCTAGCGCAGGCGCACTTTGTTCTGCTCCACTGCGGGCAGAGCACAAAACATAACCGCATGCGCCCAGGAAACTTCATTCCGGTGAACTGGTAAAGGTAAAAAGGATTCGCAATGACGCAAATTAATTTAATTTGTGGTTTCTTGAAGCAGGAGTGAGAGTGACTGAAACTTGTTGGCAATAAACCAACATTCTATATTCCATTGTGTCTTCTCCAGTAGCGAAGGATATTTCCATCACCCGCGGCAAATTTCATACACAATTCTCTGTATGCTGCAGCAGCTGGAATGTATGCGTTTTAGTGGTTGTGTCTTATACAACCCTATAAAGTGAGCATAATTGCCCATTGTTCAATCTTTACTACTTGGATAAGACCCTATTACGCTTTTTTTATTTTTATCTGTTAAATATTAATTATTGGTTAAGGATTTATTCTTTACACTCAATTCTGTACCAAGCACATTAACGTTCGCTGACATCACAGATGCTATTTCTGTATGGTAAAGTGTCATCTCCATATACAGAGACCACGTGATATAAGGGACATATATATAATGGCTACATGAAGGGGGGGCTTTCTCTACAGACACTTTACTCTGACAAGGACTATGATGAATGAACAGCCAGCTGCCATGTAACCACGTGTTGCTTCCTTAAGACGCTGCGGAGAAACAAATGTCATTCTTACCATTCAGGACACCAAGGAAAGATGTGTACAAGCTTTGCTATGGACAAATGGACAATATCTACGTAACTATTTCACTCATTTTATGTTTCCTGTAGTGATGTTTTTTTGGTAAACAGTCCAATAAACCACTACATTTTTTTTTATAAGAAACGTGACGTTTTCTTTAAAGTATCGCATCTGGTAACAAGTCCTTGAAAAATATACTTAAAATAAGCATTTTTAACATTTTGGAGAGCCAGCCAGTCACACTTGATTTTTAGAGTGTGAATTTTTGAAAACTTGCAAGGGAGGGAATAGAAGCAAAGAAGCGTCAGATGTGCAAGTCGTCAAAGAAATCAAACTACGATATTTCAGGATCAAGAAAAGAACCTATGAATGAGGATAAGAGTTGACTACAGGAATCAGACGTGCTGATGACAAGAGCGTTGCCAAGAAAGGAGCTACAAGCTGAGATATTTCAAGGTAAGAAATATGGATGTCATTACTTCTTTTTCTAAGCAAAGTAGACTGAAATTTATGTCTGTAGATCAGTCAAATTTAGAAGTTTTATGGCTCAGCTTATATGCAGAATGTGAAATGGAAAATCTAAAGCTAGAATCTAAGCTGGTGTCCTTTAATAGGGAAAGAGAGAAATTGAAAAATATATTACAGTTGGTTCAGTATTTCACAAGTTTGTATTAGAGAAATCTAAAGATGACTGTGTAGAAATAGTGTCAGAAGATACCAGTGATGTTCCCGAAATTGACTGTAATGAGGAAATTGAGCAACATGTGGGACAAGTGTCTGTAATGGCTACTCAAGGTGACCTTGTCTCTGATGACGTAAAAAAAGAAGGAGGGAACATGGGAGGAGACTTGAGAACTGATGTAGGAGGGAACATAGGAGGAGACTTGAGAACTGATGTAGGAGGGAACATGGGAGGAGACTTGAGAACTGATGTAGGAGGGAACATGGGAGGAGACTTGAGAACTGATGTAGGAGGGAACATGGGAGCAGACTTCAGAACTGATGCAGATGACGTACGAGAGACGGATGTTCAAAGGCCACCAAAATAGAAGACAATTCACAGGCCCAACTCCAAATTAAAGTTAGGAAAAATTTGTTAAAATTATGCAAAAATCATTCCTGCATATGATAACAAAATCCATGTATGCAGAAATTCTGAAATCTTTGAAAGCTTTATTGATAAGCTTGATTTAAGTAATGCTGAGAAAAATCAATTATTTAAATTGTGGCTTCCTGCAACCTTTTCCAGACGCTTAACATGAAGTTGAGTTTTGATAATGAATTCATGGAGATCTAGATGATAAAGACAGACTGAAAATTCTGATTTTCTGTGCCTTAAATGAAAATTGTCCAGATATTGAGATTCTTCAAAAATTAAGGATTGGTCGGAAAGAATGTACTTTTACATTCATGTCCATATTTGAAAGGTTGTACAAAACTCTAATTACCAATGTCAAAACACAATCAATGATAAAGTATTTTGTGGACAAATTTGGATTCCTAAATTCTGTATCTCGTGTTATTGCGTCACAAAAAGATACTTTATTTGAATGTGCGCAATTCCTTGATTTTGCTATAAAACATGAGAATCGTGATAGGAAAATAAATCAAACAGACAGAGTAAGATCTTTTTTAAAAGCCAGTGTCAAAATCTCCTAAACTGAGTCATCCCCGGAATCAAATATATGACATAAGGAGGAAATTACATATTAGATATAAGCCTATAAAAAAAATCCAAGAGTCCGCTTTGCAGAAAGAGTTAATAATTCAAAGTTCAGACCTCTCTGTAAAGAGACAAATGGCGGACATTGAAAGACAGGAACAGGTGATTCTTCAAAGAGACATAGTTGAGTCTTCAGTTTACAGCTCATTATCGGAGCTGCTCAAACAATCATTAAAAAAAGGAATCATAAAAAAGGCTTTCCAGGACATCTTTGACAAAGAAATAAGATTTGGTTTAGGAATTGACTGAAAATGAAATTATATGTTGTGTAAAAGTATTATACAATATATTTATTCAGTTATTTGTAATTATTTTATAAATATAATTCTGTAGTTCACAGCTTTTTTAGATATATATATATATATGTACATATATATATATATATTCATACAGTATACAGTATATAGTATATTTGTATAAATAGAAATTGTATAACTGTATATCTATAGTGATAAAATTAAAATAAACTACAGAAAATATTTAGAATTACATTGAATCCAATACATATATGTATAAGACATTGCAATTGTTTTGTTTTTGTATATATTTTTAACCTTATCTCTTATTGTTCCTTAGAATTTTCACTTCAAAGTAGGATTTAATCGGGAAAAACTTTTACATGGTTTTATTCTTTATTTACACAGAATTTGTAATAACCGCATGTTTTTTTTATATTTAACCTTAAAAGGAAATAATATATAACTAAATGAATCTAAATTTAGTTTTTGTGTGTTGCTAAATTTTGAAGTTATTTATTTGATGGCAATATGTTCTTACTGCATGACAGTCACACATGTGACATTCAAACTGTTCTAATTAATAAGGCTACCATATACCCCTATTTCAGTGTTTGCTGTAACTTAAAGCTCTTGTAGCTTCAGTGAGCTCGCCTTTGCAAGTCAAAGAATTTTCTTTAGGCCTCTTAAGTTCTAGGGTTCAATTTCAGTTGCAAACCTTGCACCAAATATAGAAACAGCTCATAACCAAATTTTCTTATGAGTCCTTTTATCTATAGAATGGTTCACAAAGTTTGTTATGTGTATTTGGGAATATTCAAAGAAATATTAAAATATTAAATTTAGTAGTTTACAATGCGCATTGATAATTAAGATACAATTATTTGGGGTTAAAAAAAAATATATGTATTACATACCTTTTTGTATGAGGAACTTGTGGTGTGAATTTATCCGTGTCACAGTCTGAAGTGACAGATGTAGATGCGTGTATGAGCAGCTGCTAAGAGTATGTGTGATGTATGGAAAAAGTTTCACATTCATGGTATGCGAGAAAACAACAACCTTGTTTTTATGGGAAATAATACAAATCAGTTCAATTATTAGAATATTAAGATACATAATGAAATATTATCTACTCAACATATATTTCTTTAGTAATTATTTTTTTAGTTAATAGTAGATAAGTGTAATCACACATCAAATGGTTTATCAAGAAATTCTACATTTAGATTATTTTTTTTTTCCTTTTTCCCAAAAGATAATTTTATGATATTCAATGTTATTTTTATTTTTAATGGTTACATAGATGGTTACACATCTTCAGACAAATATATGGTATAAAGCTAAAACAGAAGTTACATAAATAATTTATAAAAACAATTTTTTTTTTTTCTTTCATTTTGGTTTTGATAAATCAATTATTTCACAAAAAATATTTTTTGGTATTAAGGGGGAAATGTATTTTTGATCTTGAATACATCATCACATTTCATCAATACCTCTTCTTCACACATTTTAAAGAATATAAAAAGGTACAATGGTATAACTACTAGAGATAATAACATTTAAGTATTATAAAAAGTCATTTCTTTACACTAAGAAGGGATTTACATGCAAAGTTGCTTAATATGAATATTTTGGTAACACAAGGTCATGACAAATATGAAATCATCCAGATAATGGAAATATTAAGGGTATGTGTTACTGAGAACATAACTACTCGCATTTGTCATAAACATATAAAGGCCTTATTTTTATTTTTTATTCTTATTTTTGTTTTTATTCTTATTTTTCATTTTTTAATTTTTATTCTTCCTTTATCTTTATTTTTGATTCTTAATTTTTATTTTTTATCTCAAACAATCAAGAAACATCAATATTTAATAAAGTAATGTCTAGTACAAGAATATTGCTTCATTAATATAGTGAAGATATCGGTTCATTAGAAGAAAATGTTCTAATTCTGAGTAAATACAATAATCTTTCATTCTTTCATTCATTCACTCATATTCACATTTTGGTTCATGGCTTACATTCTTATCTATTTTGGTCTAATAAATATATTCCATTAATAAGTTTTAATAATAAAGATGGAAACACTTGTTACATAAAAAAACACACTGACACCTATGGGTTGAAAAGGTAATTACACCTATGACATAAAAATGTTCTATCTCATGAAGAATATGGTTAATAATGCATTATCATTTATGATTGTTTTATTACACAAACATGAATTCCATATTACTATTCTGATAATAATTCTATGGATATTACTGATTGCTATTGGTACGCTGTGATATTATAGGTTAGGAAAATTACCAGATTTGGTATAGAATAGGGAATGAAGACTTCAAGCAAGATTATTGGAATTACGTTAATAAAGACTTTTCATATTTCTAAATTCAAGTAATTTAAAAGTTGCAAGAAGAAAAAGCCGAAGTTCCAGAAGGTAAAAAGGCTCTATGATGTCTGAGTAATTATAGACTGTGTCAATTACAATTCATTTCATCATGACAAACAACTGCAGTATTCACCACTGACAGACCAATGGCAGAGGACAATGATCCTATGATGCTAATATGAACTGTGTTATCACGCTTTTATCACGTTCCAGTGGTTTCCTTCACTATGAAGCTTCAATGAAAGTGGTGAAACAATAAGTTGTCAGAAAGCTACAACCCTGACATGAGTCCTGTGCATTAGGATAAGGACTGGTTTTGGTGCTATCTTTAGCAAGGAAGAGTCATTTTAACCTTGCTTTGCTGACCAAAGATGTCACACCTGTTCAAGACCAGTGCGGATGGCAGGAGGATTCCAGAAATATCCAAGGCGAGCCAATGTAAGTCCAGGTCTTTAAAGGTGACACTGCTCAGATATTAAGCTTCATTTCATCAAGGACTTTGTTTTCTTATCAACATTTGAATTTATGGACTTTGATGGACACATGACACCGGTCTCTACAATATCTACATGTTATTTCAAAGGAATTATCGTATAAAGACTGTGTTTTAAAAGAATCAAGAACAAGACGTCAAGATGAAGACCAGATGACATCAGATGATGATGACTGGACCGAGATGCTTCGATTTAGGTTTAGGAAAGTATAAGACATTTATTTTATATGAATATTGGTCACGGCTTACCATAACATGAATTCACATAATTATGTTATTGAGTGCATATAACAATAATCTGATATTATTATGATTATTATTATTATTATGGAAATTAATTATTTTTGCCAAAGAAGAAGAAAAAGAAGAAAGAAGATCTGATTATCCTAAAGATGAACTTCTCTACTTTGAGGGTTCCAATTAATGTCTATCCCTCAAAAGGGGGAATTGTTAAATATTAATTATTGGTTAAGGTTTTTCTTTACACTCAATTCTGTACCAAGCACATTAACGTTCGCTGACATCACAGATGTATTTTGTATGGTAAAGTGTCATCTCCATATAAGAGACCACGTGATATAAGGGATTTTATAATGGCTACATGAAGGGGGGGGTTTCTCTACAGACCTTTACTCTGACAAGGACTTGATGAATAAAACAGCCAGCTGCCATGTAAACCACGTGTTGTTTCCTTTAAAGACGCTGCGGAGAAACAAATGTCATTCTTACCATTAGGACCAAGGAAAGAGTGTACAAGCTTTGCTATGGACAAATGGACAATATCTACGTAACTATTCACTCATTTTTGTTTCCTGTATGATGTTTTTTTGGTAAACAGTCCAAATAAACCACAAACATTTTTTTTTAAAGAAACGTGACGTTTTCTTTAAAAGTATCGATTTGGTAAAAGTCCTTGAAAAATATACTTAAAATGCATTTTTAACATTATTAATTCAATTTTTTTTCAGACAGAATAAAATGACACAGCAAATCCTATTGTTTTTATTATTTTTTTTGCACGGTTTACCAAGAGGTAAAAATGATAAGACTACGGTAATTTATTCTTTGGATCAGTAAGTTTTTCAGTAATACCGATTTATTTTCGTTTTTTATGCTTTGATACTTTTACAGACTAAAATATTTTTCAAAAATTAATTTGTTTTTAAATCGTCATATTCTGAGAGCTATAACTTTTTTTTTTTTTTTTGCTGAAAGAGTATATTAGAGCTTATTTTTTCGACGCTGCATTTTCATTTATACCATTTAATTTTACATATGACGTTTTGATCCTTTTTCTAACTTTTTTTGTGTGTCATAGGATGAAAAACCGACATTTTTGGATGTTTTTCATTTTTTTTTTTCTTCGGTGTTGCTGTCCCGAATAAATAAAAAATTTAGTTTTATAGTTCACATCAGTCCGGACACTTAAAATACCAATTATGTGTTTTTTTTTTATTTTGTTTCTAATTAGTGGTGAAATGGCTTTTTTATTTTTGTGCATTTTTTTGTCTTTTTTACACAGTTTGTCACTTTTTACTTATCTCTTGTGGCATGAAATGTATATTTTTAATTTTGATTGCTGTCCTCATGACTGCAGTATTTTGTACTGCGTGCATGAAACCTATCAGTTTTGAAAGGTTTATACTGGATCAACGGGCTATTAGAAAATCTGGGTGCGATGTCAACTATCGGCACTGGCTATCGTTGGGGGTTGTTAGTGTTAAAAGTGGAGCCCTCTCCCCTTTTCAGCCACTTAGATGTCACTGTCGGGGTTTCCCAAAACGATCGAGCCGCAGGGTGTCAGCTGTCATTACAGCTGACACCTGTGGGATTTTCTACCTCTGCAGGGTGTACACTTTATTCCTCGCACGTGAAAAGGCATTTGGCAATTTTAAAGGGGATTAATGTTTGTGCTAGAAGTATATTTTAAATAAATCATGATGCAGCAGGGGAAAACACTTACAATTTTTATATAAATCTGTAAATTTTGATGTGCATTTGCATTCAGCCTCTGAGTCAGTTTTTTTTAAGACTACCTTTTGCAGCAATTACTGCTACTAATAATTTTTGGGTTTCATCTTACCAGCTTTGAGATCTAGAGATGACATTTTTGCCCCTTGTCTTTGCACCGGCTGTCGCACGTGAGGTTTTTAACGTTTGGAGCGACTTCGGAGTGAGGCTCCCTTGGTGGTTTCTGAGGGTATTGAACTATGTGGAACACCAAGAGTCCTACACCTGCGCTGACGGTGGTTTTTCAGGTGATACTGACTGCCTGATATTAAGTGAGCTGACCTCCCATGATCCTCGCCCGGGGATCAATTGTTCTTCCTGGTCTAGGTTGGAATTCATCTTGCTTTTCTTTCTGTCTCCTGCTTGAATTCAGATAAGTCTCTTTCAGTTTTTTTTACTGTGGTTTGAATCCTTGCTTTTTGCTGCATTGTGTTTGTCTTCAGCCGGGTCCCCTTTGATGGGCTTTGGTGGTTCTGTTCGTTTTTTGATTTGTTCATTTGCTCAGTTCTTTGTGATATTTTATTGCTGGGTTTGCTACGGTCCACACCAGAAATCTGTTTTGGGTGGTCGAGCCTGTGGTCTCGTGTTTTGGATTCAGAAGTGTTGGAGTTTTTCCCAGGGTTTTTCTGGTTTGCAGCGTATTCTCTCCTGTGTGTCCTATTTTAGACAGTTTTGGGCCCAGTGTTTGCTCAATTATTTTCTGTCTGTGTTCGTATTTTCATTTGTCTAACCGCCATTATATGTTTGGGGGCTTCCTACTCTTTTGGGGTCTACTCCGGGGCAGTTAGCTTTCCTCTTTCCTTTCAGGGGATAGTATCCCTTTCCGGGTGTGACGAGGCGTCTAGGGCACGAGGAACGTCCACGGCTGTTCTGTTGTGGGTTGTTTAGAGGTCTGCAACCCCATTAGTTTCCAACCTCTCTGGTGTTAGGCTGCCTATGCGTTTTTTTTTTCCTGCCTCCTCAGTACCAAAACATAAAAGTGAGATTGGATGGAGGCCGTCGTGAACAACATTTTTCAAGTTTGTCACAGATTCTCAATGGGATTTAGGTTTGGACTGTGACTGGGAGTTCACATGAAAGTTTGATCTAAACCAGGGTTCCCCAATTCCGTATTCAAGGGGCCCCCCAACAGGTCTGTTTTCAGGATTTCCTTTGTCAGTATTGCAAGGTGATGCAATTATCACCTGGGCAATACTAAGGAAATCCTGAAAAACATGACCTGTTGGTGGGCCTTGAGTACTGGAATTTGGGGGAAACCCCTGATCAAAAACCATCTGTTGTAGCTCTGGCAGTAGGGTTAGGGTCGTTGTCCTGCTGGCGGTGAATCTACGCCCCAGTCTTAAGTCAGATGGCTCACCGAAGCCTCTGGGGAATGAAGCTTATTCCTGCATGCCTCATATAGCATCGCTCCCATAGATAATGACGGGAGTGACATTAGCGTGTGATTACTGCTCTGAAGACGCGAGTGCAACTGATTGCTGGGGCAGGAACGATGAAAACTTCTCTGTGTCGGCTGTCCGTTTGACAGCTGATCAGAACGGCCCTACTCCCAGAACAGGTCATATGCTGGAACGACGACGTTGTGCCGACAGACAGCTCCGAGGCCCCTTGCACGTTGCCATAGGTTTACCATCACTAGCCAAGGCCTCTTTTTGTGGGCAGCAATTCTATTTTTTTCAGATCCTCAAAGAGTTCTTTGCCATGAAGTGTCTGTTGAACTTCGAGTGACCAATATGAGAGGTGTAAAAGCGATAACACCAAATTTATCACCCCTGTTCCCATTCCCATCGGAGACCTTGTAACTAGTGTTGAGCATTCCGATACGGCAAATATCGGGTATCGGCCGATATTAGCTGTATCGGAATTCCGATTCCGATTTCCCAAATATTTCGTCTTATCGGATACCGGAATCGGGATTGTCACTGTCACTGTCAGTGTCCGTCGGTCGGGTCTGTAGGAGTCAGGGCACTTACCTGGCAGAAGATCTGGCGGTCACGTCCTGCACTGCTTCATGGCCCGCCTTCTTTTTTTCCCCGGCGGGTCACATGCGTTTTCGCGATAACTGCAGGACTGCTGGGTAACGCGGGGTAAAGCGTCAGTCCGATGCGTCACCGCCGGGGGAAGCAGGTAATCAGCTGGTGCGTTGCAATGACAGGTCTGCCTGTCATTGCGATGTAGCAGAGTTGGTTTCGTGGGACAATCGTTACTATGGACTGCGTCGGGAAAGGTGGTTTATACTGTTGGTTTGTTTTTTTTTCTTTTTTTACAGGAGATCGATGGGTCGCAGGTGAAAAGAGTAATAAAAGTAATAAAAAACTGTGTTGTCTCTTTTATTTCATTTAAAAGACTTTTTTCTTGCTTTGTCTTTTTTTTATACATTTAATAACTTTGGATTAATAATGGATCGGTGGTCTTATTGACGCCTCTCCATTTTAACCCGGGTTTTGTCACCGTGCAATCAACGGTGACATTAACCCCTTATTAACCCCGCTTGCCCCCGCTACAGGGCAGTGGGAAGAGCCGGGTAAAGGCCACAATTGGACATCTTTTGATGCCCCAAATGTGGGGCTGCTGTAGCCTGGTATATCAGGCTGTTGAGGCCAAAATCCTGGGCCTTGACAGTCTTTTAATACCAGCCGCAGCAGTCTGCATTTTACTTGGTGGTTAAAAAAAATAAGGGGGGATCCCCCCCCGCCGTTTTTTTTCGAGGGGTCCCCTATTTTTGTTAACCAGCCAAGCTAAGCAGATGCTGTGGCCTGGTATTATCAGGTTGCAAGGTCCATGGTTTTTGGATCCTTAACAGCCTGAAAAACCAGGCCTCAGCGGTCTTTCTTCATTGGCGGTTAACAAAATGGGGGGACCCCCCGCCCAAATTTTTTTTGAGGGGATCCCCTATTTTTGTTAATCAGCCAAGTATGCGACTGCTGTGGCTGGTATTATCAGGCTGGCAAGGTCCATGGATCTTGGCTCTTAACAGCCTGAAAATCCAGGCCTCAGCGGTCTGCTTCATATGGCTGGTTAACAAAAATAGGGGGGACCCCACGCCAATTTTTTTCGGGGGATCCCCTATTTTTTTTAATCAGCCAAGATTGCAGACTGCTGTGGCCTGGTATTATCAGGCTGGCAAGGTCCATGGGTCTTGGCTCTTAACAGCCTGAAAATCCAGGCCTCAGGGTTGCTTCATTGGCTGGTTAACAAAAAAGGGGGGACCCCCCGCCAAAATTTTTTTTTAGGGGATCCCCTATTTTTGTTAATCAGCCGATATGCAGATGCTGTGGCCTGGTATTATCAGGCTGGCAAGGTCCATGGATCTTGGCTCCTTAACAGCCTGAAAATCCAGGCCTCAGGGTTGCTTTTTCTGGTGGTTAACAAAAATAGGGGGGACCACGCCCTTTTTTTTTCGAAGGGAAACCCCTATTTTTTTTAATCAGTTCCCTCTGACGTCACTGATTTGTCCCTGGCGCCTGAAGTGAAAGTGGAAAGCAATCAATTAAGCTTTCCATTAAAGGGCCCGTCTCACATAGCGATATCGCTACCGAATCGCTGCTGAGTCCTATTTTGTGACCAGCAGCGAGCTACCCGCGATATGCTGTGTGTGACATTTAGCGACGATAGCCCCCTGCCCGGGGATCGCTGATCGTCGCTGAAATGTCAGGACCTTTTTATCGCGGTTTCCCGTGACAGGCACACATCGCTGGTGTGACAGGGGGAGACCAGCGATCCGCTGGTAACCAAGGTAACAGCGGGTTTCCGGCGCGGGGCTTTTCCCAAAACCGCTGGTACCTTGGATACCGCGCCCTGATGCAGGGAGTGGTATCCAAGGTACTAGGGGTTTCCAAGCGTGCGCGGTGCCTGGAAACCCGCTGTGTACCTTGGTTACCCGCGGACCCGGGGGGCCCCGCCTGTACACCCGGGGGCGGCCCGTCAGGGGAAACGCATTAAAAAAAGGCCGCTTTTTTGCGCGCCGGGTCCCCCGGGAGGGGGGACGTCGCTGAATTCACCACAGCGTATCGTTTTGGGGCTCGCGGGGCGTCACAAAACTAGTGATCAGCAGCGATTGGTAGCGATATCGCTATGGAGGGGCCCTTAACGATGTTCCCCCCGTTCGCGCCCCCCACCTGCCTAGCGCCCTTTTTAGCTCAGCGCGTTTAGTGCGTTAAAAAAATCCTACAATGCATATCGTTGTGGGGCGCTGGTGTACGTTATGTGAACCGCCTTTACTCTCCTGTCGGCAGGGGGAATTTTTTTTGGGGTTTTTACTGTGAGGCTGCAGAAATGTGCGGCCTGCAGTAAACATTAACCCTTTCGAAGGATTACACCTGGGCCTGACTGTGCTGGGATAGGTAAGAATATTTTGCTTTTTTTTTTATTTTTTTACAGGAAAGGTTTTTGCATTTAAAAAAAGGGCAAAAACATGTGTCTTTATTTCTTAAAATGTTTTTTAATTAAAGTTGTTGTTTTATTTTATTTCATGCTAATTAAAATTGATAGTTGAAAAATTGCGCTCTAATTTTAAACCTGGTTAAGGTCCCCTTTTTTATGAAAAGGGGGCTTTAAAACCCCATATTAACCCTTCCCCCGCTAAGGGCAATGGGAATGCGGGAAAGTGCCAAAAAGGGCGAATCAAAATTTTGATTTTTTTCCCCGGGGGTTTTGGGGGGAGATTTAGTACCCGGGGGGGAAAAAATAAGGGCCCCTTTGGGGTTTATTACTGCCCCCTCACGGCTTTGTCTGTTGGTTCGAAAATGGGCGGGAGCCACGCATTTTTTTTCAGAAATTTTTTCCCAAAAAATTTTATAATACATGTCATTAATTTTGTGAACATATATTTATTTTTATATTTGTAGTTATCACTTCTAATAGTAAATAGCCCTAATTAATTCCGGCTTTTGAAAAGCAGACCCGACATGAAATAAAAATTGGTGTCATAGGGTTAAACCTGTCTTTTCTTTTCCTTTGCTATCTAATTTTGCCAAAAATTTAAAATCAATATTGTGAAAATTTCAACCGAGGGGTTAAAAAAGGTGAAAATTCGTAGAAAAAAAGCCCCTTTTTTTTCAACGAATTTCCTTTTAATTTAAAACCCCTCGGTGTAAATTTTTTTAACATAGTCTGATTTTTTTTTTGTGAAAAATTGATAGCAAAGGACATGAAAAACATGTTAACCTTGTACACCAAGGTCTTTTTTATTTTGGGTGCCCGAAAAAAAAATTGGGGACATGGGTTAAAACCTGTCTTTTCTGCCCTTTTTGATTAAGGGGCCGGAGTCACAATGGCGACCAAATGGACGACGCAAGCGAAAAATCGCTTTTGGTGGGACCTTGTTTCTAGGGCAGCTCCCTTTTAGATTTTTGTGGCCCCTTTTAACTCCGTGTCAACCAGCAGCTGCGTTGCCCCCGATTGTCGGTCGAAACGCCAATGAAGTCAGGGGCGATGAAAAATTTTCAAACGGACCACACTGGGTGACTTCGATGAATCGCATGGTTTTCCCCTTTAGAAAAGCCGGCAATTTTTCCCGGTATACTGTAAAATCCACTGAAGTTTAAAAAAGACTAGAAAAATAGTATATAACAAAAACACATACTTTTATAGTTTTGTGAATGTATATATACATTTTTTTGTTCCCTAGATTTCTACATACTGTAATGCCCTAATTAAATTTTCCCGGGTTTTGTAATCAAGAAGCCACATAAATTTTTACTTTTTCCAACTTTAAAACCATGTATTTCATGTTTTTTATATTTTTTTGAAACATAAATTACATAGGTATTTGTGAAAAATTTCAGCAGAGGGGTTAAATTTAAGGTGTAATTTCGTTGAAAAAAATGGTGGGCTCCCGCTGTATTTTCCCCACCAGACAAAAAAGCAAAGGAGTGGGGGCAATAATAATAGCCCAGGAAGGGTGCTTTTTTTGTCCCCCCGGCTACTAAATCTGCCCCGACACCCCAAAAGGAAAAACTTAATTGTTCGCCCCTTTTGGCACTTTCCCCCTCTTTCCCCCCTTTCCCTGTACGGGGGAAATGGGTTAAACTCACCCTTTTGTCCCTTAATTAAAGGTGACCTTAAGCGGTTAATATTGATAGTTCAATTGGGGCAACTATCAAATTTTAATCATTGAAAAAATAAAAAAACACACACTTAAGAATAAAAATTTTTAATGAAAAAAACACTTTTTTTCATTTTTTTTTTAATTTCCCTGCGAAGCCATTGATCCCTAAATAAAGAAAAAAAAAAAAAACAAACCCTTATTTTTCTTTTCCCCCCATCTGTCACTCCCACGCTTAAAAAACCCCAAAAAGGGTTAACTATTTGACCCAAAACAGTCAAAATCCTGCTGCCACTCAAAACATGAAGAATAATTCCCCCCTGGGACAGGAGGGTGTGTTTCAGAATAAGCTTATTGATTGTGTCCACTTTCCTTTAGGTCAGGTTATTCATTCAGGGGAATACGGTCTGAGACAGCTTTATTAGCTCTCTGGACCAAAAACCTGTTCCCCCTTTTGGGGTTTACCCCGGGGGGCCCTTCTACATCGGTTGGTAAGTATAATTTGCTTTTTTTTTTATTTTTTTTTCAGGAAAGGGTTTTAGCGGGGAAAAAAAAAAATTGGGGAAAAAAAAACCTGGGGGTTTTTTTTAAATTTAAAATTTTTTTTTTATTAAAGTGTCGTTTTTTGTTTTTGATTTTTCTTTCTTAAAATTTTTTTTAAAATTTAATTGATAGTTGCTAATTGGGGAAAAGCTACCCCAATTATTAACTGGCTTAAGGCCCTTTAAAAATTTAAAAAGGGTTTTTTTTTCCCCCCCTTTTTAAACCCCCTTTCCCCCAAAACCCCTACAGGGCGGGGGGGAATGACGGGAAAATTTTTGCCAAAAAGGGGGGGAATTTTAAAATTTATAGATTTGCCCTTTCTGGGGTGTCGGGGGAAAAAGATTTTAAAAAAACCGGGGGGGGGCAAAAAAAAAAGGCCCCCCCCGGGGGGCTTTATTATCGGCCCCACTGTTGTTTGTCTGTTGGTGGAGAAAATACAGCGGGAGCCCACGTTTTTTTTTTAACGAATTTACCCCTTTTTTTTAAACCCCCCTACTTGTCGAAATTTAGCACACTTTTTACTATGTAATTGGGGGGTTTAAAAAAACTTAAAAAAAAATTTAAAAAAATTTAGGGGGTTTTTAAATGGGGGGAAAAAAAAATGTATCTTTTCCTTTGTCGGCTTCTTTTGATTTCATAAAACCAAAAATTAAAAATTTTAGCGGCTTTTTCGTTGTAGAAGTGAAAGGGGAAAAAAAAATTTATTTGTTTATTATATATGTACAATGACATATATAATATATTTATATTTTTTAGGGGGTTTTTGGGGATTTTTCTATTCTTTCTTTTGGCATTTAAATACTATTCTTTTGGATCCTTTTTTGCAGTTTTGAAAGGGGCCCGCGAGAAAATCTCGAAAGTCGGAGGGGAAAAGGGAAATTTTTTTAAACCCGGTAAAATCAAACATGCAAAAATTTTAAAAGGGATTTTTGAAGGAAAATGGATCCGAAGGAGGGGTGATGTTTTTTTTTTTTACCCGGGGTTGCCCCACCGTCAAAAAAAGGCCTTTTTTTTTTGGGGGTTTTTGTGTGAATCCAGCTAATTTGCACAAAAAATTTAAAATTTTAGACATGTTTTTGAAAAATTTTTTAACCTGTGGGGGGTTTAAATTTAAAAGGGGAAAAAATTCGTAGCAAAAAAAAAGTCATTTTTTTTTAAAAAAAATTTTCACCTTTAATTAACCCCTACAGGTGTAAAAATTTTTCAAAAATAGTTGATTTAATTGTTTGTGCAAATCAGGAGAAAAAGGCATAAAAAAACCCGGGTTTTAAACCCCCTTTTAAAAACCCCCAAATGTCTTTTTCCCGTCGGGTTTTTCTGTTTTTTTACTGAAGAGGCTTTCCCGGGCCCCAATTTTAATGAGGGATTTTTTTCTATGTAAAAATGTTTAAACTTTAATATTTGTATATATTATGTAAAAATGAATGTATATTTTTTATATATTTTTTATGTGTTTTTTTTTGTGTTTCCCCAAAGGAAAAAAAGGGGGGAGGGGGGGGGGGGGGGGGGGAATTATGGGGGGGGGGGGGTTAAAAAGGGGGGGGGCCCCCGGAAAACCGGGGGGAAAAAATGGGGGGGGGTTTTGGGGGGGGGGGGGGGGGGGGGGGGGGGGGGGGGGGGGGGGGGGGGGGGGGGGAAAAAAAAAAAAAAAAAAAAAAAAAAAAAACCATTCCGATTCCGATACTTTGGTTTTTGGAAAGTACGCTCAACTCTACTTGTTAAAAATAATGGGTTTTTATAAACTTGGGGGGGGAAAAAAAAGGGGGAAATTTGGGGAAAAACTAGCTATTTTCCCTTGGGGGTTTTTCTCACTTTTGTTGCCCCCGGGTTTAGACATTTTTGGGGTGTGTTGAGTTATTTAGAGGGGAAAAACCAAAAATTTTTTCTGTTATTCAAAAAGCAACTGATTACATAGTTCAGAGTGTCAAAATTTTTTTGTGTTTTCCCACGTAAAGATTTTTTTAAAAATTTTTTTAAAAATGTGGGGGTTTTTTGACTTTTGTGAAAATACTGTATATCCCAAAAATGAATAAATTTTGGCTTTTAATAAAAATGTCCCCTTTTTTTTGAAAAACCCCCAAATTTTTTTTTTGGGTTTTTTTTTTTAAAAATTGGGCCCCTTCAAATTTCAGAGTTAGGGGGGAAAAAGGTTGGCATTTTGTGTTTGAAAAAATGAAATTAGAAATAAAAAATTGGATGCCCGATTTTTTTTTAATTTTTTTTAACATTCTGAAAAAGCCTGAAAACCAAAAGGAAAAGGGGAAATTTTAAAGTCATGCAAAGTTCATCGGGAAAATTTTTAAAAAATTTTTAAATTTTTTTCTTTTTAGAGGAAAAGGGGGCTTCAACTCTAGCACCAAATATTGGAAGTAGCGTCAATCAAAGTCCAATATCAAAAAATTTTAATGAGTTTGCCAAATGACTTTTTAAAGGGGGAAAAACCCCCTCTGAATCTCAATTTGCAGGACATGTGTTTCGGGGTATTGCCCTCCTCAGTGCAATGCTAAAAATTTTGATAGACCATGACTGCATTTTTTTTTTTTTTAAAATTGTTCATGTTTTTATTCCCCTTTTTAAAAGGGGCCCCCTTTTGTGTTAATATACACCCCTGGGGCCAGGTAGGACGTCTCCCATCCTTTTCCCTCCATGTTAAAAAAAAGTTTTTAAAACAGCAATTTACAGGGTGGCCCAAAAAAATCGGGGGGCAGAAAATAATAAAAAATTTATTTTGTTTATTAAAAAAATTATGTTTTCTAACAAAAGCAAAAAATTGACAATTTAAAAATTTTTTTTGAACAAAAATAAAAAACCCCTTTAAAATTTTTATCAACAAAAGGTGTAAAAAACTGTTTTCCATCACAATTTTCACGCTTTTAAAACTCCCCTTTTGTTTCGACAAAATTTTTGCCAAGTCTCTTGGGTATTAATTTCTTAAAGGGGGATCTCTTTTTTTAAATTTTTTTAAATCCTGACCTTTGGTTTTGGGTATAAATTTGTCCCTTGAGTACCCCCCAAAAACAAAAAATCCTTTGGGGGGGCAAGTTGGTGAACGTGCGGCCCCCCCAATTGGGCCTCTTCGGTCCCCCCATTTTTTGGGGGGAAATGTTTAAAAAAAATTTTACTGGGGGGGGGACTTTGAATAATGTGGGGGGCCCCATTTTTTTGGGAAAATTTTAAAGGTCTTTAAAAATTTAAAAGGGCTGTTTGCTGAAAGGGGGGAAAAAACAACTTGATTCATTAGAATTTCGGGGACACTTTTTTTTGGGGTGATTTTTTCCATCAAAAAAGGTCCAAAAAAAAAATTTGGGGGAATTCCCCCCCCAAACATTGAGACCAGGCTCCTTTAGTTGTTGTCTAATGGAAAAATGCTTTTTCCTCATTTTCCCCAGAAAATGCAATTATGTTGTTAAGGGGGCCCCGGGAAAATTTGTGTAAAAAAAGCTTCATCACCCCAAAAAAATTGTTATTCCCCCTTTGGGGGAAAATTTTCTTCAGTTTCGTTAAGCATAATTAATAAATTGCAGCCGTGTTGGATCACCCCCCAAAAAACCCCATGAATTTTTTTTGTGGAAGATAATCTCTCCACCAATAGATTTCAGGATTCGCATGAGGGGAACCCTCAAAAAATTTTCCCCCAATTTTTTTAAAGAGATTTTTTGGTGGATTTTTTTGGATTTAAAAACCGGGGGTTTAGCAAAAGGGGTTGTTTATTATTTGCTGTACAGGTGTTTTGGGTGACCGTTTTTGGAGCATTAAGGATTGAGCCCTTGGGGAAAAAATTTTTTTCCCGGGGAAAAGCGGTAAATTTTGGGTTTTTCTTTTTTTGGGGCTTGAGTACCAAAGTTTAAACCCAAAATTTTCTCTAACTGTTTCGCTTTTAAAAATTTCCCCAAAACTTTTTTTAAAAATCCTTTTTTTTTTGATCTGTATTTAAATTATTTCCCCTTTTGGGGGATTTTTTCTGTAAAAATTTTGGGTCGTGAAAAGACTCAGGGGGGCCCCTTGCAACAATCAGTTTCCCCCCTTTTTTTTTTCCCAAAGAGCCCCGTGAAAAAGAAAATTTGGGGAAAGTTGGTTGCTAAGTGAAAATCCAGTCAGTTTCACTTTGCTCCCTGGTTTGATAATCCCCCCCCTTTAAAACCCCCTTTACACTTTTCTGTCCCCCTACTTTTGGCCCCCCCTGTTTAAAAAAAAATTAAAACTTTTTTTTTATAAAAAGGGAAAAAAATTTTTCCCCAGCGCTTTACGGGGTTTTTACCATTTTCACTGCCCCAAAACGGGGCTCACAAAAAAAATTTTTTTTCAGTATTTTCTTTGGGAGTGGGGGGGGGAAAACCCGGGTGTCCCCCCGGGGGAAATCCACACAAAAATGGGGGAACAAAACAAACCCCTTTTTCGGGGTGTTGTCCTTGGTGGGTTTAAACCCCCGGACCCCGCGCTGTAGTGAAAACCCCTGACCCCCTGTGTTTGGGGCCCTATGGATCGGGGCATATTTTTTTCTTGGGGGATGGTGGCTAACAGGCGTATGCCAGGAAAAGAAAAGTTACGGAGGTGGACCCTTTAGAAAAGGTCCAAAATTTCGGCTAAAAGGTGAAAAATATGGAAAAAGAATATTCTGGATGTGAAAAAATCCCCCTTTTTCCTTTCCTACCCGTCTTGACCTTGTGATGACATTAGTGTTTAGCAAAAAAATTTTTTTGAAAAAACGTTACCCCAAAAAGGGGTTTTGGGGCTAACCGAGTGTCTTCAGTGTGCTCAAAATTAAAAAATGTTTGAACGCCGCAAATGCATGGGGGTTTTGGGGCCCCCTTAAAAATTCCCCCAAAACATGCAGGGATTACCTAACAAAAAAGGGGAAAACCCGCTTTTGTTCCGGCTGTCTTAAAAGCCCCAAAAATTTTTTAGGGGGTGGGAACTCGAACCTATTTTTCCCCCAAGCCTGCCAAAAACAATTTTGGGTTTTTACCTGAGCATGCTCGGATTTAAAAACCCTTTTTCCCAAACACTTTAGCTCATTTAAGGGGTTTTCCCCTTTCTAAAAAATCCTGATGTATAAATTTTTTTTTGTCTTAAAATTTTTTAGTGCAGGGGAATCAAAGGTAATTTTATCACAAACTTTTAAATTGGACGTTTTTTTTAAAATTTTTTTTTTTTTTAATAAGTTGTTAAAAAAGCCAATGGGGATTTTTTTGTATTTTTTTTTGGGAAATTTTTAGAGCAAAGGGGGTTAACCGAAATGTGGCAGCTCCAAGGGGCATAGGAGACGGGGGTGTTCCAACAAAATCATCTGTTGTATGGCCGCATCAGCTTTTGAGCTAAGCTGCCCCCTGGGCTGTCCAGGTTTTTCGCTGTAGGAAAAATTTTTTTTTTGGCCTCTTTCCCCACTTCAGTCGTTTGGGTTTTTCGGGGCAAAAACCGACTTTTTTGGCGGAAAATAGTGAATAACGGGGGAAAAAGGACCCGTATTTTGGGGGGGTTAAAATTTAAAGGTTTCCCCAAAATAATGGATAAAATTCCCCCCTTACACCCTTTTTTTTTTATGGGGGTTCACCCCTTTTTTTGACAAAAACCGTTTTTCCATGGGGGGAAAACCCCCAAAATTTTATTGGCTACTGGGAAACTATGCTGTACTGTGATTGGCTAGGGAAAACCCCATGGGGAAAAAATTTTTAAAAAGGGTTTTTTTTTCCTATATTATTTAAAAAGGTTTTTAGAGCAAGTGGCAGAGATGGGGGTGATTTTTGAAAAATTTTTGGGGAAAATTTTGTTGGATTTTTCATTGGAGGTTTTAATCGGTTGGCAAAAATTGTTCGGGAGAAGGGGAAAGGGGCCCGACGCGGACCCCGCTTTTGGGGGGGCCCGAACGTATGTGGTTTTTTCCCCCCAAAAAATGCTGGGGGGGGTTTCCCCCTGGGGGTGTATTCCACTTTTTACATGGAATTGAGGAAAAAAAAACCCCAAACAAATTTTTTAAATTTCTTTGGGGAAAGGAGAGCGGGCCCAAATTTTTTTGGGGGGTTTGGTGGCCCCTATTGAAGATGGGGAAATTTGGAGAAAAGGGCCCCCTTTTCCCCGGGGGTTTTTCAATATCACCAGAGAGCGTCGGGGTGGTGACAATTCGGTAAGCCTTTTTTTTTTTAAAATTTAAAATTTTTCCCCTTTTTTAAAAATTTTAACTGTTTTTGTTGTTGCTGGTTTTTTTAAAAATTTAAATTTTTTGTTTTTCTTTTTTTTTTTCAGAATTTTTTTGCAACTGGGGAATCCTTTTCCTTTTTCTTTTTAAAAACGGGCCCCCGGCATTTCCACAATACCCGGGTTTGTGAAAAAAAAGGGACCCCCCCCGGGGGATTGGGTGGGTTTTTTTGCGGAGGAATTCCCCCAAAAAAGGCCCAAAACAGGAGAGATGGCGGGAAAAAATTTCTGAAAAATTAAAAAGGAAAATGCCTTCCCAATCTGTGTTGGTGCCGTGGATGGAAAAAACAATTTGTTTTTGAAACCAGTGGATCCGGATGGGAAAATTTTTAAATTTTTTAAAAAATATTTTTCAATTTTACTGATGGCCATTGCTGACCCCCAAATGTAAGTTTTTAAAGCAGGGGGTTAAAACGGTCCCTTTTTTGGGCGTTAAAAATTTTACTCCCCAGGTTTTTAAGATGGCGGGGTGGGACGTGGGGGGTTATGGAGATACTTTTGATTTTTTCCCCCCCAAAAACCATCCCGGGAAACCCCCTGGCCTTGCTTTGGGCCTTTTTTGTGGGGGGGGATGGGGCCCCTTTCCCGCTTTCCCCGTTTATTGAAACCCTATGGAAGTCTGGTTTGACACAAAAAAAAAAAATTTTAAAAATATCTTTGGAAAAGGGCCCGAAGAGTCGTTTTGAATGTGCTTTTGGGTTTTTTTTTCTGCAAAGTGGAGAGTGCTGCTGACCGAAAATTTAAATGCGCCCCGGTCTGGGGCGATGTGGAAGGTTTTTTGTGGTCCCCCCCAATTTTTGGGCATACCCAAAAGGGGAAAAAGTTTCCCCGGGGTAAAAATTTTTCCCCGGGGCCACATTGCAGGATTAAACAACATCAGTTTTTGGAAATTTTTGGTCATTTCCAGAATGCGGGCAAGTTTGCGGGGTTTTTTTATGCACCGGGAAAAAGGGAAAAGTTGACTTTGGGGGGGAAGACATGGGTTTTAAAATTTTTTTTTTTTTTACATACCCTGCTTTTTTTTTTTTTCCCCCAAAAACTGTAGGGGGTTTTGGGATCTGTACCCCCCCAAATTTTTTTTTCCCCCTTTTTTTACCTTTAGGAAATTTTTTTGTACCCTTTAAACTTGGTACCCCCTTTACCCAAATTGGGGGGGGTTTTCCCTTTAAAAATTTTTTAAAATTTAAAAAAAAAAAAAATTAAAAAAATTTTTTAAAAACCAAAAAATTTAAATTTTTTTTTTCAAAAAAAAAAGTATCGCTTTTTTGGATCATAGGGCGTTTTCAAAAAGTTATATATACATACATTCACAGGGAATATATACAAATTATATATATAATTTTTTTGCATATATTCAATATATACATAAAAAACAGTTATACTTTTTTTCAGATTTTGGTTTTTTGTGTTTTGGGGGGGGGAAAGAGATACTTTTTTTGGGGGGGTGGGGGGGGCGGGGGGATGTCGCATAGGGGGGGCGAACAGCAGGTTGGTTTGGATAAGGGGAAAAAGGGGGTTAAAAAAAAAAAGGTTTTGGGGGGGGGGGTTTAGGGGCAGATGGGTTTTTTGGGGGGGTTTTTGGGGAAGGTGTTGGTGGGGGGTGGGGTTTTTGGGGGAAAAAGGGAAGGGGGAAAAAAAAAAAAGGGGGGAAATTTTAAAAAAAGGGAATTTTAATTTTAAAGGGGGAAGGGGGGGAAAGGAGGGTAGGGGGCAAACTGGAGGCCGGCTCTGGTGGCGGGTGGATGGCCGGGGGGGGTTTTTAAAAAGGGGGCAGGTTTAAGTTGGGGGGGTGTTGGAATTTGGTGGGGGGGGGGGTTTTGGGGGGGGGGGCATTGCCCGCGCTAGGAATGTGGCAGCCTTGCATCCATGAATTTTTGCAGGTAGGATTTTTTTTTCCATGTGCCTGAGTACCGACTGAAAAAAGCAGTTTTCTCGGGGGGAAAAATTTTCATCGACTCCATCCCCCCAATTTTATGCCCGAGTTCAAGTTTGTTTTTGTCAAACCCGGGTGAAACCCAGCAGTAAAAAGATCATTTTTTAAAAAAATGTGTGTTTTTTTAAAAGGGGGGGGGGTTTAGATGCAAAAAAAACAGATGCATAGCTCTTTCCTGGGGGTCTGTGGCGCTGTTTTGTCCAGGCCACAAAGGGGGGCTTTGGTGTTTGGGAAACCGGGGTCAGCAGGGTTTTGGGTTTTAAAGGGAAAAAAAACAGTCACCCTTTTTGCTTAAGTGACCCAAGTTTTTCCCCCCCCACTCCAGCGTGGTGGATGGGGGGGGGGTTTCCTGACGAGGGAAGGTGCAGAGGGGGGGGGTCTATCGACGTGGTTTTCCCCCCCTTTTGGGGGGCTCCTGGGGGGGGTCCTGGGGAACCCCCAAACAGAAGCAGGCTCCCCCCTGTGCAGAAAAATGCTTCAAAGAAAAAAAAAAAAAATTTAAAATTTTGATATTACATTGCCCTTGCTGAAAATAAAAAAATAAAAGGTTTGGGGAAAAATTTTTTAAAATTTTTGATTTTTCCCCAAAAAAAAGGGGGGGGAAAATTTACCTTCTGCTAAACCCCCCGGGTTTACCGCAGGAAAGACAGGGCTCTGGCGGATTTGTACCTGTTCCCCCCCCTCCTGATGATCCCTGCAGCCTGGGATTCCTTTTTTTAATTCCCTCTTGAAGCGTTCCCCCGGGGACCCCCCCCCTGTGAAAAAACCGGTCACCTGGAAAGGGTCCTCTTGGACCTGGGCTGGGTCCTCGGGCCCTGACTGGGTTTCCCCTTTTTAAAAAATTTTTGAAGTATAAAGAAAATTTTAAAACTACTATCCCCAAAAATAGAAAAGTTTCTTGCCCAAAAAATTTTTTTTTTCAGAACAAAAATGTTGGGCCTGAATGGGTCCCCTTGGGCCCCCGATGGGTCTTTTAAAAAAAACTGCAAGTTTAAAGACAATTCAACTATTCTAAAGATTTGAAAAGCTTTTGGCCCCAAAAAACTTACTTCAGAAAACCCAAAACTTTGGGCTTTTTTGGGTCCCCCAAAAAAAACTTTCAAGTTTTTAAAAACACTTGGTTTTTTTACTTTTTAAAGGGGGGGGAACAAGCTTTCTGGCCAATATTTTTTTTCATTTTAAAAATAAAAATTTTTGGGCCCGGGGGGGGTCCCCCAAAATAATTGCAAGTATAAAGAACTTAAAAACCCCCGATACCCCCAAAAAAATTTAAAAAAAAATTTCTTTCGTGGTTTTCCAACGCCGTATTTTACCCTCTTGTTTTTCCCAAAAAGCAAAAAAATACAGAACCTTTCCCCCAAACCCCCCTTTTTTTCCCCCCCCCCAAAAAAATTTTCTTTTTTAAAACCCCCCAACCCCCCCAAATTTGTTTCCTTTCCCCCCCTAACCCCTTTTTTTTCACCCCCCCAACCCCCTTTTTTTTTCACCCAAAAACCCTTGTATACCTTTTGTATTCACCCTTTAAACCCTTTAAAAAAAACTTTTTTCTCCCCATAACCCCTTTTTTTTCACCCCCCCAAACCCCTTTTTTTACACTTTTTTATACACCCCCTAACCTTTGTATACACCCCCCCTTTTTCCCCTTTTTTTTCACTTTTTATAACCCCATAACCTTTGTTTACACTTTTGTATACACCCCCTAACCTTTGTTATACACCCCCTTTAAAAATTTTTATTCCCCCTTTTGTATTAAAAACCCCCCCAAACCTTTTTTAACTTGTTACACCCCCCCCAAAATTTTTATACCCCCATAAAACCCTTTTTTTCATTTTTTATACACCCAATTAAACCCCTTTTTTTAAAACCCCCTTTTTTATAAACCCCTTTTTTTAAAAAACCCAAAAACCCTTTTTTTAATTTAAAATTTTGGGGGACACCCCTTTTTTTTTACCCTTTTTTACACCCCCAAAAAACCCCTTTTTTTTTCACTCCCCTTTTAACCCCTTTTTATAAAAATTTTGTATAAAACCCCCCCAAACCCCTTAAAAAACACTTTTAATACCCCCCTTTTAAACCCTTTTTTTTACATTTTTATACACCCATAACCTTTGTATACAACCCCAAAAACCCCCTTTTTTTAACTTTTGTATACAAAACCCCCCCCTTTGTTTACACCCCCAAAACCTTTGTATACAATTTTGTTTTACACCCCTTAAAAATTTTTTCCCCCCCCTAAAATTTTTTATACACCCAATAACCCCTTTTTTTTACACTTTTGTATTACCCCCATAAAAACCTTTTTTCACACTTTTTTTTACCCCCCATAACTTTGAAACACCCCTTTTAAAAATTTTGGGGGACCTTTTGATACACCCCCAAAAAACCCTTTTAAAACTTTTGTATACACCCCCCAACCCTTTTGTATACACCCCATAAACCCTTTTAACCCTTTTTTATACAAACCCCCCCAAACCCTTTTTATAACTTTTTTTACACCCCTAACCCCTTTTTTTTTCCCCCCCCTTAAACCCCTTTTTTTACATTTTGGGATTTCACCCCCTAACCCCCGTTACACTTTTGTATAAACCCCCTAAACCCCTTTTTTTTCACTTTTGGGGGCACCTTTGTTTAAACCCCCCTTAAACCCTTTTTTTTTAAAAACCCCTTTTTTTAACCCCCCCAAACCCTTTTAATTTTAAAAAATTTTTAGACCCTTTGTTAAAAAACCCCCAAAAACCCCTTTTTTTACACCACCCCCATAACCTTTGTATACACCTTTTTTTTTTTTGTGTGGCCCCCCTGCGCTTGGTACAAAATTTTTTCCGGGGTTGTACTGAAGGTTTGCAAAACCTTTATTTATTTTACATCTCCCTTCCCCAGTTTGCCACCAGAGGGGGGCCCCCTTTTAAATTTTTTTAAAAGGGGGTGTGAGAGACGTAGCAGTGGAAAAAGGGGGGGGGGTCGGAGCCGTGTGTGCTGTGAGTCCAAAAAAAACCCGAGAGAGACGGAGATTTCCCCCCAAAAAGAGAAAGAAAAAGAGGGGGGAAAATTGCAACCCCCTTCTCAGATCATCTAGTTTTTTTGCTCCTTTTAAAGGGGGGTTTTGGGAAAATGGCTCTCGGGGCGTGCTTTTTTTTAGTCTGGGGGGAAAAGGGGGGATAGCCGCTCTGGACGGGGTTTTGAAAAGGGAAAAAAGGGGAAAGGGGGGGGCCCAAGTCATCAGAACATTGAGGGGTTTAAAAAAGAATGGTTTGTGAAACTTTGGAAGGAAAAAAAGCTGGTGGGGGACACCCCCCCGCTACCCCCCCCTTAGTTAAGGGGGGGGGGGTAGGGCGACGGGAAGTGGGACCCAAAAGGGGGGGTGACTTCGGTGAAAGGGCAAAACCCCCCTCAAAAAAAAAAAGGAAACCCCGGGGGGGAAGGGGTTTTTTTTTGTTCCTTTACGGCTAGTGGAGAAAAAAAGGGGAAAAACCCGCTGGACTTCAAAAGGGGGGGAGAGGGTAGCCCAAGTGGATACGTAACTGGGGGCGGGAAAAAAAAAGGAAATCGGGCGTGCGCCCGCCAGGTTTAAAAATTTTTTTTTTCCAGAAAGGAAAAATTTTTCCCCCCCAATGGTTTTGGCCCCGGGGGGAAACTGTTTTGCTTAGAGTTTTTAAAAAAGACTTCACGCAAATTAGGACTCATTTTTCTTTTAAAAAGGGAAGGAGGTTTTAAAAACCCCCCCTTTTGGGGGGGAACCCCCATGTACATCTCCACCCTAGCAGCTTCCCCGGGCCCCCAACCCCCCCCAACCCCTTTTTTTAGTAAAGGTATGGAAAGAGACTGGCTTGTGTGTGACTGATTATTTTTTGAACCCCGCAATCACCCAGATTTTTTTGGGGGGAAAACCCCCCCCACCTGTGGGGGGGCTTAAAAATCTTGCTGCCCTGTAACAAAAACCCCCAAAAAAATCCCCCTTTCAGCGCTGGTCAAAAGCGATCAGAAACCCCGGTGGAGTGACGAAATATTTTTTTTCAATCCCCTGTAAATTTTTCCCCCTTTGTATGAGCGCCCAGGGCAAGGACCCGGCTGTGCTCCCGTGACAAAAACCCCTAGACCCTTTTTGGGTCGGTGCCGAGTACCCCCCCAACCCCCCTGTTTTGCGATCATCTAAAAAAGGCCCCCCCCGAAAGGGTTTTTAAACCCTTTCCCGGGGGGGGGAGTCTGTGTGCTAGATTGGAGTTTTTGTGAAAAAAAATGTTTTTCAGTTTTTGGGGGTTTTTGGCCCATTTTTTTCCCCCAAATTTTTTTGCCTATTCGCGCCCCGAGGCGCTTGGTTTTGGAAAAGGGGGGGGTTTCCCCTTTTTTTGGGGGTTTTTCCCCCCCCGGGGGTGAAAGCTATGGGCCCCGGGGAAGTGTATTACAATTTTTAGAGCCTGCCCCACGGGAAAAGGGGGTTTTTTCCCCCCCTTCATCCCCTTTTTCCAAAAAAAGAGAAAGCGAAAAGTCCCCCTTGCTGGAAAAGACCAGACTGTTTGATGGAAAAAAAAGTCTGGCCTGGAAGGGGGTGGGCGGAAAAAGGGAAAGGGGGGCCCGGGGGGGGTGGAGGAATGGCGGTGCGGGGGGGCCCCCCCCCCGAGAGGTTTTTTGTACCCAACCCTCCCCAGGGTTTTTGGGGACCGACCCAACAATGGGGGGGAAAATGGAAGAGGTGAATTCGGCCCAAGGGACATGGCCCGGCCCCCCCCCGAAAAGGGAAAAAATTTTGGGAAGGGAAAAGCTGGCGTGCCCTGAAACCCCGGGGTGCTGTGGGGCGCGACGCCCCCCCCCCTGGATTCCAAAACTTACTGCGCCACCAATGCCAGCGGTGTTTAAAAAAAGGGGGCCCCGGGTCCAAAAAATTTTTTTATCCTGACTCCGCCCCGGGCGCGGGGGGGGGGGTAGGAGGGGGGGAGGAGGCCCTTTCCTGCACCGGAGTGCCAGCCCCCCGGGTGGAGGGGCCCCCGCGGAATGCGTCCCCCGGGGGACGGGGGAGACCCCCGCTTTAGTGATGGAGGGTTTGGGGGGGGGGAAGAGTGGAAAACAGCGACAGCAGGGAGGTTAGTGGTCCCCAAATTGAGCCACTGCGCCCCCCCCGCTTTTTTTCCCTGATCGTATACTGATCCCACCCCCCGCATCGCAAAAGCCCCCTTTTTCGTTTCTAACTGAGCCCCCCGCGCGCACCTGCTTTTGTCCCGCTTTTATTCTACCCGGGAAAAAAAGGTTTTTTTCGAACCCCCCTGGATCCAAAACTATATTCGAAAAGGACCTGTAAGGC